>JAFFSR010000213.1:3115000-3715000 GCA_017163975.1 Anastatus disparis | reverse complement strand
AAGAACATTTTCATACATATTTTTTTATACAAAGTATGAACCTTCATACTCAAGTATGTACTGTAGCTAAAGTAAGTAATTTTTTTTGGTCATTTTAGTATGTACTTTTTTAAAAATATATACTTTTAAAAAAAGTACCTACTTAAATGTTTTTAATTAGTACATACTTTAAGAAAATACGTATTTTCTAATAAAGTACACACTTTAAAAAATATTATTTATCAAAATATACTTTAAAAGTACATATTTTCAATAAAAGTATATACTTTTCAAAGCAGTGCCTACTAAAATGTTCGAAAATAGTACATACTTAAGTAAAGTATATACTTGAAGTACATACTTGAAGTACATACTCGAAGTACATATTTGAAGTACGTACTAATTTTCAACAGGGGAGATAGAGCTCTATGATATGAAATAGAAAACAACATATTGAGAAAGATTTTTTCATCACCTCACCAACTCACGCGGTTTATTTCATATAAATTAGTTTGAAAAATACTAAATAATCTGAAAACATCGAGTTTGCGCATGCGTAAAAACCCATTTTTAAATCCATCTCACTGTATCACTTCTCACCAGTGAGATGGTTAGGACCATGAACCTTCAATTTCAAAACTATTCACTGCTTCTAAATTGAGATACAGACTAATGAAATTACAATTTTGAACAAATTTACGTCCCAATTTCAATTTATAAAGTTTCCTATTTCAATTTAGAAACGGTGAATTATTTTAAAATTTAAGGTACGGCATGGCACAGCACGGCACAGCACTTATGTGACTACATGTCTAGCCTGAAGTCGTTCGTTCTATCTATCCTTCTTGCTCTTATGCCGTCGCCATGACAGTTTCTGCTACGCCGCGTCGCTGTGTACTTCTCGTCACCGTTCATCTTTAACTCCTCGTGATTTATTATCGAGAACAGTGTCTTTGCTTCTTTTACATGTTGTAGTTAGCATCTGTGTTGCTAACTACTCCGAGATTATTCGCTGTAATGTGTGCGTCGTCCGTGTGCGTGAGGTTGAGGCTATCACAACGCCCTAACCTATATTTTACTCTTGAGTGTTGGTGCTGCATATTTATAATCTTGTGTTTTTTTAGGTCTTCTGTCTCTCTGGGCTTCTCCGAGAATGGTTACGACTCTTGGTGTGTTTCTTCAGACGACCTACCCTATACTTTTCGTCCAAGCATCAATCTATGCTGTTGCTGATTTGAGATTGTGTGCATTATCGATCGAAAAACTGTTTGTTCAAATGCTTTAGTAATTTCCCACTCTGATATCCTTCGATAGCTGGCGCTGTATCCTCTCACGGGACGTGAAGGGAGTAAACGTGGCTTGTCCACTATTCTTTCTTTGCTAACTATGACAAGCTTCTATTGCACAAGTCGCCTTCTCTTTTGGGTGGCGACGCGAGCAAACACGGCTGGTCTATACCCAAAATCATGTCGGAAATTTTGTTAAAGTATTTTCGTAGCGTGAATATTTTATTTTTTGCCCTAGGCCACAAAATGACCATTTTGCGTCCTACGGAAAAACTTTAAATGTCTCGGCCTCGGGACAAAAAAATAGTATATTAGACCATGGATGCATATTGATCATCCTAGCTCGTGCAACTTTCGAGGCCTCGCTACGCTCGGCCCCAAAAGTTTGCACTCGCCGAGAATGATCAATATGCACCCTTGGTCAATAATGTACTATTCTTTTCTTTTCTTTTTTATGAAGGGAAATACGTTATAAATATAATCTGTAAACTTTGTAACTATCAATAATTAATTTTTAACTTAAAATTTAATTATCTTGAACCGCTGGGGGGCAGATGAGCATGTACGATTTTACGCCAGAGATATTTCGAAGTAGCGTTGGTCTAGTGCATAACGTTCGCGCTTTTTCTTTTGAGTACGCGAGTTTAACTCTTGGTTAGAACAACTTTTTTTAAACTTTTTTTTTATTATTTCAATAGTTTTTATTACTTTTTTTTATTTATATTTTTTTTATTTTCTATTTTTTTATTAATTTTAAAATCTATTTTTTCATAAGTTACTTAAAGTATGCTCGTTTTTTTAATTAATATTTTTAAATAAATTATTTCATATAGAAAATAATTTAAAATATTAATAAATAAATAATAGTGATGTTTACAATACCACAGTTCAATTTTGTCTTTATAAACATATTTCAATATATAATATATATTATAACATAAATAATAATACCTCAGTTTTATTTATTTATTGTAATTTGTTGTAAATTTTATAAACTTAATTATAAATAAATTAAACTATACTATTATAAAATAAACATCACTATTATTTATTTATCAATATTTGTAATTACTACCTATAAAGAATAATTTATTTTCAAAAAATTTTCATTGAAAAAAACGAGCGTACTTGTGAAAAATTAAATTTTAAAATTATTAAAAAAATACAAAATCTAAAAAAAAATAAATATAAAAAGGAATAAAAAATATTAAAACAATAAAAAAAAATTTTTAAAAAGTGACCCTAGCCGAGAGTTGAACACGCGTACTCAAAAGGAAAAGCGTGTGGGCACACAGATATAGAGTATGTATGTATGAATGAGATATACATGTAAGCGTCACGCGCAACCTGTGGTGCGCAAGTAAGCGACTAGAAACGTAACCTATGTGTTACACGAGAGATACGAAGTGAGTCAGAGTGTTCTCAACTCCGGAATAGATAAGTATTCTCTCTTCGCTTCCCAGGTGATTTTGTAACGACGACTTGGTACAATAAAGACTTTGTAATTCTACTTTCAGTCTTACACCTTATTTCATCTCCTCATCCAACCAAGCTTCTCCGTAGTTCAGGGAACTACAGTGGTAACCCCTACAGCCGTTCGGGAAGACAAGGACAGCGCAGCGCAGCTAGCAGCGAAGGTCCGGTGCAGGAAGCCAAGGAAGGCCAGCACGGCATCGCGAGCAAAGGCGGCCATTTTGTGTACGCGAGGATTTCATCATAAAGGTTAGACTTATGATTTCTCGCGTCACGCTGAGTAGAGTACTTGATATTTAAAGAAAAATTTTTGTTACAAAGAAATTGTTAATCAATATAAGTAATTAATTTCCTTTTCTTATTTCTAGTGATATACTCTGTGCGGGAGAGTAGTGACTAACATTATATATATTAAGTAAATTCGCTGAAAATAGCGTATATATACATATTTAATACTAACAAACATTATAAATAATATCTAAGACGCACAGTTAGTGAGAAGCTGGCTTCTTCCAGCTACACGTGCGAATAAAATATTTTTGTTGTTGCTTTGTAATAGGACAATTATGGGTTTGGCGAGGTTTAGAAATGTGTAACCAACTCATTGAATTTGTTCATCTACTTGGGCACAAATCGAGACCTTGCCAATTACCTATGGTTGTATGTCTTGTAGCATTTAGTATTTAGTTTAATGTATTGAAATGCGCGTGTAGACTGGGGGGAGTATAGGAGAATCATCTCTCTCAAAAGACAATAATGTTTCTTTAAAACAGTTAAAATATTAACCAAAAAAAAAGAGAAATAAAAAGAGTAAAGGTTAAAACTGTGCGCAAAAAGAAAAATATATATATATGTATACATAGAAAAAGGCAAAACAGAAAAAAAAGAAAGACGAAAAATAGTACTCGATTGTGCGGGAAATCGCGAGAAAAATCACAGAAACGCGTAGAAAATTCGCGAAACAGTTAGAAAAGTAAACTGACGCGACGGTTAAATTCAAAGTGATTAGAGGTTGAGTGTTGTGTGCGTGTGAAAAATAACAAATCGTGTAAGTAATTTATAAATCGCGAACGGTTTTAGTTCGCGAGTTGTTTGGGCCGAGGTATAACCTCTGAGAGAACACATCTACTCATTACATTTGTGTATCTCCTAGATTGTTCTCGAAGGGGTATGCGGAGGTCACGCATGCTAGTGAGTCGCGAATAAAGATAAAGTTAATTTTGTTCGTATATTGCGCACACAATACAAAATATTTTAAAGTTCGGACGATATAAGGGCATGAATTGTAAATAGTCAAGGGCGTAATTTTGTGTATGTTTTGTTTCGCGTAGGCTCTATACGCCTATTGCGAGTGACCCTGAACGGTAATTTTAAACAATAACTGTTTATTTATGTGCGTATTTTCGTGTTTAATTTGATTGTTAGTGTAACGTAATTTATTTATTTATTTATTTATTTATTTATTATAGTGTCGTATTAATTTATTTATTTATTATAGTGTCGTATTAATTTATTTATTATAGTGTTGTATTAATTTATTTATTTATTATAGTGTCGTATTAATTTATTTATTATAGTGTTATATTAATTTATTTATTTCGTGTATTTAATTGTTTATACAATCTAGTCCATATAAGACTGATTGATATCATCAGGGTCGGTTAATATATACAGCGTAGACTTACCGTTAATTAATAGTACATAACCTCTGATCACAAAATGGCAACAGGCGGTTTGCCCACGAATAGTATCATGGATAAAGAAATCGAAAATATTTTATTTACTGTACCGAGCAGTACGCCGAAAGATAGCGAAAAAAGAAACGAACGCGACGCATATAGAAATCAAATTGATAATAATAGGATGCTCGGTAGTCAGGAAATTAGCAATTATAGCAATGCGTTAAGAGCTAGCGAGGCTCAAAGAATAGAGGATTTTTACAAAAATCAGATGTTGGAAATGAAAAAAAAATTACGAGACGGAATTAGGAGTTTTAATTAAAAGAATAGAATCATTAGAGGTTAACCGAGATAGACAAGATGATAGATTAGGAGCGCAAGGTGCGCGCAATCAAGAGCAAATACCGGCACGCGTTGAGCAGAATAATTTTAATAACGCGCAATGGCAGAACCGGAACGAACAACAGGGTATCGTTTTAGTACCAAATAACTTTATGCAGATCCGACAAATTAATTTTCCCTTCTGGAAGCACGACCCGGAAACATGGTTCGACTTGTTCGAAACGCAAGCTAAGCTGCAAAATGTCACGGACGAGAGCGTGGCGTTCGTGTTACTCGTAAACAATTTGGATAGAGACATAAGTCGCGAAACATCAAGTTTAATAAAAACATTGAAACCGGGTAACAGATATAACGGCTTAAGAAAATATCTTATAGATACGTACGGTCAGTCCCAGGAGGAGAGATTTAATAAGTTATTCAGGAAATGCCGGGCGCAGGGAGAAAAACCATCTGATTTTTTAAGAGAAATGATTGACGTGGCCGGTGAAAATATAAAAAAAGAAACTATTTTAAAAGTGTGGAAATATAATCTACCGCCAAGTATTAAATCGCATCTTGTGGGAGAAATAAATTTATCGAACGAAGAAACCGTGGTAAAGAATGCGGACGAAATATATAAAAACAAGTGCGAAGAAGAGGTCGGTAAGACAGTGAGCATTAACGCGGTAAACCGGGATACGGTAAATAAAAATGAATGTAATGAACCACGCGTAGGTAACGTAGAGATCGACGCACATATCGAGGCTATTATCAAGAAGACGCTTGGTAAAGTAGGAAACGGATCTAGAAACGATAGAAGATCGCAATGTAGCAATTATCAGAATAATAGAACGAAACGCTATTGTAGATATCACGCTCAGTATGGAATAAAAGCATATAGGTGTGAACAACCATGCGATTGGACTGACTTTGATAGAAGGCACGAGTCTGTTCCGCCTGAGCATAGATCGAAACCGCCTGCTCGAGGCATAGAAAGGAGAAATAGCGTTAGAAATGATAAACGACGGACGTCTAACGGTAGAAACCTTAGTAAAGAAAAAACGCATTTAAACTCCCAATCCGGCGGGTAGAGGGGGCAACCTCGTCGGACACAGAGAGCATACGCCTCCACGTTATCAACAAAGCAGTGAAAGAAGCATTTTTAGTGGATACGGGTGCGGAAGTATCAAACGTTCCGAAAAGAAAAAATAGTAAAAAAAAATCAACGCATGCAAAATTATACGCAGCAAACAATACACAAATAGATACGTACGGAATAGTTTATAGGGAATTAGACTTCGGGTTTAAGAACAAGATCAAATGGACATTCATTGTTGCAGATGTATCATATGCGATCTTAGGCGGCGACGTCATCAAGCACTATCATTTGCTTCCAGATCTAAACCGACGGAAGCTGGTAGATGCAGAGACTGGTGAGTCGGTCGCAGGCACCACTAAGAAAGTAGCATACGTTCAGGTGTCGTTAATTGACCCGGAGAATAGATACGCCGATGTAATAAAAACATTCCCATCCGTCATAGGGCTTGAAAAGCATAAAACAAAAAGAAATATAGATGTGTATCGCCATATTAAAACAAAAGGACCACCAGTCGCACAGAAACCACGGTGTCTGGCGCCTGATAGGCTACAAGCAGCCAAAAGGGAGTTTGAGAGATGGTGTAAGGAAGGCGTTTGCGAACCTTCGAAAAGCCCTTGGACTACACCTATCCATATGGTTCCCAAAAAGAATGGTGAGTGGAGGATATGTGGTGATTATAGGAGGTTGAATACGGTCACAGTACCGGATAAATACCCAATCCCTAACCTTCACGACTTCGTGTCGAATCTAGAAGATAAAACTATTTTTTCCGCACTCGATTTAGAAAAAGCATTTCTACAAATACCAATATACCCGAATGATGTACCAAAGACGGCTGTAACAACTTCATTCGGACTTTACGAGTTCCTAGTGATGAAGTTCGGATTTAGGAATACTGCCCAAACATTCCAGCGATACATAAACCAGGCCGTGGGCGACCTGGACTTTGTGTTCGCATTCGTAGATGATATCTTGGTTGCATCTTCATCAGACGAGGAGCACCAAGAACATCTTAAGATCGTCCTAGAGAGGTTGGAGAAGTTCCACCTCAAATTGAACATCGAAAAGTGTCAGTTTGGAGTTAATGAACTCATCTTCTTAGGCCATTTGATCGACAGAAACGGATTCAAACCAGATCCGTCTGAGGCCGAAGCTATAAGAGCCTTCAAGAAGCCCAAGACTAAAGACGAGATGCGTCGATTCTTGGGAATGGTAAACTTTTACAGGAAAAGCTTGCCAAAAGCCGCCGAAGTGCAGAGACATCTAGTTGCTATGATTAAGGATATAAAGAAGAAAGACAAACGTCCTGTGGAATGGACCGCAAATGCAGAACGAGCTTTCAAGACTATTAAAGAAGAATTAGCGAATATAGCATACCTCGCGTTTCCGTCTAAAAATGCAGAAGTTAGGTTAGTTACAGACGCGTCAAATTTTGCGATGGGCGCAACGTTAGAGCAGAAAGTAGATAACTCGTGGAAACCACTAGCATTTTTTTCAAAAAAATTCACGCCCGCACAATCGAGATACTCTACGTACGATCGCGAATTAATGGCCATTTATGAAGCCATCAGATATTTTAACTACTACTTGGAGGGTAGAACATTCAAAGTATATACTGACCATGAGCCGTTGACTCATGCGTTAAATAAAGGTTTAGATAGCTGCACCGCGTTACAAGCAAGAAAATTAGCATACATCGCGGAATTTAATGTAAAAATCTGTTACTTACCAGGCGAAAATAACGTAGTAGCAGACGCGCTATCAAGAGTCGACGATTTCAGGTTTCCGAAAATATTCTCATTAGATGAGATAGCAAAAAACATGTGGAAGATCAACAGCTGCAGGAGAGCATAAATAACCCGCAGCATCAATTAAAACTGGTTAAGTTGCAATATGGTGTAGAGAATACGCCATTTTATTGCGAAATCGCGCAAGATGTGCTCAGGCCGTATGTGCCAGAGACACTGAGAGCAGTCATCTTTGAACTCTTTCACAATAAAGCACATCCATCTGCTCGATCAACGAGTAAGATGATTAGAAAGCAATATGTGTGGCCGAACATGAACAGGCAAATAACATCTTGAAGAAATATAAATAGTATTTTAATACGAGAAAATGTAAGTAGGAGTAATAAGAAGCGTAATGTAGATGTAAAAAAAGTTAGATTTTGTACACCAGTTTCTCACTATAAAATAAAATGTAATTAGTTATAAGTTTTTGTAGCGAAATTGTATTAATAATGTATTTCTTTTGTTATATATAGATGAAGCTGATTGGGCTCTCCTCTGATATTTGTATCGCTAAAGAGTTCCGTTAGCCAAACCAAGATGTTTTTCCTAGAAGAAGTGGCCAGAGGCCCATTGTATAAGATTTTTTTTATTATTGTAACTGACGTTTGTGTAATATGGTACTCATGAATTGTTAAATGTTAAATTTGATTCACGAAACTATTATTAATAAAATATAAAAATTGTTATTTAGTATATATTATTAAGGAAAAAAAAATGCAATATGTCAAATAAGCATGGATTCAACGAGATGATTACAAATGAATGTATGCCAGTGTGTAAAAGTACCAGAGAGCGAGTAAAAAAAAAAAAAGAAGTAGCTTATACATAATAATGTAATATAAAACTCAAGAAAATATGTAATAAAAGTGTAAAAATGTAAATAATTTAGATTATAAGTGTAAAAATGTAATAATTTGGAGTATGTGTATATTGAATATAAGCATGTGTGAGAATAATTACATGTAGGAATGTAAGAATGGAATCACTGCATGTGTGAGAATAAATGCATAAGTGCATACAATGTAAAATCGCATGAGCGAGAGTAATCGCATAAGAATAAATGCATGTAAAGAGTAATTGCTTGAGTAATTATGTAACATGTAACACTATTAAAATATCAAAAGTCGCAATTATGTAAAAAGAGATTATATGTAAATAAGTACCCACTGATTATGTAAAAATATGCATATATTTCTTATGTAAGTAACCATAGGTGATTATTTAGGGGGGAGTACTGTGGGCACACAGACATAGAGTATGTATGAATCAGATATACATGTAAGCGTCACGCGCAACCTGCGGTGCGCAAGTAAGCGACTAGAAACGTAACCTATGTGTTACACGAGAGATACGAAGTGAGTCAGAGCGTTCTCAACTCCGGAATAGATAAGTATTCTTTCTTCGCTTCCCAGGTGATTTTGTAACGACGACTTGGTACAATAAAGACTTTGTAATTCTACTTTCAGTCTTACACCTTATTTCATCTCCTCATCCAACCAAGCTTCTCCGTAGTTCAGGGAACTACAAGTGCGAAGGTTACGCACAAGGTCAACGATACTTCGAAACATCTCTGGCGTAAAATCGTACATGCTCATCTGCCTCCCAGCTGTTTAAAATAATTAAATTTTTAGTTAAAAATTAATTATTGATAGTCACAAAGTTTAACAGATTATATTTATAATGTCTCTTCCCTCATGAAAAAAGAAAAGAAAAGAAAAAAAAGATTCATACAACGAAAATACGTTAACGAAATTTGCGACATGATTTTGAATATAGACCAGCCGTGTTTGCTCGCGTCGTCACCCAAAAGAGGAGGCGACTCAAGCAAACAAAGGATATGAGAGTGGGAAGTCATCCAAGTATACCACGCGAGTCATCAGTGAATGCCGTTCATGCTTTAGTTACTCTTCATACCATCTTTTTTAGTATGAGGTAATCCAATACTAATAGAGCTTCTCACGTCTGTCATATTTGTATCAATGTTTTATATGCTCGCGTAGATGGCAGTTCGCATGCTCTATTAGCATGCATTTTCTCTCAGTGTAGCGACGGCTTACGATGACAAAACGGCAAAATGTGCTAGTTTCTGTGGAATATAAGCTTTTAAAATGTGTTACTTTTTGTTAGAGCTTTCTCAGATGTGCTAGTTTTCGCAGTGAGAAATAAAATGTGATAATCTTTATTAACCTTCTGACAGCCGGGATGACGCCATATGGCGTCATCCCATGATCGGCCCACATATACTTAAGAAATACACATTACTTAAGAAGGGGCCGAACTATCTGTCTTTGTCTAATAGCGTTTTTCATCATTAATGTAAACACTATCCGGTATAACAAGAAAAAAATAGCAGCCCCCGCTAGATATTAGTATAATTAGTGAATTTTGTAATAACAACCAAATTTTTTACCGCATAGTTTTTGACTAATTAGAGACCTACTAGCAATCTAGAATATAACCTATCTCTTTTTGGTAGGTCTCTAATTATTCAAAAACTACGCAGTGAAAAAATTTGGTTGTTATTACAAAATTTACTTATTATACTAATATCTAGCGGGGGCTGCTATTTTTTTCTTGTTATACCGGATAGTGTTTAAATAAATGATGAAAACCGCTATTAGACAAAGACAGATAGTTGGGCTCCTTCTTAAGAAACATTTATACGGAAAATTTCGAGAAAGTTACACTTTTTTAGTGGAAAAAATGCCGGCTGTCAGAAGGTTAAAGTTAATAAAATGATGTCATTTAATGACGTCATTTTATGACGTTATAAAATTACGTCATTAAATAACGTCATTTTATGACGTTATAAAATTACGTAATTATTTTTTAATAGGGCGAGATATTTGGGTACCTTAGATGAATCGAACATCTAATACTTAGAAGAGGATGTTTCTCAGCCTAAGCACTCAATGATAATAAGCTGGCGAATGCAGGCACTATACCCAGCAGCGGAAAACAATGGTAGTCATGCCAAAAAGTACTTTTTTCAACAAAAATTTTCTTTTCTCAATCATGACATCATTTAATATCATCATAAAATCACGTCATAAAATGACATTATTACATGACGTCATTTTTTGTCCGAAATAATGACATACCAAATAACGTCATTATTTTCAATAGGGATTGCTTCTTTTTATGATTCGGTCGTGAATCTACCGTAATCTGAACAATTTCAAAATCGTGCTCGAATATAATTTCAAACCATGATATATAATCATATTCATACAGACTATTCACATGGTTTTCATAATAAGAATTATATTTGTATGCAATGTAAGTCTAAACGTTAAAAGTAAGGTAATACACATATTTTAGTATTATACTATTTTACATGTTAACGGCAGGCCGGAGTAGAACCTGATACCGACCGAGTAACAATTGAGTTGTTTGTTATTTACTCAAGTGTTAATCGGTGTATCTTCAAAATAAAGGTTGATCGCAATAGATATTATTATTATGAATATCTATGCACAAGAAAAAAAAATCTACCGATTTGTTTTTGAGAAAAGTAAGGAACGCTGAAGTAAAAGATTATGTTTATAATATTTTCGCGTTCCTTACTTTTCTCAAAAACAAAGCGATAGATTTTTTTTTTCTTGTGTATAAATATTTGTAATAATAATATCTATTGCGCTTAACCTTCAATTTGCAGATACACCGATTAATACTTAAGTAAATAACAAAAATGCCAATTAGATAAGGACAGCGAATCCGGCCTGCTCTTAAAGGTCAGTTTCAGACGAGGTTTTAGGCATTTTTCACTGATCGAAAGTAGCTAAAAAAGTAATTTAATTTATTTTTAATAAAAATACATATCATAATTGCTTTCACTTGTGAATATCTATTCATTTTATCGTATGAGAAACGGAAGTATGTACATTAGTCAAAATTCTTTTCTAGCTATTTTCGATCAGTAAAGTTAGTCGGAAGCTGATCCTTAATTGGAAAGTGACGCCATGAAATACCATGCAAAAACGAAAATTAAAACTACTAACCCCGGGCAAGATACGTTGGGTCATATGGCTCTACTAAATTTATTGAATATGATGATGTTCTAGTGTGCGAATACGTATTTATAATATTAGTGTAATTATATAAATTGAGGGCATGGTGATGCTTTCCCCTTCTGATGATATTTCTGATCCAAGTTTATGTTTCACTTCAATAAAAAAATTAGTAGGATTCAACTTGAGGGCGAACAACTAAAGAAATCTACCAAATACTTAAAAAGTTATATACAAATTAGCAATTTATAGTATTTCGGGGTTAGGTTTGGCAACTTTGATATATAATTTGCGATTCAAGTTCATAAAAAAATAACCGCTCTAAAGGATTTTTTTATTTTAACTAAAATAATAGTATTAATATAGCTAATGTTAAAATTTGTCAAAATTTAAAGAACAAGCCGAAAAAAATAAAAAAGTAATAAATATCTTTTTCAAATTTTTTAAATTGAATAAAATACATAAGAGATCCCATGTGAGATCACATATGAGATCGCACACGAGATTGCATATGAGATGTCACGTGAAATCGCCTATGAGATCGCATATGGAATCGAATGTATATTCGTTAAATTTTTAAAATAAAATAAATATGGGGAAATCCACGGTAACGTTAAATTTTATGTGACTTTTTCAATACAATTTTCAAACAGTTACCATTTTGTTACATAAAAGCGCACACACCTCTATAAGGTCTCAAATTTTTCGTTTTTGATCTAAAAAACAAATCTCAATTTTTTATGGAGCTATTTTAGACGCTGACTCCAAAATTTCTATTAAAGTATTAAATTTTCACATTAAACCACGATTTTCGTGAATATTTCATAAAAAAGTGCAAAATTTTTTAAGTCTTCAGGAAATATTGATTGTAGCATTCAAATAATCTCAAAAAAAACTAATAGACTATTATCTTGGCCTAAAAACTAATAATTTCAGCCTAATTAGAGTTATGTGCGACTTTAAATAGCTTTGCTATTAGCAATTATGTGTAAAAACAAAATATAAACTTCCAATAGTTATTACTCATTCGTTTGAAGTTGCACATGACTCTAATTGGGCTCAAATTCTTTGTTTTTAGGTTAAAAAAATAATCTAATAGTTTTTTTGGAGATTACTTGAACGCTACAATTAATATTTTCCGAAGACTTCAAAAATTTTGCACTTTTTTATGGAATATTCATGAAAATCGTGATTTTATGTGAAAATTTAATACTTTAATAGAAATTTGGGAGACAGCGTCTAAAATAACTCCATAAAAAACTGAGATTAGTTTTTTAGATCGAAAACGAAAAATTTGAGACCTTATAGAGGTGTGTGCGCTTTTATGTAACATAATGGTAGCTGTTTGAAAATTGTATTGAAAAAGTCACATAAAATTTAACGTTACCGTGGATTTCCCCATATATGTGCGATCTGACATGAGATCTCACATACATTTATTTTATTTTCAAAATTCAACGAATATATATGAGATTTCATGGGCGATTTCATATGAGATCTCACATGAGAGTTCATACAATATTTTCAGTAGGTATGATTTTTCTCGGATTGTTCTTTAAATTTAAACATATTTACACTCTTCAGATTCTCATTTAATTAAAATAAGTTCATACCTATAAGTAGAATAGGTGGTAGCGCAGGGACTAAGGCTCTTGGCTCATGCTGTAGTAGACCAAAGTTCAATCCCCGGGAAAATTTTGGAAAAATTTTTCTGAATTTTTCTCTGTGAAATAGAACTAGGAGACCAGGAAAAATCAATTAAAAATTCTTCCTGGCTAGTAAAAATTACATGAGTAAGGTGAAATCACGGGTCTCAGTCCACAGCGATCAAGAGACCCACTCGCAATAAAACAAAGGAGAAGGTGATATCTCCAATCCCTAGTGGAAATATAAAATGTGCATTACTTATTGAAATAGTTTAAAATTAGTCAAAATTGTTTAAAAATGTTTAAAACTGTTTAAAACTGTTCAAAATAGTTTATAAATGTGAAATTTGGGATATTTAAAACAGTTATAAACAGTTTAAAACATTTTTGAGCAGTATTGAACAATACAGAATAATTTGAAACTGAAGTGAACATTTTCTTGTATATATATTATATAAATTTTAATATATATAAGAAAATTTTTACAAACACAAAATTATGAAACACTGTTTGAAATCATGTCAAACTTTTTAAAACTTTTTAAAACTGTTTAAAACTGTTCAAGTTAATAAAAAATAGTTCATATTGATTTAAAAGTGTATTTTGAATATTTAAAATAATCTACAACTTTTTAACATAAAAAATTCAAAACTATTAAACACCGTTTGAAATCATTTCGAACTTATCAAAACTTTTTGAAAGTGTTTAAAAATGTTCAAAACTATTCATAACTGTTTTAAATGTCCTAAATTTCGCACTTATAAACAGTTTCAAACAGTTTCGAACAGTTTTAAACATTTTTAAACATTTTATATTTCCGCTAGGGATCACAAACAATTCCGATATTTATTCATATGAAAAAAAAACGAAATTTACTTTTAAACTATATTTGATCGATAAAGCAAACCCTTAAGAATTTTGTTTTAAAATAGGTCATTTATTTTTGTCCTTTTCTAATCTTAATCTCAACTTTATTATATATTGTGTCATGAAACGAATTTTTAAATTAGTGTTATTCAAAAACTAAATAGTAATAAAAAGATATAATATTTTTATAAATTATTGATTTTTTCAATAATATAGCATAAAAGAAAAGAATAATTTGACATTAGTGATATTAGATATTAAAAGAAAACAGGCACGTTTGTTCTAAATTTATCCTAGAGCAGGTGGCTCATCTTTGTCCTTTCATATTAATGAAATGAAATTTCATTTTTAACTGCAAAATGTTTAAAAAAAAATAGGAAGCCTTATTTTCCACCATGAAAATAGTTATTATACATTGTTTTGAAATGATATTAAATTAGTATGTCCAAATGTTCTTTTTATCACAGAATTTCACGCAAAATTTGTGACTACACAGCATATAAAGTTTTTTTAACTTTAAAGAAGGTGTTTTTGAATATAAGAAATACGGTGCAAAGAAATGAATTTCTTTGAGTCAAAGAAAAATCATTTTTAAATTAATAAAATAATTTTTAAAATAAAAAAAAAACTTAGAAATATTCTTTTTCTTCGTAAAATATTATATTCGAAAAAAACAATGTTCGAATTTAGAAAAATATCTTATTAACTTCAAGAAATTAGTTACTTCCAAAATAGTATTGAAAGTCAGTAAAACTTTCTTAAAAACAATGCTATATTTTTTTATTGAAAAAATGTAATATTTATTTAAAATAATTTTTATATAAAAATGAAAAAAATATCTTACATCAAATAATTTCTTGATCCAAAGACATCATTTTTAAATTAAACAAATTAGTTCATGACTTCCATAAACCTATCTCTTTTCAACAATAGAATGTTTGTTGATGCAAAAAAGCGGTGTAATTGATTACATTTCTTTACATTACAAAGAGGATTTTGAATTGAAAAAAAAAACAATAGTCAGAATGAAGAAAATATAACTTAAAAACTTAAAAATTTTTCTCATTTTAATAAAGTAATTATTATTTTGATTAAAAACGTACATTACAGTAAAAAAAAAAATTTCACAACAATTATTTATAAACATAATTACAAAAAATAAATTTTAATTAAAATCATTATTTAACTGTTTTAAAGAAATACTTCTTTGAATCAAAAGAGTTTCAGTAATTAAAGAAAAATTAAAATTTATATTGCAGAAAAAAAACTTAAATTTGTTGAAACATTTATTTGAATTAATATTTTAAATTTACTTGTAACAAATTATTTCTATGCTTAAAAGTGATGTTTCATGTTTTCAAAATAATATTTTTCTACAAAAAAATATTTTTAGGCTTGAAAAATTCGGATATCTTTTTAAAGAAAGATAATATTTATTCAATGAATAGTTACTTCTATTTGGTACGCAAAAAATAATTAATACGCAATACTTTTTATATGCATAAAAATATTTTATTATAGGAAAAAAATTTTATTTTAATTATTTAACTTAATTTTTATTTTGACATTACGAGATATAAATTTAAAATAAAATTATCAATTTTCAGTATGAGATATTGTTAAGTTCAAGAAATATCTTATGTATGTTGAGAAATATTTTATTGATATTTAAAAATTTTATTTTCACTGACGGAATAAATGATATTGATAAAAAAAATATTTTACCGATTGCCCGAAAGAATATATTCGATACAATAAAATTTTTTTCGATACTAATATATTTTTTTTCCAGTGTAGCTATTAACGAGATCAAGTAACGGTTGTATCATCTGTCTTTTATTCTTATCATGGAGAGACAAAGACATAATTGGGTTCAAGTAACAATTGCTACTTGAGTTAGGTCTATGAATAGGAGCCTAAGATCGTCTATGATAATAAAAATTTATATGGTTGGAATATATATTCAGAATAGATTAAATTAAAAATATTATTCTCTTCATTAAGAAATAATAAGTTGATTGAAAAAAATTTTTTTTTCTTATCTATCTTTTAGTATATTTTCAATTATATTAAATTTTATTAAAAACGAAGCAATTTATTTTAACATATTTTAACAATGAAAATAATACTTTTAATATATGTAGAAATAATACTTTTAATCATATTTAAAAGTATTATAAAAATAATTTCAATTTATAAAATTCATAGTAAAGGATTAAATATTTTCATCTTACCTGCCAAAAATGAAATGTTGGCTCTCGAATATTCGCTTTTGTGACTCGAAGGACTACAGTGAATTTGACAGTGGTGATTTTTAACGAAGTAAAATCCGTTATTATCAAAGTCCTCACAATCGTCCAGCACAAAAGACACAAGAGTATCTTTTTTTTGTACTTTTCTAATATATCGGCTTTGTTTCAGATGCTTCTCGGGGTTGCACACGCCGTATTCGTAAAATTTATATATATATATATATATATATATATATATATATATATATATATATATAAATTGCGAGCATTTGGATCAAAGCTGATGTATTACTAATGTATTTATATATATATATATATATATATATATATATATATATATATATATATATATATATATATATATATATATATTATATGTATGTATCCCACACAGCATGAAAGAATTTCGAAATAATTTCATGAAATATTACAAGTAATAATACGTTGAAAAAATTTAAAAGGACTTAAAAGATAACCATATTCTTTTGAAAAGAATTTATGAAATAATACACAGAAAGATTACAAAGTCTTTACAAAAATAATACCAAGAAGGAAATGAAAGTTAAAATATGAAATATTACACGAATCCTTTCTAAAAGGACTTTGAAATGACTTCTTGAAAGGAAACAAGAAATAACTCAGAAATCTTCCAAAGATTCTAGTCATGAAATAATTTAGAAAGATTTTCGAAATAATCTAAGGTATTCTTTCTACGAATCATTTCAAGATACTTACAAAAAGCTTTTATGTAATAATTCCAAGCAAGGTTTTGGTAATATTTCAAGTAATCTTACATGAAATAATTTTAAAACCTTTTGAAATAATTCATGAAAGAACTTATCATGACGATAAAAGTTATTACATGAATCCTTACTGAAAGGACTTTGAGAGAACTTCTTGAAAGGAAACAAGAAATAACTCAGAAATCTTCCAAAGATTGTAGTCATGAAATAATTTAGAAAGATTTTTTAAATAATCTAAGGTATTCTTTCAACGAATCATTTCAAGATACTTACAAAAAGCTTTTATGTAATAATTCCAAGCAAGGTTTTGGTAATATTTCAAGTAATCTTACATGAAATAATTTTAAAACCTTTTTGAAATAATTCATGAAAGAACTTATCATGACGATAAAAGTTATTACATGAATCCTTACTGAAAGGACTTTGAGAGAACTTCTTGAAAGGAAACAAGAAATAACTCAGAAATCTTCCAAAGATTGTAGTCATGAAATAATTTAGAAAGATTTTTTAAATAATCTAAGGTATTCTTTCAACGAATCATTTCAAGATACTTACAAAAAGCTTTTATGTAATAATTCCAAGCAAGGTTTTGGTAATATTTCAAGTAATCTTACATGAAATAATTTTAAAACCTTTTGAAATAATTCATGAAAGAACTTATCATGACGATAAAAGTTATTACATGAATCCTTACTGAAAGGACTTTGAGAGAACTTCTTGAAAGGAAACAAGAAATAACTCAAAAATCTTCCAAAGATTCTAGTCATGAAATAATTTAGAAAGATTTTCGAAATAATCTAAGGTATTCTTTCAACGAATCATTTCAAGATACTTACAAAAAGTTTTTATGTAATAATTCCAAGCAAGGTTTTAGTAATATTTCAAGTAATCTTACATGGAATAATATTAAAACCTTTTTGAAATAATTCATGAAAGAACTTATCATGACGATAAAAGTTATTACATGAATCCTTACTGAAAGGACTTTGAGAGAAATTCTTGAAAGGAAACAAGAAATAACTCAGAAATCTTCCAACGATTAAAATCAGAAAATAATTTAGAAAGATTTTCGGAATGATCTAAGGTATTCTTTCACCGAATCATTTCAAGATTCATTCAAAAAGCTTTTATGAAATAATTCATGTAATATTTTGGTAAAGTCTCAAGAAATCATACATGAAATAATTTTAAAACCTTTTTGAAATAATTCATTAAAGAACTTATCATGACGATAAAAGTTATTACATGAATCCTTACTGAAAGGACTTTAAGAAAACTTCTTGAAAGGAAACAAGAAATAACTCAGAAATCTTCTAAAGATTCCAGTCATAAAATAATTTAGAAAGATTATCAAAATGATCTAAGGTATTCTTTCAACGAATCATTTCAAGATACTTACAAAAAGCTTTTATGTAATAATTCCAAGCAAGGTTTTGGTAAAATCTCAAGTAATCTTACATGAAATAATTTTAAAACCTTTTTGAAATATTTCATGAAAGAACTTATCATGACGATAAAAGTTATTACATGAATCCTTACTGAAAGGGCTTTGAGAGAACTTCTCGAAAGGAAACAAGAAATAACTCAGAAATCTTCCAAAGATTGTAGTCATGAAATAATTTAGAAAGATTTTTTAAATAATCTAAGGTATTCTTTCAACGAATCATTTCAAGATACTTACAAAAAGCTTTTATGTAATAATTCCAAGCAAGGTTTTGGTAATATTTCAAGTAATCTTACATGAAATAATTTTAAAACCTTTTTGAAATAATTCATGAAAGAACTTATCATGACGATAAAAGTTATTACATGAATCCTTACTGAAAGGACTTTGAGAGAACTTCTTGAAAGGAAACAAGAAATAACTCAAAAATCTTCCAAAGATTCTAGTCATGAAATAATTTAGAAAGATTTTCGAAATAATCTAAGGTATTCTTTCAACGAATCATTTCAATATACTTACAAAAAGCTTTAATGTAATAATTCCAAGCAAGGTTTTGGTAAAATCTCAAGTAATCTTACATGAAATAATTTTAAAACCTTTTTGAAATAATTCATGAAAGAACTTATCATGACGATAAAAGTTATTACATGAATCCTTACTGAAAGGGCTTTGAGAGAACTTCTTGAAAGGAAACAAGAAATAACTCAGAAATCTTCCAAAGATTGTAGTCATGAAATAATTTAGAAAGATTTTTTAAATAATCTAAGGTATTCTTTCAACGAATCATTTCAAGATACTTACAAAAAGCTTTTATGTAATAATTCCAAGCAAGGTTTTGGTAATATTTCAAGTAATCTTACATGAAATAATTTTAAAACCTTTTTGAAATAATTCATGAAAGAACTTATCATGACGATAAAAGTTATTACATGAATCCTTACTGAAAGGACTTTGAGAGAACTTCTTGAAAGGAAACAAGAAATAACTCAAAAATCTTCCAAAGATTCTAGTCATGAAATAATTTAGAAAGATTTTCGAAATAATCTAAGGTATTCTTTCAACGAATCATTTCAAGATACTTACAAAAAGTTTTTATGTAATAATTCATGCAATATTTTGGTAAAGTCTCAAGAAATCTTACATGAAATAATTTTGAAATCTTTTGAAATATTTCATGAAATAACTTATGATGAGAATAAAAGTTATTAAATAAATCCTTACTGAAAGGACTTTGAAAAGACTTCTTGAAAGGAAACAAGAAAGAACTCAGAAATCTTCTAACGATTAAAATCAGAAAATAATTTAGAAAGATTTTCGGAATGATCTAAGGTATTCTTTCACCGAATCATTTCAAGATTTATTCAAAAAGCTTTCATGAAATAATTCATGCAATATTTTGGTAAAGTCTCAAGAAATCTTACATGAAATAATTTTGAAATCTTTTTAAAATATTTCATGAAATAACTTATGATAAGAATAAAAGTTATTACATGAATCCTTACTGAAAGGACTTTGAAAGGACTTTATGAAAGAAAACGTGAAAGATAACAGAATCATTTAGAAATATTTTCGGGATTAGTTTATAATTTATCCGCTTGATGGCGGTATCTCTTATTCTCGCAAGCGGTAAGAGTGCTTCCCGTTTCATATATAAGGAAAATAAGAATCTTAAATGGAAACTATAAATTGTTATGCGTGCGATGTCTGTGTTATGAAAACTTCGATTTTAACCGCTGTAAAACTATTCGTAATCCTATGAATAATTATATCATCATATATCCGTTATATATATATGTGTGTGTGTGTGTGTGTATTGATTCTAAATTGATTCTTAAATAATACAGGAAAGAATAAAATTTCTAGAACTTTACACGTCTCTCAACTAAAGATAGATGAAAAGATTAATGCGTTATTACTAAATGAATTCATGGATCCTTACAGAATTCTTTCATTGAAAGGATTCTGTAATAATTCTATGTCCGAGGTATATTTCTTTCAGAAATAATACAATGAAATATTTTTAAAATATTTTATATCATACTTACAGAATACTTTCAATGAAAGATGTATGAAAAGATTTAAGAATTATTACCAAAAGAATTCATGGATCCTTACAGAATTCTTTTATTGAAAGGATTCTGTAATAATTCTATGTCCGAGGTATATTCCTTTTAGAAATAATACAATGAAATATTTTAAAAATATTTCATATTATTCTTACAGAATCCTTTCAATGGAAGATGTATGAAAAGATTTACGAATTATTACCAAAAGAATTCATGGATCCTTACAGAATTCTTTCATTGAAAGGATTCTGTAATAATTCTATGTCCGAGGTATATTCCTTTTAGAAATAATACAATGAAATATTTTAAAAATATTTCATATTATTCTTACAGAATCCTTTCAATGGAAGATGTATGAAAAGATTTACGAATTATTACCAAAAGAATTCATGGATCCTTACAGAATTCTTCCATTGAAAGGATTTTGAAATGACTTGTGAATTCTTTATGAAATATTTTTATGTATTATTTTTAAAAGAATAATACCTCGGACATAGAATTATTTCAGAATCCTTTCAGTGAAATATTTCTGAAAGATTGTAGTCTTTTTATGAATCCTTTCAGAATCCTTTCAAAGTCCTTTCATGCTGTATGGGTATTGCATCATATGGATGCGTTTACAGACTTTCCATTGTCTTGCTTACGAAATTACGTTCGCATACAAATGGCTGTGTTAAACACGCTTTTTGAAGTTGCGCACCAGTAATGCTTAGTATATTGTTGTGTCCGAAAATCTACTGCACATGCTGAGGGTTTCTTTATAGATAAGCTGTATCAACCAATCAGAAAGCTTCTTTAGAGCTATTTAACGCATGATAAATTTTGTGAACACGGCGTGCGCAACCCCGAGAAGCATTTGGAACAAAGCCGATGTATAAGAAGAGTACGAAAAAAAGATACTCTTGTGTCTTTTGTGTCAGACGATTGTGAGGACTTTGATAATAACGGATTTCACTTCGTTAAAAATAATCACCGCCGACTTCACTGTAATCCTTCGAGTCGCAAAGGCGAATATTTGAGAGCCAACATTTTATTTCTTGCAGGTAAGATAAAAATATTTCAACCTTTACTATGAATTATATAAATTGAAATTATTTTCATTATTTAAATAAGATTAAAAGTATTATTTCGAGATAAATTAAAAGTATTATTTTCATTGTTAAAATATGTTAGAATAAATTGCTCCGTTTTTAATAAAATTTATCATAATTAAAAATAGACTAAAAAATAAATAAGAGAAAATTTTTTTTCAATCAACTTATTATTTCTTAATGGAAAAAATAGTATTCATTATTTAATCTATTTTGAATATATATTCCAACCATATAAATTTTCATTCTCATAGACGATCTTAGACTCCTATTCATATACCTAACTCAAGTAGCGGTTGTTACTTGAACCTAATTCTGTCTTTGTCGCTCCATGATCCCTTCTTAAAAAAATGATGAGCCGCCATGTTAAAGCATCTAAAGATCGAATCCTGATTGGTCGATATAGAATAGGCGCCAAAAATTAAATTTTAAAGGGTTTAGATTTTTTAAATAAATAAAAATTAATTTCTAGGCATTGTTTTTTAAATATAATAGAAGTAACTCAATTAAAATAGAATAAGAATATTTTATTTTAAACCAAGCAATATTATTTATGTATATAACCAATGTATAGTTTAATGATAAAATATATAACTATGAGCACAAGCAAGGTGACTACCTTTTATTTAAAAATTCCAGTAAAATTGTAAAGACATAAAATAATATGACAATTCAGATAAGTAATTTATTCCTTTATTGCATAAGTATTGCTTAATGCAGGTACAATATGTATATATTTTAAATTGTTTTTCATTTAAAAATAAGTATAGTAATAGCAATTAATGAAGGTTTGAGGTTATGAAAGTTTTATTATTCTATATTTCTATTACTCAGATTAAAAATCATCAAAGTACCAAAAAAAGTAATATATTTAAGTAATGTTTTAAAGATAAATTTATGTGCACATTTTAATAAAAAAAAATTAGGTTAGAATAAATCAAGATCAAAATTTACTGATAACAATGGATGATACAATTGACGAACAAACTGTATGTCTATTTTTAATGAAAATTTGAAGAATCTACTTATACGAGTGTGCTATTTCATAATATACAATACTATTTAGTTAAGCTTATTATATTAAATATTAATATATAAATAAATAGAAGTATAGTGTGTTTTCAGTAAATGTAGTTTGAAAATTATTTGCACACTGATAAAAGTATGACTACGGTAGGCAGCTTTGTTATAGATTAACATATACAATTTGTATTACAGTTGACGAACAAGCTATATGTCTATTTTTAATGAAAATTTGAATAATTTACTTATATAAGTGTGCTATTTTATGATATACGATGAATTAATATTCAATATAATGTATTTAACTGAATAGTTGTGAGTTATTTTATTATGTACATTACTATTTAACTAAATATTAATACATGAAATTAAAAAATGGAAAAATAATGTATGTTTTAATGAATAAAACTTGAAAATAATTAACATGCTGATAAAATTATAACTATAGTAGGCATCTTTTTTATAAATTTGTATATAAAATTTGCATTACAGTTGACAAACAAGCTATATGTCTATATTTTCAATAAAAATTTGAATATTTACTAATATAGGTGTGCTATTTTATAATATACAATGAATTAATATTTAATATAATATATTTAACTGATTAGTTTACTTATACATGTGCGTTATTTTATAATATACAGACATAAGCTGAAATAACTTGGGCGCCTATGCACTTTCTACTCAACTGTAGTTACTAGAGCTATCAGACCTGAGTTTCAGCCTGGAAAAAAATCAGATTTAAATGTAATTGATAATTTTTTGTTATTATAATATTAAGAGGAGGTCACGTATCTCTGTCCTTTTCTAATCAAAGCATTGAGTTTTTTACAAAAACTAATAACTTTAGCGAAAAATGAAGAGAAAGCCGCATCTCGTATTATAAAAAGCAATATTTTCTTTGATGAGAAAGAATTAATTTTATTGCTTTATTTTCAAGAAAACCTTGAAAAACTTAAATCATAGAGGTTAGGTTGAGCAATTTGGTTTTTCAAGGTTTTCTTGAGAATGAAGCAATAAAATTAATTATTTCTTATCAAAGAAAATATTGCTTTTTTTGATACAAGATGCGGCTTTCTCTTCATTTTTTGATAAAGTTATTAGTTTTTGTAAAAAAATCATTTCTTTGATTAGAAAAGGACAGAGATACGTGACCTCCTGTTAAGGTAGTACTATCGTTAAGGGATTGACGGTTCAGAAAAATCTGAGATTGGGCACATAAGTAGATTTTAATTCAAATAAAGCACAGTTAAATTTTGGTTAACTTTCAGAGCATGAGAAAAAAATTATAAGCATTTTAATTTTCATCTTTTAACACGCGCTTTATATCTATATATAGTGTATATATAGCTATACACGAGCGTGCATTAAGTCTAAGATGCTTATATCGTTTCAAACTCGATACTGAAAAATTTATTCTTTAGTTCTTTAATTAATTACGTGTTATATTTGATGAAATTTTGAACCATCAGTAGCTTACAATCAAAAGTTGAAAAAGAATTTCTGTGTGGTTATCATAAGAGCGCGTGTTAAAAATGTGAAAATTAAAATGTTTGTCATTTTTCTCTCATGCTCCAAAAGTTAACCAAAATTTAACTACATCTTATTTTAACTTAAATCTACTTATATATCTAATTTCAGATTTTTCTGAACCGTCAATCCCTTAACGATAGTACTACCTTAACTAATAAAACTTCTTTTTAGCTTAAATATACATTAAATAAAAAAGTTTGATCCATGAATGGTTTTAAAAACCCTTATCTGATGCTTAAAATCCTTTTGATTAGTTAAAACCTTGATTTTGTTTATTTAATAACACTATTCAAAATGAAATAATGTTGTATGTGTATCATGTCTTAAGATTTATGAGTTATAAATATATTTTAATACACTTCTACTTTCTCACAGAGAAAACATTGTATCAATAAAAAAATTTGTTCTATTTTTTTTTATTAATTTGTACATATTTAGACTCGTGGAAAAAAGTGGTTTCCACCCTGTTAAAAAAAATCAGGCGAGAAATCACCTGATTTCTTAGGTGATTTATCATGCCAAAATCTCATGTAATGATCTCTCACCTGATTTTTTTTATGTAGGGCAGAAAATGTCTGTATGTGTGTGTGTATATGTACTCATTACGTCAATTAGATCTTGAAAAGTACTTGACAGATTTCTTTCAAATTTTGCATATCATTTATTTTTTTGTCCAACTGGTACGGAAGCTATTGAAAACTGGTTTTCTTGGCATAGTTTTAATTTTAGAACAATTTGAAACATTTTTTTTCAATTCTAATTTTTAATTTTTTTTGTACTTTACTTTAAGTACTCGATGGATTTGCTCTAAAATTTGCTTGGAAATTATTTGCGACTACCAAAAGAAAAACTTCTGAAAACTGATTTTCTTAGCGTGGTTTTAATTTTAGATAATTTTGTAAAATTTGAAAAAAAAAATTCATTTTTCTTTTATTTTACGTAAATTACTCTATAGATTTGCTCCAAAATTCGCATGCAAGTTATTCGCTACTGTCAGAAAAAAAAAATTTTTTTTTACTAATTTTCTTAGCGCAATTTTAATTTGAAACCACTTTTTTTAAATCCCTGAGTCTAAATATGTACAAATTAACGAAAAAATAGAAAAAATTTTTTCACCGATACAATAATTTTTCTATGAGAAAGCAAAATGAAATCAAAATACTCTAACACAATGAGCTCTATGAGAAAGCATTACACCAAAGCACTTGGCAGCGTTTTTGTAAATGCTTAAGTTCAAATAAATGTAATAGATATATTTATTATTACCTATAATGCGATTATGAAGTAGCTAAGTAAAGTCATTTATTTAATAGTCATTAAATACGTAAAGATGAAAAAGATGCTTCTGTAATTTTAAATAATGAGGGATTTTTAAACTCTTATTACCAATAAT
The DNA here is from genome assembly GCA_017163975.1 of Anastatus disparis. NCBI lineage: Eukaryota > Metazoa > Arthropoda > Insecta > Hymenoptera > Eupelmidae > Anastatus > Anastatus disparis. Next base: position 3,689,302 of record JAFFSR010000213.1, on the reverse strand, counting down.
AGTATTTAAAAATTTAATTTACTGTGATATTTAATTTAATTTAATGCTATCCAAACTAAAGATGTAACGCATATAATAATTTGTGAAAACAATTTTATATGAATGACTTGAAACAAAATTGAATGCAAAAGTAAAAAAATTAAAATGTTTTTTTTTGTGAAAAACTTTTTGATCTTTTATTGCAAAATTTATATTATTTTCATACATTATTTTAAAACTCAGAAATTGATAATGATGAAAATCTTTAATGAATCAGATGAAATGTTTCTTCTAGAATATTTAAATTCTTTTAATCCTTCCAGTAAAATACATTTGAGAGAAAAATTTATTGTAATGCTTATAAGAAATATAAGTATTAATAAAGGATCATGCAATAGTGCGAGATTGCAAATTTTAGGATTTCCTAATCATTTATTAAAATGTAAAATTTTGACGGGTGGTGTAAGATAATATTTTTCCAAACCGTAGTAGATTATATTGTGAAAATGAATATTCCTTTTACGTTTAAAAGAACGTAATTTTCATGTGAATTATTTTTTGCTATGACGATTAATAAATTACATGGACAAACGTTTGATAATATAATTATTGTTTTAAGGAACTGAACACGGTTAAAACAATTGTGTAGTCTGTTAACTTTTTTTTTCTGTTACTAAATTGTCTGTTGAAGTAACAAACAAGGATGTGACGATTTAACAGACTTTATGTCAGTTGATTCTGAGGAGCGCGGTGGCGTAAGAAAAGCGCGGTGGCGTGAGAGGAGTGCGGTGCCGTAACGGATAGAGCTCTTGCCTTCGACGCGGTGGGCACGGGTTTGAATCCTGGCCAAGCACCTCTGACTTTTTTTCGAAAGAAAATTAGTGTATGTGCTACCCATATCGCGACTCTTAAAAAATCCGACCTTGAGTATCGGTTGATTGTTGGTCACAAAAGTGGCTGACCATCCATCGGTAGTCAAAGTTTTCGGTATGGTGGGTCTGACAGTCTAGCCTGATGTAATGTGTTAAACGGGTACCGGGCTGAACTCCCTCGACTTCACCATATAAAAAAAGTTAATCATATAGAGGACAAAATCCTTTATATATTAATCTTTTTTTTATAAAAAAAAAAAAATGTCAGTTGATTCTGAAAATGTCCGTAACAAACGACAAGAACAGGCAGTCCAGGGGCAAACTACATAAGTCTTGGTCGATCGAGGTCCTCAATTCTACCCAGGTTTTTTTTTATGTATTTTGACCTGCTGAATCCGAATTTTTTTGGGTAGAATGTCTGAAAATGGCGCATTTAATAATTACTAACAATTTTTATAAACAAATTATAAAAATGCGCTTAAAAAAAAAATGTTATCATATTTTTTAGTTTATTTTGAGTAAAAAAGGTTCTCATGAACATATTGCTAAAATGCACTAAATCGGCAGAAAACGAATCGCAAAGATTGAAAAAACGCGATTTTTCAAAAAACGGTACTTTTTTGAGCGATTGAGAAGCGGTCGGAACCATTTGCCGCTTGGTGGCGCTGCCAGTGAAAGAAGAATATAAAATATTTTTTATACACGGATTTACAATTTATTAAGACAATAATATACCTCTAATGTTGTCAATAACTCTTGCTATATATATGTAGAATAATTATTGATGCTAATTTTGTTTGAAAAGTCTAAAATATTTTTGTAAAGCGAAAAATTCTGCGCATAATAGAGTCGACGTAAACATGTGTATTTTTCTTTAGTGCGACAGAGAAAGTAATACCAAAGAATGATGAATACAAATGCTCACGCCGGCTCTATCTCGCACTGCATTTTTCGCTTTACAATAATATTTTAGACTTTTCAAACAAGATAAGCATCAATAATTATTTTACATATATATGGCTACAGTTATTGACAATATTAGGGGTATATTATTGTTTCAGTAAATCGTAAATCGCTGAGTAAAAATTATTTTACATTTTTCTCTCACCTGACCGCAGCGCCCCCATGCGGCAAATAGTCCCGACCGCCTCTTAATGGGTGATGTAATCATTATAAATACGGTCGCTAACTACTGTAATCTTCAAGTTTATATTTTAACAAACAATTTAAGCTATTGTGAGTTGAAATGAAATCAGTAGAAGCTGAGCTACAGCCTGTCAAAGTTTTAAAAAATCGCGTTTTTTCAAACTGCGATTTTTTTTTGCCGATTCAGTTTATTTTAGCAATATGTTCATGAAAACCCTTTTTATTCAAAATGACCTAAAACATATAATTTTTTTTTTTCGAAAAAACGCCTTATTATAATTTGTTTATAAAAATTGTTAATAATTATTAAAATTATATCATTGTAAATGTCACGAAAGCTATTCATTAGACAATGAATATCATAATATAAACGAATATAATATTGTATAAGATATAATAAAAAACGTTCTTTCTAATATTTCTTAAGTTCTTGTACATTTATTAATTTAAACGTGAATTTAAAAAAATAAAAATATATATAAAACGTGTATGTATGTGTACGGAAAACAAGACCAAAAAAAGTTTTAGTACATTGACAGACAATGTCTGTAATTTATAAGTAAAATTTTAGCAGACATTTGTTTGTTAAATCCTTTGAAGACATTTTGTCTGTTAAAGTAACACACATTTTTGTTTTTTAACTGGTTTTAACAGATTTTGTCTTTAATATTTCTAGCTGTGAATAAACTAATAGCAGCAGCTGTTTCAATTTTCCTTTATTTCTGTAAGAGAAAAAACGACTTTTCTCCTCTATTTTTTAGAGAGGCCTCTTCAGGTGCTAAAACATAAAATATAATAACAACTGATAACAGTTTCTTAATGATTGAAAATTTCTAAATTCATCAACAATACATTAAAAAAACATCACCTAAAACAATACATTTTAGGCGTAACAATAAAAATAAAAAATGAAACTTACAAGTATTAAACATGAGGTATTACATAACTGTCAAACTATTTTTGTTTTATAAAAATATATAATAATAGATATTTCTATTAATAATAAAAATTTTCGCAATCTAATATGCGTCGTCATGATCTACGTGACAGTATGAAGTATAAGTTATTTCAACGAATATAGACGCTGATAGAAGCGTACTCTTAAGTGGGAAATTTTTGTCAAAAATGAGTTAGTTCTGTTACCCAGTTACTTAGGGACGCTATCAAATCCCATGTATTTTTATATCTATATATATCATATATATAGCACATTTTTCATATGTGTAGATATACAAACAATGTTGAAGTGTTACCCAGGCTTTCGGACGAAAAATGTAACCTAGAAGATTTTGATTCACATGAATAAATTTGATTTAATTATATTTAATCTAATTTAACAATTATTGCGTTTTATTGTAAATAATTTATTCTTGAAACCGTTTTATCAAAAAAATTAATTTCTTTTTAATAATTCAACTATGTATTTATTATATACGTCGTTTAATTTTTCAGTGTCTTGTATTATTGCAATTTTCATATTTTGCTTTCTCATAGAGAAAGCCTTGTATCGATAGAAAAATTTTTTTTCTATTTTTTAATTAATTTGTGCATATTTGAACTCGGTGAGTCGAAAAAAGTGGTTTCCAGAAAATGTGTGTGTGTGCGTGCGTGCGTGTGTGTGTGTGTGTGTGTGTGGATGTATGATTTCAGTTAGTAAATTGTATCTCGAGAACTACTCGATGGATTTGCTTCTAATTTTGCATGGAATTTAGTTTTTTGACTAACTTGCTGGGAAGCTATTGATAATTGGTTCTTCTATCGTAGTTTTCATTTTAGAGTTGTTTAAAAAAAAAAAATTTCGATTTTTCATTTTTTTGTTTTTTTTTTTGTTTACTACTCGATGAATTTGCTTCAAAATTTGCACGGAAATTATTTGTGATTGCCCAAATAAAATAAATTTTAAAAAACTGATTTTCTTAGCTTAGTTTTGATTTTAGAGCATTTTGAAATTTTTGAAAAAAATGTTTCTATTTATTAGGCCAATAAAATCTTAAAAACTACTCGATGGATTTACTTCAAATTTTCCATACAATTCAATTTTTCGATCAATTGGTGCGGAAGCTATTGAGAATTGGTTTTCTTAGCGTAGTTTTTTTTAGAGTCATTTTAAGAATTTTAAAAAACTTTCGATTTTTCATTTTTTTTGTATTTTACGTAAACTACTCGAAGAATTTGTTTGAAAATTTGTATGGAACTTAATTTCGACTGCCAAAAGTAGAAAAACTTTTGAAAACTGATTTTCTTAGCGCACTTTTAATTTTAGAGCATTTTAAAAAATTTTTTTAAAATTTTTATTTTTAATTTTTTTCTATTTTACGAAAACCATTTGATGGATTTGCTCCAAAATTTAAATGCAAGTTATTCGCTACTGTCTGAAAAAAACAAGCTTTGGAAAACATATTTTCTCAGAGCATTTAGAAAATTTAAAAAAAAATTTCATTTTTCATTTATCTTTTATTTTGTGTAAACCATACTATAAATTTTCTCTAAAATTTTTGTACAATCAATTCGATATTGTCTGAAAAAAATAAGCTTTTAAAAATTTTAACAATTTTCTTAGAGTGGTTACAATTTTAGAGAATTTTAAAGATTTTAAAAAAAAAATTCGATTTTTTATTTCTTATTTTTTTTAATTTATGTAAAGTACTCGATAGATTTGTTCTAAAATTTGCAGGGAAATCATTTACAACTGCCGAAAAAAGGGAAATTTTCAAAAATTGATTTTTATAGGGTAGTTTTAATTTTAGAGTATTTTTAAAATTTTTAAAAAGAAATTTTGAATAGAAAATGTTATTTATTCAGCAAATTAGATCTCGAAAATTACTCGATGGATTTGCTTCAAATTTCGCATACTATCTATGTTTTTGTATAAGCAGACGGGAAGCTATTGAAAATTGGTATTCATAGAGTAGTTTTTTTTTATAGAACCCTAAACATGAACTGTATTTATATATAAATATGATTGCATTTTATAAAGATTAGAAATTTTGTTGTCATCATTCTTTTTATTACTAGATTATATCATTTTTTCAATAGAACAAATTTTTTTGTATTGCTTGATGATTTAAAATAAATTATAAATGTTGAAAAAGCAAACAGCTAGCATATATGTTCGAAATTTATAAAGTACAATATGAGTAAATATTAATGTTAGACAATTTTTTAATATTAAAATCACATTTAAATAAATATCAAAAATTTAATGAAACTCAAAGAGCTCTATGAGAAAGCATTCCGCCAAAGCACTTGGCAGCGTTTTTTAATATGTATCATTTCTGATAGCAATCTTTTTTGATAGTTGCATTCAATGTCTAATATGTTTGAGGTTCCTATGTTTGTATCAAAGCTATGGCCAGAATTTTTACAGTGTGTAACCAACGCAGATTTGTCTCTATTATGTTTCAAATCACTTATATGTTGTAAATAAAGAAAAATTGAAACAGATACTGCTATTAGTTTATTCAGTTCCTTGAAAAAATTTTTAGCTGTTGTTAGCTGCTCAAAAGAATAATATAATTATTGATTAATGAAGAGAAGTTTTTGATCATGGTCAGTTGTATGCTGCGATATCTAGAGTTTGATCTTATATCCTACATGCCAAAGAACTAATATAAATATTGAAAATTATGTATGTAAAAAATTATATTAAAAATTTCTTTTAATTTAATTTTTTTATTTTTTGATGACATATTAAAGGCACTTCGTACTTGATAGATGACCACTCATCATTTTTTTAAAAACAATAAAATTGCTACTAAAATAATTTCGTTTATTAAAATTACTTATCATGTTTATAGATGTTATTATATCCATAATTGACCCTGCAGTATAAATTTGTTGCGCGCTTCGCGCGCATGAATGTAGCTAGTAAGAATAAAAGACAGATGATACAACCGTTACTTAATCTAATAGTTTCACTGGAAAAAAAATTTCTTTGTAACGAAAAAAATTTTATTGTATTGAATAGATTCTTTCTGGTTATAGGTGAAATACTTTTTATATCAATATCATTTATTCCGTCAGTGAAAATAACATTTTTAAATATCAATGAAATATTGCTCAACATACATAAGATATTTCTTAAACTTGAAAATATCTCATACTGGAAGTTATTAATTTTATTTTAAATTAATATTTCGTAATAAAAATAAAATTTTTTTCCTCCAATAAAATATTTTCATGCATATAAAAAATATTTCGAATTAATTAATTTCTTCGTGCCAAATATTGGCCAGGGGGAATTTTTAATTAGTTTCTCCTGGTCTCCTAGTTCTATTTTACAGAGAAAAATTCAGAAAAATTTTTCTAAAATTATACCCCGGATTAAACCCCGGTCTACTACAGCATGAGCCAAGGGTCTTAGTCCCTTCGCTACCACCGATTCTACTTATAGGTAGATATATATTATTTCATTTTGTAAAAGAGTTTAAAAACGTGTAATACAATTTGTAAATATAGAAACAATAAATATTACACAAAAAGTATAAATATATATGTAAATGTTAATATTGCACAATCAATATCACAGTCAGTCAATAAATCCAATAATACTGAATAAGTAAGTCACAAACTAAAATAAATAAAAGTGATATCACAAAGTAATCATAAAATACACGCAATATAAATAAAAATAATCATATAAATAAAAATCAGTCATACAATATCTATCAGTCACAATATTAAAATTTAAAAGAATTAAATTTAAGGCGACTACGGAAGTTCGGTTCGATTTCATTTTGTAGTTTACAAATTACTCTTTCAGTTTCTAAAATTTTTTGAATTTTTTAATTTTCCACCATTTATTATAATCCGTAGAATGGTGGAAAATTAAAAAATCTGAAAAATTTTACATATTGAAAGAGTAATTTGTAAACTCAAAAATAAAACCTAACCTAAAATCCGAAGTCGCCTTAATACATAATAAAATAAAATAACAAGCGTACACAATAGCATGAAACGCAATCAAGAATAAAATCAAATAAAAACTCTCACTCACCAACCATTCAGCCAACACTCATACAACAAATACACTCACACCTTAAGCCTATATAGAGGACGTTACAAAAGTAAATTAAATAAATTAACATAAATTAACATAAATTAATAGTAAAAAGTATTAATCTAGGTCAAGCATGTACCCTCTCATCGCTGATTTGAACCTACTGAAAGATGGAAGATGTTTAATCTCAGCAGGCAGGGAGTTCCAAAAATGCACACCTTGAACTTGAAAGGAATTCCTGCCAACCTCAGTACGCATGAAGGGCACCGCTAGATCCATGATTTCTCCCCTAGTAGCCACCCTGGGTACACATCTAGTAAAGAGACCCATTAGATGCTCCGGAGTATTCATAGGTATGAACTTATTTTAAATAAATGAGAATCGGAAGAGTGTAAATATGTTTAAATTTAAAGAACGATCCGAGAAAAATCATAGCTACTGAAAATATTGTATGAACTCTCATGTGAAATCTCATATGAAATTGTCTATGAAATCTCATATGTATTCGATGAATTTTGAAAATAAAATAAATGTATGTGCGATCTCATGTCAGATCGCACATATATTTTTTTTATTTTAAAAATTTAACGAATATACATTGGATTTCATATGCGATCTCATAGGCGATTTTATGTGACATCTCATATGCAGTCTTGTGTGCGATCTCATATGTGATCTCACATGGGATCTCTTATATATTTTATTCAATTTAAAAAATTTGAAAAAGATATTTATTACTTTTTTATTTTTTTCGGCTTGTTCTTTAAATTTTGACAAATTTTAACATTAGCTATATTAATACCATTATTTTAGTTAAAATAAAAAATCCTTTGGAGCTGTTAATTTTTTATAAACTCAGATCGCAAATTAGACATCAATGTTGACAAAACTAACCTCAAAATACTATCAATTGAAAACTTGTATATAACTTTTCAAATATAAAATTTCGGTAGATTTCTTTAGTTGTCCACACTCAAGTTGAATCCTACTACTTTTTTTCTTGAAGTGGAAAAACCCGATTAAATTCTCCATTTACTCATAAAGTTGGATAACAAATATTATCACAAGAGGGAGCTTCATTATGCCCTCAATGTATTTAATTACATTAATATTATAAATATGTATTTAAATACAGAACATCATCATATTCGATAAATTTAATGGAGCCACAAGACCCAATGCATCTTGCCCAGGGTTAGTATTCCTTATTTTAGCCACTTCATTTAATTTGAATTGTATTTCATGGCGTCACTTTCCACTTCGGATCAGCTTTCGACTAACTTTACCAATCGAAAATAGCTAAAACAGATATTTTGTTTTTATTTATTTTTTTGGCTTATTCTTTAAGTTTGGACAAATTTACGCGCTTTCGCTTCTCATTTGTTAAAATAAATAGATAATTACAAGTGAAAAAATTTTGATATATATTTTTATCAAAAATAAACGAAATTATGTGGTTACCGACCGAGAGGTGAAAATGTTATTTAATCATAAATTAAATAATTATACTGTTTTCAAAAGAAATTGTTATCGAGCGCAATTTTTTATACATACATGATTGTATAATAGATGTTTTTTTCATAATATTCATCATATTTAAACAAAAAGTAAGTAACCGTACTTACAGTTTAATAAACAGTTGTAGTATAGAATTGTTTAATTTTTAAATTTTCCTTTAATTATTTTGGTGAGTGCAATAGAGAAATAAATTTCGTGAATGTATTTGAAATTTTAATGTATTCCATTACGTTTAGTAGGAGAAAATTAAACAAAAGATGTTCAATTCTCGGTCGGTATCGAATCTGCTCCGACCTGCTCTTGACAAATAGCATAATAATAAGATCAATTTATCATCTTACTTCTAATGTTTGGACTTAAATTGCATGCAAATATAATTCTTACTATGAAAACTATGTGAATAATCTATATGAATATGATTATATATCATGGTTTATAATTATATTCGAGCACGATTTTGAAAATTTTCAGATTACGGTAGATTCACGACTGAATTATGAAAAGAAGCAATAAGATTGCGATAGTACTTAAAAATAAAAGTAAAATCAATAATTTTTGAGTCAGAAGAACCTATATTATTTAAATCTGTAAGACGCTATTGTAATTGATATGTAAAAATAATTTATCAGTATAATAAAAAAAAGATAATAAGTACTAAGTCACTGTCAGTTCATTGAAGGTAGTTTGTCATAATGTTCTAAGACATACATGGAGCTGCAACTGTTTTTACGGCGACATGCAAATTGTGTAACAATTGGTAAGACGTGTTATGCTGTAAATCTGAACCAGATGCAGCGTGCGTCATAGAACGATTGCTTTTTTTTCAAGTAAAGTTTGACATACTTAAATAACGTATTCTCTAGCCTTACTTAGGATTTTGTAAATATGTCAAACTTTACTTGAAAAAAAAGCAACAAAATTAATTGGTCCTCATCAGAGAAAATATTACTTTTTACTAAACAAGTAGCGGACAACCTTTAATTTCTATCAATAATCACTAGATTTTCGAAAAACTTACATTTTTCAATTAGAAAAGGATAGAGAGATACAGCGTCCCCTTAAGAAACATTTATACGGAAAATTTCGAGAAAGTTACACTTTTTTAGTGGAAAAAATGCCGGCTGTCCGAAGGTTAAAGTTAACAAAATGACGTCATTTTATGACGTTGTAAAATTACGTAATTATTTTTTAATAGGGCGAGATATTTGGGTACCTTAGATGAATCGAACATTTAATAATTAGAAGAGGATGTTTCTCAGCCTAAGCACTCAATGATAATAAGCTGGCGAATGCAGGCACTATACCCAGCAGCAGAAAACAATGGTAGTCATGTCAAAAAGTACTTTTTTCAACAAAAATTTTCTTTTCGAAGACGTAATTTTCTCAATCGTGACGTCATTTAATAACATCATAAAATCACGTCATAAAATGACGTTATTACATGACGTCATTTTTTGTCCGAAATAATGACATACCAAATAACGTCATAATTTTCAATAGGGATAAGATTGCGATAATACTTTAAAATAAAAGTAAAATCAATAATTCTTGAGTCAGAAAAACCTTTATTATTTAAATCTGTAAGACGCTATTGTAAATGATATGTAAAAATAATTTATCAGTATGATAAAAAAAAGATAGTAAGTACTAAGTCACTGTCAGTTCATTGAAGGTAGTTTGTCATAATGTTCTAAGACATAAATGAAGCTGCAACTGTTTTTACGGCGACATGCAAATTGTGTAACAATTGGTAAGACGTGTTATGCCGTAAATCTGAACCAGATGCAGCGTGCGTCATAGAACGACACTACCTATTGATTAGAAAAACTATCATTAATCAGTGAACTGACCCCGAACCTCGTATACATGATTTTGTCTGTGATATGAAATAAGTATCTCAATTTTTGAATACACAAATTCTGTACAAACCTTTGTATACGAACGGCATCGCTCCAGACCTCACTGAAAAGTGATGGCCTTCTCGAGTGTAAAAGGCGATATGCATAATTGTAGTGACTAGTATCTTAAATATTACTTGTAAGTAACGTCTAAATCTTCGTAAAAAATTGGTTTCTATTATTATTCAATCGCCAAGTATAATTACGCTCGAATATAGTTTAAAACCATAATCCATAATAGCATGCTTTAGATAACGATTGTTTTGTAGATGTAGTGTAGAATGATTTAATCGTAATTTTATTAATATATATAATATATATAATATATAAATAAATTGAATTATAGACCAAAATTAAGATATTAGATTTGTTGACATTAATTACAACTATAAGTGTAGGAAAAAATCAAATTTTTTTTTACATAAGATCTCACGTGAGATCTCATGTGAGATCTCATGTCCAAAAAGATTTTGTTTCAGTTCACACGAGATCTCATATGAGATCTCATGTGAGTCGGGCATCAGGAAAAATAAAATTTTGCGGCACATGAGATCTCACATGAGATCTCACATGAGTTCTCATATGAGATCTCGTTTCATTTTCAATCGTGATATCTCATGTTAGATCTCGTGTGTGATCTCACATGAGATCTCACGTGAGATCTTATGTCATTTTTTTCAGTAGGGAAACTTAAAAAATAGAGGTTAGGATAGACAATCCAGTTTTTCAAAGTTTTCTTTAAAATGAATCGATAAAAATAATTTTTCCTCATCAAAGGAAATATTGCTTTTTATGATACAAGATTCTACCTCCTTATTTTTTGCTACAATTATTAGGTTTTGCAGAAAAATGAATTTTTTGGTTAGAAAAGGATAGAGGCATACGACCTGCGCTTAAACTACAATTTCGTTAGAAATAAATCCTTACCTAATATATAAAATTAATAAATATAGGATTTTATTTTTTATACTAATATTTGTAATACTGTTTCAATACTAATATTCGTTTTATTTATAAAATATTTACATGTTACTTTTCTTAAGTGATAAAATAGCGTTAAGCATAATTTTTTTTTATGGCTTGGGGATAATGTAATACAATACATGACATAAGTGCAAACTTTATTTATGATTTTTAAAACGATTGCAAATATCATAAAATAATTGCGAATAATATGCTCTTTTTAACAAAAATATATTTATTATTGTAATATTAATATGAGACATGTAAACAAGATTTCAATATACTCGCACGCTCACATTTTTTTTACACAGTGTAAAAATAGACCACATAGCTCTCGCAAAAGTGCGACTTAAGTGCAGATTTAGATTACATAGTGTTAAAAATGCCAAAGTCAAGGTTCATATTATTAAATCATGATGATAATGTTTGTATTGATAAGTTTCTCTTACGAAATATAAATTCATATGTAATCTCAAGTTGATATTTTGACCGTACTTAATATAGCTGTACCTGTGAAATGACTTATTTACCAAATAATTTTCTTTTATTAAAGTAATATAATATTTAAAAGATTTTATTACATATAAAGTATGTGGAATATCAACAAATCATGAAAGAAGTGTTTAAATACCTAATCTAAAATGGATTCGTGCAAAAATATGATGCAAATATTTGTAAATCTTATTTTTCTGACTTGATTGCATAATTAAGGAGGTTGGTCACCAGTTACATCATAAGAAATTCATTATGTTAAGAATGCTTTGAAATTTTTATCACAATTTAAAAACAACATTATAAATAAGTGGTAAAAATTTCAAAACGATTCACTGTTTCTAAATTGAGATACAGAACTATAAAATCACAATTTGTTTTGAAATTTTTACCACTTATTTATGATGTTGTTTCTAAATTGTGATAAAAATTTTAAAGCATTCTTAACATAATGAATTTCTTATGATATAACTGGTGACTAACCTCCTTAAGAAGGGGCCGAACTATCTGTCTTTGTCTAATAGCGTTTTTCATCATTTATGTAAACACTATCCGGTATAACAAGAAAAAAATAGCAGCCCCCGCTAGATATTAGTATAATTAGTAAATTTTGTAATAACAACCAAATTTTTTCACTGCGTAGTTTTTGAATAATTAGAGACCTACCAAAAAAGATAGGTTATATTCTAGATTGCTAGTAGGTCTCTAATTAGTCAAACTATGCGGTAAAAAATTTGGTTGTTATTACAAAATTTACTAATTATACTAATATCTAGCGGGGGCTGCTATTTTTTTCTTGTTATACCGGATAGTGTTTGCATAAATGATGAAAAACGCTATTAGACAAAGACAGATAGTTCGGCCCCTTCTTAAATTCATAAATAAAGTTCTAGAATACAATTTCATAATATAAATAATAATAAAAAGTCTGCAAATGAGCTAAAATCAGCCAAAAACGTCAAAAAATTGAGTTTTTTGCATTTTTAACTATGGCGCATCTCCAGGAAATATCTGAAAAAATACAAATTTTTTTGCAAGGATTGGCCCTGTACCGCATTTCCCGTGTAAATAGGAAGGGTTTTAATTTTTTTCCATTCTTTTAGGTTATATAGCATAATCAAATCTTTATGAAAAAATTCTACAAGATCTGTAAACATTTAAACTATAGGTACGATTTTTTGGGGGTTTTTTTATCGACTAGATTCGGAGAAAAGAAATAAATAGTGAAAAAGTCATTTTTTCCATGCTGTGGACTGGGGGAGGGGGGTCACGGTCTGCAAATATGACAAAAACTATCTTTTTTTATCCAAAACAAAGTTACAAGGTCAAACGAAATTTCAGGGACAGGGCAAAATTGACTATCTTAAGGGGGGGTACCCTTTATTTATTTGAATCAAAAAAGTTTTTATGTAGGTTAATTAAATTAAATGTGAGTCATAAAATTGTTAGTGTCGAAAAAATATTTATTTAAATTGAAATTGTATATTGTGTAACGAGTGAGGTTTAATACAAAACATTTGGATATCATTTTATTTTGAATATCTATAATATTTTCTGCATTTGACCTTGAATTGACCTTGTTTGACTTCGAATGACCATAATCATGACCAGTTATGACCGATTAAACTCCAGATTTGGATGCAGCACATCTCAAAACCTGAGAATATGATTTTATTCCTATTTTACCGAACTAAAAATTTTTCGTGACCCTCCAGGGCTGGAGAGCCGATATATCGGCTCAGTCCATGATAGGAACATTGTACACCCTATTGAAAATAATGACGTCTTTGGACGTGTCTGGATTTGGAACAAAAAAAGACGTCTTTAAAAGACGTTTTTTTATCAAGATTTTAAAAATAATACCTACTAAAATGTTTTAAAAAAGAATGTACTTATGCTAAGGTGTATATAAAGACGTCTTTGAAAGATGTCATTGGATGTGTATTTACAAATCCCAATACAACAAAAGACATCTTGAAAAGCCGTTATTATTTTTAATAGGGTATCTTCCTAAAGAAAAATATAGAAACAAAATAAGCATGAGCTCTCTGCAGACCGAAAAGCTTGAGCGAACAAACTGGAAATATTATAACCTTATATACCCGCGTCACTAAAATTTTCGTTGGAGTTCGCGTATTAAGAAAAACGCCACCTAACAGTCAAAGACAGAATAAATAGTCGATTCGAATAATTTTTTCAGTAGTTACATTTTTAACTGTGAGGTGCCGTTTTTCTTAACTTTGCAATCCCTTATCCAAATTTCAGAGATGCAGGTATATAAGGCTATAATTTTGCGGATTTATTCAGTTGAAAATCAGTATACATACTTCAATTACGTACTTCAAGTATATACACTTTAGCTTAAGTACGTTCTTTTTTAAACATTTTAGTAGGTATTATTTTTAAAATCTTGATAAAAAAGACGTCTTTAAAAGACGTCCTGTTTTGTTCCAAATCCAGACACGTCCAAAGACGTCATTATTTTCAATAGGGCATAGTTGATGGGTGATACAAGACATGAATTTGGGCACTTTCAAAGGAGGTTTCGAAACCTCAAAACCCGGCCCTTTAAAGATTAAACATTGTAAGACTGCAGAAATTAAAAAAATTAAGAAAAGGCAAACATTTTAAAAGATGGTGGGTCAAACCTCATCTCCAAAGCTATTTACGTAATACTGTAGGTGCTTATCAGCTTATTTTTAAATACTTCAAATTAAACAATGAAGAAGAATTTTATGGATTAGTTGGAATGCCCATAAGAGGCCGCTGTATCTCTGTCCTTTTCTAATTAAAAAATTGACTTTTTTCCCAAAATTAGCAACAAGAGGCAAAAATAAAGAGATGGTTTCGATGTGTTTAATAAAATGTAATATTTTCTTTGATTAGTATAAATTAATTTTATTGCTTCGTTTTTAAGAAAAGTTGGAATAACTTAAAAAATTAGAAATTAGTGTCAAATAATGGGATTTTCAAGTTATTCCAACTTTTTTTGAAAATAAAGCGGTGGAATTAAATTATTCTTATCAGAGAAAATATCGCTTTCTATTACACGAATCGAAACCATCTCTTTATTTTTGCCTGAAGCTATTAGTTTTTATAAAAAATAAATTTTAAACAGATTCGGTAAAGCAGGTAACTGTGTCGGTATACGGCTGACTCATAAGATATTTTGATAATCTGTTTGCCCTTGTTCAAGAAAGACTTAGAAAATTTAGTATCCGCAAGCCGTTGAGTTAGATTAGATTAGATTAGATATTGTTTATTTTGTATTATAATTACAAAAAAGCGTGAAAAATTACAAATAAAGTTGAAAAAATACATAAAAATACTTTAAATAGCCTTGTACATATAAAATCAAAATAGTACAGTATGATATCACAGTCATAAAACATAATAGAGATAGTAATACTGTAATAGTAAGTCAATAAATTAAATAAAAGCGATATCACAGATAACACGAATAAATACATGCAAAAAGTATAAATAATATAGTTAAAAATCAGTCTCAATATCTATCAGTCAAAATAATTACATAAAATCAAGCGTGTAAAGAGCGCAGTCGAAATATCAGCAGTATACAGTAAGTTAAAATCACAGCAAGTTGAATGTACAGTAATATACAAGTCAATCTGATAAAAATATAATCATTCACTCTATGCACACACATCCTACATACACGCCAATAAATACAATCATGCCTTAAATCTATAAAGGGTACATCACATAATAAATTAACACATATGATATAGTCCGAAAATAATACTGTTTAATCGAGGTCGAGTAAAAACCTCCTCAGAGCGGCTTTAAACCTGCCGATTGATGGAAGATTTTTAATATCAGCAGGTAGGGAGTTCCAAAAATGCGCACCTTGAACTTGAAAGGAATTTCTTCCAGTCTCAGTGCGCATGAAGGGCACCGCAAGATCTTTAATCTCACCCCTAGTGGTCGCTCTGGGTATATATCTAGTGAAGAGACCCACTAAATATTCGGGAGTATTCATACGTACGATTTTGTACATAAGTACAGCCATAAAATACTGTCTCCTCGAATCAGTACGTAGCCAACCCAAAGCATGTCTATGGGGAGAGATGTGATCACCCATTCTCACGCCTAATACATATCTCACACATGAATTTTGCATTGTCTGTAGCCGTCTTCGTAACTCCTGCGAAGCATCGAGCAAAACCACTGAGCAATAATCAAGATGTGGAAACAGCAGGGCGGTTGCGAGGCTGCTTACGCAGAGCCTCAGTGGTGTACCGACGGAAAAACCGCAGGCTATAAATCACTCTATTGAATTTTTTAGTCAGCATATTAATATGCGGTTCCCACGACAGTTTAGAGTCGAGTACAACACCAAGGCTCGTAACGGTGTCAGAGAAAGGAATACCGATACCGCTCCCTAGGTCAATCGTCCTTGGCTCACCCGAATAAAAATTTTTAATAAAACGATTACTTCCAAAGACGATCGCCTTTGTTTTACTAGCATTCAAAGTGAGAGAAACACCAGCAGCCCACCCCGACACCGCCCTGGCCGCCCTCTGTAAAATACGAATCCCCTCGTCCACATCATCATAAGGGACCTGTGTATAAATTTGAAGATCATCCGCATACAGCAGATGCCCGACGCAACCAGAGTCCAGTGCGTCACGTACGTCATTTATGTAAAGGCAAAACAACAGAGGCCCCAGCACCGAACCCTGAGGTACTCCTAGATTGGTTGTTAGCCAATTCGATTCCTCCTTCAAATGTGTGGAAACCATTTGTTTCCTACCTGATAAATAGGAGTTAATCCATCCGAGTGCGGCCCTGGAGAACCCCATCGATCTAAGCCTCGCAAGAAGTTTGGAGGGAGAGATCGTGTCGAATGCCTTACTAAAGTCAAAAAGTAGCAGTAACGTGACAAGTTTCCTGTCTAGACCTGACCTTATATCGTCCGTAAGCTTAAGTACAGCAGTCTGCGTAGAATGGTTTTTCCTGAAGCCCGTCTGCATAGGATCGAGCAATTTTTTGGATGTAATGTACTCCTGCAGTTGGTCATGGGCGATCTTCTCAAGAACCTTTGAAAGAAAACATAAGATGGCTATAGGCCTAAAATCTTTTGGTTGCTTAGGTGCAGCACACTTTTTCAATGGTATAATACGTGCTTGCTTCCAACGGCAAGGGAAGACCCCCCGTGCAAAAGAGGAGTTGAACAGAGTCACAAGATGTTCACCAATAAATGGTAAAGCTTTAACTATCACGCTTTGCGGAATGCCATCCTCACCACAAGCCTGTGAGGAAAAATGTGAAATTGCAAGAACAACATCATTAAAACTAATTGGTTTAAAGGTAAACCCACTTTCATTGCATTGAGAAAGAATTCTCAATCGCTCTTCACTATCCTCCTGCGGCGAGACTGACACCCCAGCAAAGTGCGCATTAAGCTCATCCGGGTGAATCCATTCAAATCCCCTTGAGGTCCGGATAGCAGTCCCAGGTCTCTCAACTCCTTCCAGACATTACCACCCGCAAGAGCATCAAACAGTCTATTGTGAATATAAGCAGTCTTAGCATGGTCCGTGCGTTCGTCTACCACCCTACGCAACCGCAGAAATTCAAGGAGATACTGCTTGTCCTCTGTCCGTTTGTATCTACGATATGTAGCATCTCTCTTACGCCGCATCCGTGACAATTCTTCATCTACCCATGGAAACTTATTCTTATTAGGCTTGAGCGCTTTCAACGGCGCCAACTTCTCGATTGCAGCAGTGAGATTGTCACAGAGGCAACCAAGTGCAGATTCAGGGTCAACCGCGTCAGTCATAAGCGGCGACCAATCACAGCCGGCAAGTTTCTCTCCCAATGCAGTTGGACAAATATTTTTATAGTTCCTATACATGATAGGTTTTTGATCAAAAGTTATAGTGTTGCAAGGCAAACAGACGTCAATTAAATTATGCCAACTGTGAAAGCTCGCCGGTAGGTTCCGTGCATCAAGCACCACGTCGTTGTCATCAACAAAGATCAGGTCAATCCACGTGTGAGACGTAGGAGTATGATGCGTAGCACCGTGCTGGACCAACTGTAACGAAAGCTCAGCCGACAGCTTACTAAGAAACTTAGCATCACTGCTCTCTTTAAGGAGATCGGCATTCAAGTCCCCCATTATAATTTTATGGGAATAGTCCGAACAAAAATTTCTCAAATCAATTAACAAATTAGAGTTTCTAGTAAACGAAACAGCAGGAGGACGATAAATGACAGAAACCAGCACGGGCTCGGAGCCGCCAACTTGCACAGAACAAAATATATTCAGGCACCTCCGGCTTACCGCTACTATTACTAGTTTGCGTCTCCGAAGTGGCCAAAATAGTGCATTTTAGATTATCCTTAATATACAAGGCAACTCCTCCACCACGCAAGTTTCTGTCCTGTCTAAACACTTTGTACCCCCCGACTCGAATGACGTCATCCGATACAGACGGACCCAGCCAGGTCTCAGCAACTCCAAATATGTCGTAAGAATGATAGCCACTTAAAAGTTCACGCACCTGCCCAATATGAGCTCTCAAAGAGGTCACATTCAGAAAGCACGCGCGCAGTTCACCCCTCCTCCCTATTCGACTCTCCGAAGAGGACCAGCGCAGTCATTGGGGAGAGGCTCTATCTAAGGATATTGCATGATTTTTAATTAATTCCTGATTCGAGCTCATCCCACTATTATGAGGTTTACATTTATCATTATCAGTAGTTCCATTATTTGTTAGAGCTTCATCATGTTTCTCAAAATCAGTTACTTTAACATTTTTCTGTACAATACATTTAGATTTATCTAATATTTCATTCAAATCATGTTCACTTTCAAATTTGTGCGCTCTCTCCCTCTCTCCCTCCTCACCATAAATTTACCACCTCTATGCCAAACAAACTTGCAACCTTTTCCTTTAGCATACTTTTTAAGATTTTTAAATTTAATATATTTATCTTTTTCAAGATACTCATTTATATATATTTGAGAATGGTGCTTGGTGGTAGAAAAACTGCCGAGGAGGGAGGGATCCAGATCCGCTGTCGAAAAACCCGTTAATCCACGCCTAGCCATAAATACCTTCTGCGCCAAGTCATCTCCAGAAAGTCTAACCAACAATGAGAACGCAATACTCGGACCGCCAACGATCTCAGGCCCAGCAGACATCCTGCCCTTATTTTTATTTTCAGAATTAGAGATCTCAGTAACAGATACAATATTTGAACGTTCAAAAGTCGGAAGTATGGCTCCCAGAACAGCGCAAGCATAATCCTCCAGCCCAACATTAGCCGCAGAGCAGTCCAGTCCGCTGGATATCACCAAGACACTATTCCCAGAACCACACCTCTTCACAGTATGACAGGATGCCTCTCCGCTACTATCTGTATGTGCTTTTACTAATTGTTCATCGTTTGAATCAACAGGTGCTTTAGTGCATGTGTTAAGAGAGCTACTATCTTTACGTTCAAATGATTGTGTTATATTCGAATTTACAGGCATATCAGTGTTGGTGTTGGTGTTGATTAAGTGTTCGTCCTGGGCCGTGAGATCACTAACGGTCTGCACCACCTCAGCCACCCCGGTCATAAGTTGAGAAAAGTTGCTGTCCACTCCATTGAATTCATTACCTAAAAATGCTTGCATATTATTAAAATTAGTCGTGAGAGATTTGAAAAACTTTTCATACATGCCATTTAGAGCAGACAACAACTCCTTCTCTAAAGTACCTATCATACCCCTGAGTTTACGATTCTCCTCTAGCAGCTGCGTCTGCCCAGCATGTAAATTCTTAATAATTTCATTTTGACTCTCCATTTTAGTCACGATATCCTGCAGACCCTTGTCAGTATTTATAATATGGCTCTCAAGAGCCGGAAGTCGATTAAGATCATTTTGAATCAGATCGAGCCTGCTGGATAGCGCGCTCTCCAAAGCAGACACAGCTGCCTTTACTGAGGAAGAATCAGCTCCATCATTACTCTGCTGAAGACCACCATTTTTACCCCTACTAATATTGTTATCCGGGGTGACCAATGCAGCACCACCTCTAAATTTTTCATTAATTAAATTGATACTTATGCTATGTTCCCCTCCAGCTACCGCAGAACAGCGCGAATTGGTCCTCTTCTTAATCACAGAGTGATCTTGAGCTTTCTTAATCGGTGCGACAGGTGAGCATCCTCGTGATGGAGTAGAAGCAACGATAGGCCGGGCTATAGGAGCACCTCGCATAGTGGCACCGCGTGGTTCAGCGCCAGTGCCAGTGAGTGGGGCAGTGGGAGAAGCGATAGGTCGGCCAGCTATACATTTCTCACAATCATATTTCGGATTACCATCGTTATCATGAGGCACGCGCTTCATACATTTTACATGGCAGCGCTGCCGGCATGTAAAACACTGCATTAATTTTTTCGACCCTCTTATATTATCAGCGGAAAAACCGCAGATGGCGCAGCAGTTCTTGATGGTAATTTGTGACATGGTTTAAGCTGTATAAGATGTCAAGAGAAGTGAGAGAATAAATGTAATAGAAAAGAAATAAAAGATAGCAGCAAGAGCAGCGTCAGAGAAATAAAAATAGCAATAAAAGCAAAACAAAAATAAAGATGGCCTGTGAAACTCTCCGCCCAAGTATATCACATTTAAAATTAAATATAAAAGAAATAAGTTATATATTAAAAGAAAAGCAGCATAATAAGCTGTTTAAAATTCGCGCGTCAAATATATAAAATCAAAAGGCCAGATGGAAACGCGCCTTAAGTATGTTAATTACCTGTCACTTATCCATAGAGTAGATAAGACAGTAAACAAGGTAACCCATAGGTGGAGCCACTAATGACGCACTTAAAAGATTCACCTAAGAGATAGTAAATTTGGCGCCAAAATTATTGTAGGTTATGTAGCAAATGCATAACCTATATGCAATACATGCATAAACCATAAAGATGCAACTGCATCCCCCCACTGCACCACCACTCAACACCCCACTTCACAGGCAAAACAACAAACTAGCAATGCTCCAGCCATTCCATAACCGTCAGCAACAGCAGCACAAGCAACAAAAAATGACAATGCTGGTAGAGTATTGCACGAAGACAGAAAAACGTCCAGGGTCCGAGAGATGCAGATGCACAGGTGCAAGCAAGTCAAGTCAAGCCTTGAGGACCCCCAGCTGGACGATTCTCTGTAAAAAGACAAAAAGACAGAGCCGAAGCAGCGTGTCAGTGAATACTTACAGGCGGAGAGGGGATATTGAAGTTCAGAATTAAAACTTGCTGTAGTTTTAAGGTAATAACCTTTAAGCTTCTAAACTATTTAATGAAACAATTATTCTATATTTTCACACCAATACAGTTTTTTAGACCATGGAGGAAATCCCAAGTATTTTGCTCTGTCTTATCGTATTGGAAATTCTATAATGTATAATCTTATTAAAGAAGTTTGTTCCATCATTAGTGAAATCATATTGGTTGGTTATATCAAAGCAGTATGAAGATATGTGGAATCTGCCTCATTGTTTGGGAGCTCTTGATGGAAAACACTTCAATACAAAGAAGCAAGCTAATTCGGGGTCTGCATTTTTCAATTATAAACATCATTTTAGTATGGTATTATTGGCTACTTGTGATGCTTTTAGAAGAATTACTTGGTTCAATCTTGGTGATTTTGGTAAGCTTTTTATATCTAATGGTAATTTATGTAATGAAAAAAGAATGTGAAATAATAAAAATATTTTATTAGGTTCAGTAAACGATGCCAGTATTTTCAACAATAATGATTTAAAGCAAAAAATAATCAATGAAGATTTGCAAATTCCAACCTCAAAAAATTTACCTGGAAGTAATATACGCATGCTCTATTTTTTCGTTGGCGACAATATATTTGCACTTCAGAAGCATTTGATGATTCCATATGATAGAATCAACCTTAATTACAATGAAAAGATATATAACTACAGAATAAAAAGAGCAAAACTAACAATCGAATGTACATTTGGGTTGCTGACTTCAAAATGGGCTTTCTTTCAAAAATCACATGGCTTCAATTTAAGCACCATGCAGTCTATAATAGTTAGTACCATAGCACTTCATAATATGATTATTAGTTTAAATCTTCAAGAAAATGACTACGCTATACCAGAATACAATCAACTTGAAGAAGAGGACGAAGAAGTCGCTCATGCAAACTTAAATGTCATAAATCAACGTTATTTATTAGCTGAATATTTTGTTTCAGAAGCAGAGTCTGTAGACTGGCAAGATAAATGCATTTGAAAGTTCACATCTATAAGGTAAAATTTTTTGAAATATTTTAGCTGAAAATTAAAAAATGTAAGCTTTATATCATTTAAATTATATTATCATGTTCACAACTAATATTCAAATTTTGATTACTTATTTCAGGGAATAATTAAAAATTAAGAGACGCATGAGATAGCATATGACTTCATCAACTATGCTAGTAATCTATGACAGATCATCAATTTTAATAATTAATTTGAACATTGATAGAATTTTTTATTGATGACTGGAATATGTATGTTGAGTATACAAGTATGCATAATAAGTTTCTGAATTATATACAGGATTGAAAATGAATGTGTATTTATATGTACAGATGTATTAAAGGTTCATGATTATTAGCTTTACTTAAACGCGAAAACGTAAATTATAAAAAGAATATTCGCAACAATAAATAGATGTAACTTTTCACTTTAAAATCTGTCTCCTTCTAAAGTCTTATCTTATCTTATGTAATTTAAAAGTTTTCTTCATTAATTAAATGAATTTATTTTGTAATATTGAGTCCTTTTAACTTTAATAAACATATCCATATTTAATAATGTGAAAATGATTTTAAATAGAAAAAATACACGAAATAAATTATTTATTACATTAAATTTTTGTACACACTAAAGAAATGTAAATATTTTAAACATAAATTATAATAATAATTTTTATATTCAAAAGCAGTAAAACATTATTAACATTTTTTTTTATCTCAATATATTATATTTAATGTTAATCTAGAATTAATTTTATCTAAATTAATTATTGATAAACAATTATTTAGAATATTTTTTAACTATGTTCTCGATGTCAATCATATATGAAAGTCTATGCTTGATTGGATCGAGTTCTAAATTTTTTTTAATTGCCTCAAAGTATCGATTATCTTCTTTATCCATTGATAAATCTATTTCATTATATTTAGTTAATTTCTTCATTGCAGCTTTTATCGTGGACTTAATTTCTTCATATTCTAGATCTTGCTCATCAGCCAGCTTCTTTTTTTTCTTGCAAATTTATCACTTTGTGGCATGATCTATTATGTATGAAATATAGATATAAATTATTAAAAAGTTCTTTTTTATAATTTCGATAAGTTAATTATATTACCTTGGAAGTTTTACGATTTAGACTTATTGAAGTACTTGCTAACGAGGTAGGTGGAGTAAAATTTGATCCTTTGGAACTTGATGCGCTTGAAATGTCAAATGAACTCACCATATGGAGATGTTAAGGACAATTATCTAAAAAAATCAAGTCATCAAAATAGTCCCAGACTTTTGCTTCTTTTGCTCCAGATCCAGATGGTAACTTACAAGGAGAGTGTTTCACCTTCGGGTCACCGTTTTTGCTCAAATTTTGGAAATATTTTCTAGATGCTGAAATATGAAGAAAGCCAAAATTTTAGAGGCCAACGCTCAATATTTCCCTAGTTACAGGCCATCGAAGAAAATCACTAAAAAAGTTACTAGATTTTCAAACGCTTATAGTTTCTCAGAATTATTAGCTAGAAGCTTAAACCTTATTTTAAATGAAAGCTGAGCTCCAATCCTTTCGAGATAGCACCTATACCATCTCAAAATATTATTTTTTCCCAAAGTTAGAGCGTAATAAAAATGGGACCTGAATTTTAGCTTTTATTGTTAATTAATGTTTTAAACAAAAAATTCAGGTCCAATCTTTATTACGCTCTAGCTTTGGGAAAAAATAATATTTTGAGATGTTATAGGTGCTATTTCGAAAGGATTTGAGCTCAGCTTTCATTTAAAAAAAGGTTTAAGCTTCTAGCTAATAATGCTGAGGAACTATAAGCGTTTGAAAATCTAGTAACTTTTTTAGTGATTTTCTTCAATGGCCTGTAACTAGGGAAATATTGAGCATTGGCCTCTAAAATTTTGGTTTTCTTCATATTTCTGCATCTAGAAAATATTTCCAAAATTTGAGCAAAAACGGTAACCCGAAGGTGAAACACTCTCCTTGTTAGTAATTTTATTTTTTTCAGAATAATATTTTAAACGTAAATCATTCCACCTTTTCTCAATTTGTTCTTCTATAGATTATAATAGTATATGTAAATTTTTATAAGCACTTACAAATTTTTACTATAAATCTAGAAATATTAGTGTGTGTGTGTGGGTGTGTGTGTGTGTGCATGTGCATGTGCGTGTGTGTGTATGTGCATGTGCATGTATGATTTCAGTTAGTAAATTGTATCTCGAGAACTACTCGATGGATTTGCTTCTAATTTTGCATGGAATTTAGTTTTTTGACTAACTTGCTGGGAAGCTATTGATAATTGGTTCTTTTAGCGTAGTTTTCATTTTAAAGCTGTTAAAGAAAAAAAAATTTCAATTTTTCATTTTTTTGTTTTTTTTTTTTTTTTTTTTTGTTTACTACTAGATGAATTTCCTTCAAAATATAAGAGCGTCAGTGGCGTAACCGGCTAAGGCGCACGCCTTATACGGTCTCTACACTTTCGCTCCAAGCGGTCGGGGGTTCGATTCCCGGTGAAAACACCTGAAATTTTTTTCAGGCTTTTTTCATCGGAAAAAGAATCTCTGAGTGCGATGGGTTAATGTTCCTGGCGTGGGTTTTCTCCTGGGGGAGTTTTCCCTACGTCACAGGTCTAAAAAGCCTGGGTAAATGCGGGAACCGACCGTAGAAATCTGCTTACCGACTGCTCTTGGAACGCGGCAGTCCATGATTTCTCGGGGATTGGGTAATTTAGCTTAGCTAAATACGAGGTTTTGAAACTAGTTTAAGATAAAAAAGAGGTTAGGAACATCCTCACACAGAGGTGGTGCGGGATGCCGGTATATAGCCGATAGGCTGGGAATACCAGGGGCCACTAGGGCAGCATATGAAAAAAAAAAAAAAAAAAAAAAAAAAAAAAAAAAAAAAAAATTTCCTTCAAAATTTGCACGGAAATTATTTGTGATCGCCCAAATAAAATAAATTTAAAAAAACTGATTTTCTTAGCTTAGTTTTGATTTTAGAGCATTTTGAAATTTTTGAAAAAAAATGTTTCTATTTATTAGGCCAATAAAATCTTAAAAACTACTCGATGGATTTACTTTAAATCTTCCTTACAATTCAATTTTCGATCAACTGGTGCGGAAGCTATTGAGAATTGGTTTTCTTAGCGTAGTTTTTTTTTTAGTCATTTTAAGAATTTTAAAAAACTTTCGATTTTTCATTTTTATTGTATTTTACGTAAACTACTCGAAGAATTTGTTTGAAAATTTGTATGGAACTTAATTTCGACTGCCAAAAGTAAAAAAACTTTTGAAAACTGATTCTCTTAGCACACTTTTAATTTTAGAGCATTTTTAAAATTTTTTAAAAAATTTTTATTTTTAATTTTTTTCTATTTTACGAAAACCATTTGATAGATTTGGTCCAAAATTTAAATGCAAGTTATTCGCTACTGTCTGATAAAAACAAGCTTTGGAAAACATATTTTCTCAGAGCGGCTTTAATTTTAGAGCATTTTGAAAATTAAAAAAAAATTTTTATCTTTCATTTATCTTTTATTTTGTGTAAACCATACTATAAATTTTCTCCAAAATTTTTGTACAATCAATTCGATATTGTCTGAAAAAATAAGCTTTTAAAAATTAATTTTCTTAGAGTGGTTACGATTTAAGAGAATTTTAAAGATTTAAAAAAAAAATTTTGATTTTTTATTTCTTATTTTTTTTATTTTACGTAAAGTACTCGATAGATTTGTTCTAAAATTTGCAGAGAAATTATTTACAACTGCCAAAAGAAGGAAAATTTTCAAAAATAGATTTTCATAGGGTAGTTTTAATTTTAGAGCATTTTTAAAATTTTGAAAAAGAAATTTTGAAAAGAAAATGTTATTTATTCAGCCAATTCGATCTCGAAAATTACTCGATGGATTTGCTTCAAATTTCGCATACTATCTGTTTTTGTATAAGTAGACAGAAAGCTATTGAAAATTGGTATTCATAGAGTAGTTTTTTTCATAGAGCCATAAACATGAATTGTATTTATATATAAATATGATTGCATTTTATAAAGATTAGAAATTTTGTTGTCATCATTTTTTTTATTACTGTATTATATCATTTTTTCAATAGAACAAATTTTTTTGTATTACTTGATGATTTAAAATAAATTATCAATGTTAAAAAAGCAAACAGCTAGCATATATGTTCGAAATTTATAAAGTACAATATGTGTAAATATTAATGTTAGACAATTTTTTAATATTAAAATCACATTTAAATAAATATCAAAAATTTAATGAAACTCAAAGAGCTCTATGAGAAAGCATTCCGCCAAAGCACTTAGCAGCGTTTTTAGATATTCTGAGTGAGTTTTATCATATAAAATCGGCTCATTTTTAATCAATTCGATTATTAATTTATTAATTTTTATATTATCCATGATAATTTTTAATAGGAGGATTTATTTTCAACTGACAACAATAAAGCAGACAGTTAATTTACGAAAAGTGATTTGTTATTGTAGATACTCCGAAATAAAAACAAAACACGCTTGACAAAGTTACAAGATGGTATTTGCGATTGACTGACTGTATATATGCATTTCTGCAAAATTGTATTTTCAAGTACTTTATTTATTTGTTGATAAATTTAAAAAAACATTTGTTATTATTACAAAATGATAGAAACAGAGGAAGGCACATTTTATAAAATAGATTATATTATTATAGAAGAAATTGAAAATATAAAAATTTTATATGACAGGAAGGCATACATTGATACTGCTATTACGAAAGATCAAAAAATGGACGCTTACAAATTAATCGCAAAAAGAATTTTAAAAGAAATGGGTGCTGAAATGACATGTAATTTAATTCTTCTATATTACAAACATATATGCTGAAAACTAGAAATTTTTAAATAATATTTTTACAGGGTTAGAAGTAAGGAATCGGTGGCATAACATCCGCAGATCTTATTGCAGATGTTTGAAGTCAAACACTGAATATTATTCAAGTCCTCTGTTGACATTCCTAAAACCTCATATTCAATTGAAAAACAATAAAAAACTATATGTTCGTACTCCATATGTACCTTTAAAGTTATCTCCAGTTCCCTTCGATTCTGATACATCTATAGATTTTGATGATAATGAGCAATTAAAACAACTTTCTCCAAATAAACAGCTATTAAATGAAAGTGACTTAACAAGTTATATAAAAAAGGATCCAATTAATAATATCCCAAGCTCATCCAATCCTTTCAAGAAACATTATTAAAAAATCTCATGTAATATTTCTTCAGATCCAGTTCCTGAAATCAATAATATAAATAATGAAGAAAATATTTTTTCAGTCACAGATAAACAAATAAGGTCATGTAATTCCGTTGATGATGGATGGGATGTATTTGGTGAGGTACAATACTTTGATGCTTTAAAAAAAGAGTTGCAGAAAATACCTGATAATTTACAGATTCAATGTATGCTTGAAATTTTTGAATGTGGCCAGGATTACATTAATCAAATTTGAAAATAATTTTTATTTGCTCTAAATTCAAATTAAAGATGAATCAATAAATTTTCATGAAACTACAATAAATAAATCATAACTGCAAAATAATTGATTAGTTTATATTATTTGTATGAAATAAAATAAAAAATCAAACAATTCTAGTCGATTAAATCTTTTAATAACCATTCACATATAATACATATTCCAATATTCTTCAAATAATCATTTCAATGCCTATGACACAACATTAACATCAAACTTAGGCATGATATTGTTTTTTCAAAATAAAATTTTAATTGTCTTTTGATTGACCGTAAAATCTGTACGAATTCCCAAATTAGGCATTAGAATGTAGAATAATAAAATAAACTCAGTACAAATTCAGTACGAAAACAGTACGTAATTGATACAAAATTATAAATGATTTCACACACAATCTTTTTACAATACTTGATTAACTCATACTGAAATTGCATAAATTCTATGCAAAATTTGAGACTAGGGTTCAGACAAAATGATTATATTATCTCAATACGAATTTCATACAAAAACGGTACGTAATTTGTAGAAAAACTGAACAGAATTCGTTCAAAATCTTACGGCAATACGTTATTTATCAGTACTGAATTTGAATAAAATACGTACAGGATTCGAGATCAAGCAATAAAACATGGAATAATTAGGTAAAGTTAATGCAAATTCAGTATGAAAACAGTACGTAATTGATACAAAATTATAACTGATTTCACACACAATCTTTTTACAATACGTGATTAATTCATACTGGAATTGCATAAATACTATGCGAAATTTGAGACTAGGGTTCAGACAAAATGATTATATTATCTCAATACGAATTTCATACAAAAACGGTACGTAATTTGTAGAAAAACTGAACAGAATTCGTTCAAAATCTTACGGCAATACGTTATTTATCAGTACTGAATTTGAATAAAATACGTACAGGATTCGAGATCAAGCAATAAAACATGGAATAATTAGGTAAAGTTAATGCAAATTCAGTATGAAAACAGTACGTAATTGATACAAAATTATAACTGATTTCACACACAATCTTTTTACAATACGTGATTATTTCATACTGAAATTGCATAGATTCTATGCGAAATTTGAGACTAGGGTTCAGACAAAATTATTATATTATTTCAATACGAATTTCATACAAAAACGGTACGTAATTAGTAGAAAAACTGAACAGAATTCGTTCAAAATCTTACGGTAATACGTGGTTTATCAGTACTGAATTTGAATAAAATACGTACAGGATTTGAGATTTAGCAATAAAATATTTGTCTGAAACCTGGTTTCAAATTTCGCATAGAATTTATGCAATTTCAGTATGAATTAATCACGTATTGTGAAAAGATTGTATGTAAAATCAGTTATAATTTTCTATCGATTACGTACTGTTTTCGTACTGAATTTGCATCAAGTTCACCTAATTATTCCATGTTTTATTGCTTCATCTCGAATCCTGTACGTATTTTATTCAAATTCAGTACTGATAAACCACGTATTGCCGTAAGATTTCGAACGAATTCTGTTCAGTTTTTCTACAAATTACGTACTGTTTTCGTATTGAATTCGTATTGAGATATTATAATCATTCTGTCTGAACCCTAGTCTAAAATTTCGCATAGAATTTATGCAATTTCTGTATGAATTAATCACGTATTGTAAGAAGTTTGTGTATGAAATCAGTTATAATTTTGTACCAATTACGTACTATTTTCATACTGAATTTGTACTGAGTTTATTTCATTATCCTACATTCTAATGCCTAATTTGGGAATTTGTACAGATTTTACGGTCAATCAATACCAATTGAACATTTATTTTAATAAAATTAAGTACAGACTGGGCTTCAAAATTGTACAAACGGTGTACTGATTTTTTACTGATTACGTGCTGAGTAGGTTTACTGAATATATACCTAAATATGCATTCGCAGATTTTATACTGATTTTATACGAATTTCGTATAGCTTTTTAACCTTATTAGTACAAATTTCGTACGTTATTCGCATTGCGTTTTGAGACTTTTATCAGAGTTTGCTCAGTACGGATTTTATGTGAACATCATGCTGATTCTACGTCTATACAGTACGAATCACATACTGAGTTCAGTGTAAAATCAGTACAGAATCAGCACGAACTTTTTTAATAGGGTATCCATTATTTGTTATTTTAACCTGTATTCAGTTCTCTGTAATAAAATAACAGTTTGTACACCTGTTTCCATGAGGTCCATTCTCATTTCACCATAGATTATAGAGTCAGTAAACATCGGACAACGAAATTTCAAAACGTGTAACGTGTAACATCATTGAAGTACAACTGTAAGTACTGGGTGTAAGAGAGAGAGAGAGAGAGAGAGAGTGAAATGTTGGGGCGCGGAAAGGGGGGTTGGGGGGGGGGGCGAAGCCATTTAAAAATATTAATATGTAAATAAAAAAAAAGCATTTCATAAAAATATTAGTTTTTTACGTCGCCAACAACTCTCATCAAGAAGCTAGCACACAACTGACTCGTACATAGAAACTCGTGCAAACGTTCTTGCGTATCTTGTTTTCTTTCGATACAGTATTCTCTTTCTCCTATCATCTTCGCCCGCGCGACGCTACTTATGTATATACAATCAAAATCGTGATGTTCTTTTTTTCATTACTTAACGCATTTGCGTGACGTTATTTTTCATTACTTAACGCTTTTAACTAGAACACATGCTTCAAAGACAAAACACAAGCGGCGCGCGCTATTAGCTACTTACCACCCCGAAAACGCATGCGCAATCGGCCACTTACCCAGCACGTATGAGGAAAAAATATTATATAGATACATAGATATTCATTCATTTGTATTAAAATACAAAAAGCGTGTAATACAATTTATAAATATAAACCGCGCCTCTTAATGAATATTGCACTCAAAGTTTTATACAATGTATAAATGCAAAAATTCGACTTGAAATTAATAATACACTCAATCAACTTAATCTAATAGTATTGAATAAGTAAGTCACTTCAAAAAGTGATGTCAGAGATTAATACAAGAAAATTTATAAAAAAATGTACAATAATACTGTAAATAAAAAAAAACAGTCATAATATTTAAATTTAAAAAATAAAAAAAAAAATAAAAAAAAATAATAAAAAGCGTATGCAATAAAACGTAGTCAATAGAATAAAATCAAATAATAATTTTCACTCACTAACCATTCAGCCATTAGTTTTACAATGAATACATTCACACTTGAAACCTATGTGCAGAACATAACAAAAAAAAAATAGATTAAGATATAAATTAAGAGTAAAAATATTAATCGAGATCAAGCAAGTACATCCTCACATTTGCTTTGAACCTGCTGAGAGATGGAAGATGTTTAACCTCAGCAGGCAGGAAGTTCCCAAACATCTAGAAGAGACCCACTACATCCTCCGGAGTATTCATCTGTACAATTTTGTATATAAGTACAGTAAAAAAATATTGTCTTCTCGAATCAGTACACAGCTAATTCAATGCGGTATTATAAGGAGAAACATGAGCTTCCATTCTTACGCTCAATACGTATCTCACACACTAATTTTGCAGTCTTTGCGTCGTTATTTTCAACCTCTGAGAAGCGTCGAGCAGAACTACTGATCAGTAATCGAAATGTAGGAACAGCAGGGTGATTGCAAGTTGTTTACGTAGAGTTTCTATGGTGTGCCGACGAAAAAACCGCAAAGCAAACAGCACTCTGTAAAATTTTTTTGTAACCTCATTAATATGTGACTCCCAAGAAAGCTTGGAGTCAAGAATAACACTAAGGCTCGTTACAGAGTCAAAGAAAGGAATGCTGACACCTCCCCCAAGATCGATCATTCTTGGCACCCAAAATAAAATAAATTAATAAAACGACTACTAACAAAAACCATTACCTCAGTCTTACAAGCATTTAAAATGAGGAAGATACGAGCTACCTACCGAGATACCGCTATGACTGCCCTCTGCAAATATGAGAATACCCTTACTCATATAGGAGTTCACGCACCTGTTCAATGTGAGCTTTTAAAAAGCCTACTCGCAGCTCACCTTTTTTCCTTACGTGACTCCTCGAAGAGATCTGGTGTAGTCATTAGGAAGAGACATTCAGGAGATGTAAAACGGACACTACACCTATACTCATAAATATTGTTTATTTTTTCATTTTGCTACAAAATTCCAGGAAAATAAATACATTAGCTTGCAGTATATATCGTGAACATGATTTAGATAAATTTTAAATAAATTCATTCATTAGTTTTTAATAACTTTGGGTTTCCGGTACAAAATCAAAAAATTTTAATATATGATATTGGAACCCAAAGTTATTAAAAACTAATAAATACATTTATTTATAAATTAGACTAAATAATGTTCTTGGTACACTTGGCGGAAAGGATATTTTTCCGAATGTGTATCTCAAATGGCAGCGCTGCATATTTTATCACAAACGTAAGAGAACTTCGAATCATGCATTGAGTTTCGCATCATGATTATTTTGTTTTTTCATATAGGTTATTTATGCAAAATTCAAATGATAACTATTAAAGTTTTATTACTTATATCATTTTAAATAACAATATTTGATTCTGTATAATTATTGAACTAAGAAATAAAATTTTTATTTCATAAAATTATAATTCGGATCATGATAAAGAAAATAATATTGTTTGTTCACTAAAGTTATGTCATTAAGGTGGCTCAAGCGCTTCGTGCCGTATCAAGCAAGGCCCTGTCTGCGACATCAAAATGTTTTTATTAATAGAGCTATTATAATTAATTAAATAATATTATTGATTATTTCTTATGATAAGAAAACAATTTTAATTAATCAAAAGTAATAAAGAAGAAAAAAAAATTTTTTGTTTTGTTTCTCATTACGTTTTACTTTGGTACATCCCTGCTGTTTTGTTGGTTACGAGCACTCTGAACGCACGTTAGCCTTACGTATGGCGTCTGTATCTGACGCGCATGCGCAGAAGCTGCCATTATGTGTAGCAAATTCTATTTCGCATTCTTTTAGATTTATTTTCTCTTGTATTTCTTCGTCAAGTCCTGATTTTCTTTTACAAATGTTATCTCCGTGAAATGAACTATAGGTATATAATTTTTTTTTTACATTGTATCTTTTTACAATAGAGTAAAATCGGATTTACGATTCAGTCCCATAAGAGCACGTACATTTATTATCATTTTTATAATAATTTTTTCTCAAAAAATAGTTCGTCAACCCATATTTTTCAAAATATAGATTGAAAGATTAGAGTTTAAAGAATATTTGTATGAAAATTTTAGGAGTTGAAATCATTTTAGAAAAAATCGCTTGAACCACCTTAAGTAATAAGTAACGATGATGCAAAATTTGCTTTATAATTTGAAATGGTTCGCTTGGTGGCGCTGCAGATGAGAGAAGAATTTAAAATATTTTTTATACACAGATTTATAATTTATTAAGACAATAATAGACTTCTAATGTTGTCAATAACTCTTGCCATAAACATGTAGAATAATTATCGATGCTAATCTTGTTTGAAAAGTCTAAAATATTTTTTTTAAGCGAAAAATGCTGCGCGTGATGGAGCTGATGTAAACATGTGTATTTTTCTTTAGTACGACAGAGAAAGTAATATTAAAGAATGATGAATACATATGCTCACGCCGGCTCTATTTCGCGCTGCATTTTTCGCTTTACAACAATATTTCAGACTTTTCAAACAAGATTAGCATCAATAATAATTATTCTACATATATATGGCTAAAGTTATAGACAACATTAGAGGTATATTATTGTTTCAGTAAATTGTAAATCGCTGTGTAAAAATTATTTTACATTTTTCTCTCGCTTGGCCGCAGCGCCCCCATGAGGCAAATAGTCCCGACCGCCTCTTACAAAGATTTGTAGAAGTTTTAGAACTTTTGAAAAACTATACGTCTTCGAAGTTTCGAAAGTCTAACTTAGGTACTCTCCGTAATAGCAATCGATAAATGTTAGTCTTCATAAAAATTCAAATCATGATTTTTTCAGGCATCGATATAAAATTAGTTGAAATTAAAAAAAGTAAAATTAATTTTGATGAATTACATTACTGCCAATTATATACATAATTCTAATTATTTAATATGAAGTGGTAAATTTTTTTAATCCTAGTTTTTTGGCGATTTTCCGATTATGCCCCTCTATACACGGTGCCCCGGGCAGCCGCCCGGGTCACCCAGTTTAATAGCCCACACTGAAAACGAGAAAAATTAGCCCTTAAAAAGCAAATTTAATCTGGGTAAATATTCGTTTTTTTCTAATTATATTATTCGACTAATCTGATAAGTTGAAAAATATGCACTTTGGAATTTGAAAAAACGCTGCCAAGTGCTTTGGCGCAATGCTTTCTCATAGAGCTCATTGAGTTAGAGTAATTTGATTCTATTTTCTTAAATGCGATTTCAATGTAAAATACAATTTGTATTCAAGAAAAATTAGTGAATGTGAGAGAGTGATTAGGAAATAGGAAAAGAGAGGCAAGGATGGATGAAAATAGGGTAAAAATGAGGATCAATCTGAGATAGAAGGACAGAGAGGAAGTGAGGAAGTAGGAAAAGAGTTAGTGAAAGTGTTAAATCAGAAATCAAAAAAAGTGATCAAAAAGCTACTCTGAGAAAATTATTTTTTTTAAACTTGTTTTATAAAGACAGTAGCAAATAACTTGTATATAAATTTTAGAGCAAATCTATCGATTACTTTGTAAAATGAAAAAAAACTGAAATATAAGAATTTTTTAAGAAAATTTTTAAAATTTTGTAAAGTGAAAACTACGCTAAGGAGATCGGTTTATAAAAGTTATCCTTCTTTTGGCAGTTGCAAATTATTCCCATGGAAATCTCAAAGCAAATTCATCAAGTAATTTACGTAAAATACAAAAAAAATTAAAAATCGAAAATTTTTTCAAATTCTTGAAATGGCTCTATAAAAAAAAATACACTATGAATACCAATTTTCAATAGCTTTCCGTCTAGTTATACAAAAACATAGATAGTATGCGAAGTTTGAAGCAAATCCATAGAGTAATTTTCGAGATCTAATTAGCTAAATAAATAACATTTTTTTTTCAAATTTCTTTTTCAAAATTTAAAAAATGCTCTAAAATTAAAACTACACTATGAAAATCAATTTTTGGAAATTATCCTTCTTTCGGCAGTTGCAAATTATTTCCCTGCAAATTTTAGAACAAATCCATCGAGCACTTTACGTAGAATAAAAAAAAATAAGAAAAGAAGAATCGAAATTTTTTTTAAAATCTTTAAAATTCTCTAAAATCGTAACCACGCTAAGAAAATTAGTTTTCAAAAGCTTATTTTTTTCAGATAATAGCGAATTAATTGTATAAAAATTTTGGAGAAAAGGGTACCCCCCATTAAGATAGGTAAAATGCCCCCCATCACGGAATTCAAATTTTCGTCCAAAATTAGTTAGTGTTTGCTTAAAAATGAAATTTTAAACTGCGAACTGCTACCCATCCCCCCTCCAGTACTCCTAACCTCAAAAAAACGTGTTTTTTTAAAAATAATTTTTTTCGGCACCTTATTGAAGGTTAAGAAATTTGAAAAAAATTGAGCATATTATATATAAAAATGTGCATTTACTGTAATTTTTTCAGCTATTTTTGACGTCAAAAACTAACCTAAAAACAATAAAATATTCTTAAAATTGCTCTAAAAACTTTTAAAAAAGGGGTGCCGCCTCAAAAATTTGTGAAAAGTTGAGGATTTGCGTCCTTAATCTGCCCTATTTTGCCCAGATTTTTTGGAGTGGTGCGCCATATTTGAAAGTCGAAAAACCCTGTTTTTTAGCTATTTTTTATCAATTTTTTGCTTTTTTTGCTTTGTCAGTAATAGTTACAACAAAACTAATGGCACCATCGGATTCTACGCCAAAAAATACATAAAAAAGATGTATAATACTCCGTTCTAATATTTTTGGATCACTAGCTATAAAACAAAAATGGAAAAAGGCTGCTATGAGCATGTCGGGGCAACTCACTTTTTCCGTAGGATTTGTGAAAAGTTACTTAAAAGTATAAACAACAATGATTACATGTATTTTTTCATATTTTTTGACGAAGAATATAGTGTTGTAGCTATATTTTCTATAACTTGGCTCTGGTCAAATATCAGAGCCAAGAAAACAACTTACAATAAGTCTTTTTCATTCAAATTAGTTTTAATATACATTATTGTAATTGTTTCATTTCTGGATCTACGATCCTAAAAAGATTGTGTCTTATAAATAATACATAATTTAATTAGTTTTTATGAAATCATTAAAATTATAATTTTAGTATCTTGTTATTACAAAAATTATTTACAATATATACGTATATAATTCCTAGTTACAAAAGTATTTATTTAATAAATATATCGTTTTATTAGAAAATCGTTAATCTTCATCATCACTAATTTCTTCAATTACTGGCACAACTTCAAAATCAAAAAGTTTAGTCAATATTGCAGCTGGTTTGATGATTTGTGATAAATAGCGGGCGTAACTTAAATAATAAATAACAGCAGCTACATATGAGCAGCAACCAACAGTTCTATTTCTATTCGCACAGTTACAACAGTACTGTTTAATTCCATTGATACCACTAGTTTTTGAACAATAATCTATGTAACATTTGTACTTTTTACTGTTAATATGTCTGGACTGCACCTCAAATCTTAAAATATTTTGTTGTTCTTTTGCGTAACTTAAAGTTAATGAACCACTGTCTCCAATTATTTCTGCCAAATATGACACCGATTGAGATAATTGATACGAACCTGTAAAAAATACTTTCAAATCTTCCAAAGTCATTTCAGGGAAATCTGATAGATCGTTCGATGACAAATGCTGAAACGGTACAGTTTTTCTGTTCCAGTTTTTTCTTCAACTTCAATTGCTAGGGGTGTTTTCTACATTATTTATGAGGTTAATCCTACTTATGATTTTTTCTAAATTTCCTGCATCAGAATTCAACCTCTTACCAAATAAATTTTGTAAGAAGCAAGCGATTTTACAAAAAAATCCAGCTTTTGTTAAAAGACCATTATGAAGTTGGTGATGCAGAAGCTTATATTTTTGCCCTATAATTTCATGAATCGCTTCTACAACCCATCTAAGTTTCGTAACTCGTCGAGATGCGTTTGATTCTTCAGTAGTAAGTTGCGATCGTTTACCTTTCAAAGCAGGCATCAAAGTTGTGAATTCTCGCTGATTCAAGTAGTCTATCACATCTCTAAAGCCTCTATCGAGAATGAAAATATCGTGTTTTTCGAGAATTTTGTTAAATCCATCGGAACTTTTTAACAAATTCTCCAAAATCTTTGCATCGTTGCAATTAGCTGTAAAAGGTCCTGCACAATCGACGATAAAACCATTTGTTGTACATATTGTGAATGGTTTACAGAGTGAAGCTTTTTTTTGACCCGAATATGATTTACGCTGATAAGCATTATTGCTGCTTTTTTGATGACGTAAATATGTTCCATCACATATTAATGCTAACTTGTTATCCATATTGTACAACATTTTTGCAATATCAGTTGTTTTTTCAAGTAAAAGTTCCCGAGAATAAGCTTGAATCCCGAAAGTTTTTGGCAATATTTCATTCTCAAAACATTTGAGCACTGAATTGATAGATTGTGCTACTTGCTTTTCTTCAAGACCAAAAATTGCAGAAATGCACTTGTTTGAATTCCCAGACTTCATTTTAAATAAAAAAAGTACTAATGCTTGCATTATGTTTCTATTTTCGGAAGATCTCATTGATACCATCATATTTTGTAGCTTAATAATGTTGTCCCACGTATATCCAGTGAGAGCTTTTATGTGTTTTTCCGTAATTGTGAAACTTCCAATTTGGTCATGAAGTTGTAAATGTGCACCATCTGATAATGCATCCATGAATTTTGCAAGTTCTGAAAATTTTATGCTAGATTCATCTGAATAAGTTTCTATTCTCAAAACTTCATCGTCATAAAATCTTTTATTTATCAAATGAATCTTGCAGCATCTATTTCTATGAGGAATAAAAATTTTCCTAGAAATAAAAACTTGTAAGCGAGCTTCGAAAGGCACATCTTGAATTTCATTTGTCGATTTACATATAAAACATAATCTATGACTTACAATTACTCTAGGGAATGATATCAAAACGTATTCATCTATTGGTTGAACTGTTGCAGCGTATATCGAAAAGTCATCAGATTCTTGACTATCTGGTGACTCGGTGAACGTTTGACTACTTGTTCGTGTTACATCACTGAAATAGTTGATATTTGATGAAGGATAAGATTGCTGGCTTGTAGGAGTTTCGTTAGAATCTGATACTTCTGTCTTTGATTGTGAAGCGCTACCGACTACATCGTCAATCACTTCTTCTAATGGTGATGTAATAATTTCTTGAGATTCATAATTCGATGTCGATGCATTCTCTTTACTTTTTACTATTTTATTTCTTTTACTGGCTAGAAGACTTAATTGGTGACGACATTTATTACAAATCACATCACCACTTTGAACATAAAATTGTATCTATTGTGAAATTCCATAGCATCTTCGCGTTCATCAAACTGTCGGAAAGGACCATTTAATTTACGGATAAAGATTTTGCATCGAACACACTTTCTGTTGTCTGTTTTTTTAGTCAGTGTTTCATAATCTACAGCCTCCATTTTGTTTATTCTGTTGCATGGAAAATTAATAAAATTAATGAAACAGTTTTATGAAAATTGTTGATAAGAAATCTGTCGTCCAAAGCATAAACAGTCTTAATTACATTCAAACAAAATTCGAGAAAAACAAAAAAAAATTATTTATTCTAAAATCCATACAAAAAAATTTTATTTTTGGACAAGGTTGAACTTTATAATTTTATTTCTGAAAATTCTCATGTTTTAGAGAGAAATTCATAGGAACAATTCTTCATGATTTTTTACAGACCCAATTTTTAAGTTTTTTGATTGGTTCTTATATGTAAAACATGGTAATTAAAATTATTTATTGTTCATTACTTCAGAAAATGCTTATTTTCTTTCATTTTACATAAACTTTAAAATAAATTTTGGATCATGTAAGTTAGAGCCATCAATAAGAAGTAATGACAGTTTAAAATAATTGTTATTATTGAAAATATCCTTTCGCAAACTAAACATAATCATCTGGTTTAAATAATCTAAAACTCTTAAAATAAGTTTTAAAAACACATACTAGAATGTTATTTATCAATTAAAAGCTTAATTATTAATTAAACAACATTCGTTATTATCAGGGAGCGCGGTAGCGCTCCTTACGGCATGTTAGCGCTACGGCTTTCCCTATTTACTTTGATGTTCAAAGATTAAAACTTTGAGTAAATGATTATGTTTCAATATTTACATATTATTTGATTACAAGTATACATGAAATGATCTAATGTTTTATCTGACAACAAAAATACATGGCCAAAAGTCAAGTTTTCATGATTTTTTTATATTATCACAGGTTACTCTGTCGATTTCTTTTCTATATTGGGTTGTTTCAGATTTCCGGCGGATGTTAAAAAACGACGGAGAGTTTTTCGTCTGATGTGAGAGAAAGAGACAGAATACGAGTTGTGCGATTGCCAATAAGTGAGAGAGAGAAAGAGAGTATAGAGAGTGAGAAAAAGAAAGAGAATACAAGTTATATCTTTTAATAATAAACGCATGTATTCAGGCGAACGCTTTCAGAACATGATAAATGTATAAAGACATCGCGTAAATAAGCAATATAAGAATTTAGTGTCTTGTTCTATATACACTGAAAAAAAAGCCGATGTCACACGCTGCGAAGTCGATTGTTGTGAATGATTCAGACAACATTCGCAGCTATTAATAACGGAAAATCACAATATAAGAGTGCGTAACAATATCGCAGCCAATCATTCCAACTTTCTGTATAAAAGATTACATTGATCGGAGCAGAGCGCTGCGACTGAGCTGCGTTGTGGCTCGCTACGGCTCTCCGTAGTCTACGGCACAGAAAGTTGAATCCAAGCCCAGCGACTAAACTGCTTTGTCGCTCGCTACGGCTCTCCGTAGTCTACGGCACAGAAAGCTGAATCTGAACACAGCGATTTATTGCGCGGTCGCTCGCTTTGAATGCCGATCTCAAGCATTGCGACAACGCTTTGAACACGCTTGCTTGATTAATAAATAACATTGAAAAAATGATAATTTTTACTTCCTTTTATATTTTTTTTTAATGTTCATGTAATTATGTGAATTCATAATTTTGAACTATTTTTAAAAATTTATAATTGATAAGTACAGTTATTAACGCTTTAGTATCTTTGATTATTTTTTTTTATTTTTAGATTTATTAGGACATATTTAAAGTTAAATAGTTAAAAAACTATACTAATAAATCTATTAACAAATCTAAAAATAAAACAAATAAAAAATTGAGAAAGAAAATAACTTTTTTTAACAAACAATTTATGTGATTATGGATAATAACATTTATGAAGTTATTACTAAATATTATATTACCTTAATTATATTGTTCTAAATTTCATACGCAAGTTGTATTCACTTGCCGCAAAAGGAAAATATTTATAGATGATTTTTATGCTATTTTAAATTCTTAATTAATTTAGGTACATAATAAATAATTGATAAATATTTCCAAGTAAAAAATACTCAAAACCTGGTAGAACTAAGATTTATTGGTAATATCGTCACTACATATTTACACATGATATCTGATAAAAATGTATTTGTACGTTTTCTTCAAAACAAAGTGCGTTTGAAGAAAGAAAATCTTATGATTGATTAAAAATGACTGTTTTAAATACTTTTCCGCAAATTCAGGTGTTTTTAGAAATTTTCTTCGTTATCGCTGAAATTTATTCGTTCTTTATAAAAAAATATTAAGTCAAGTCATTAAATACCAAATCAACTTAGGCAGTTTTTGTGTGTATTCAATAGTGATTTTTCACCTAACAGGTAAGTTAAAAAGTCTACATATTGTCATTTTAAAAAATTCAATTATATTGTACATGTTATTTTCAACAAAAATAGTTCTATTTAGTTTTTACAATAGTTTGATACTCTTTAATAGAAAATTTATTAAAACATTAATTTAACCAAAAAATTTAAGTAAATAAAAATATTCCATTACTTAAGGTTCCCAGATGTACTGATTTTTCAGAAACTATTTTGTTTATATATTTGCAAATATACACGTATGTACAAATGAACATAATATTCTTTTAAAAAATAGTAAAAGTTTAAAAGGAATTATGCTTATATGTATATACTTTTATATTTGCAAGTATATAAACAAAATAATATATATATATATATATATATATCTACAAGTTCTATGGATTTAATGTTATAACTAAGAGTATTATTTTATTAAAATTTCATAAAATGGAATAAAATAATATATGAACGAAAATAATTTTAAATAAATTTCAAAGATATATTGGTACATCTTTAAAAGTTTAAACTTTAAATATCACTTTTTTTCAAACAATTTTCAAACAGTGACTATTCTATTACATTAAAAAATACACAACTGTTTGCGAATACATTATTCTTTTTTGAAACTATGAAACAAAATTCATTTTTTTAAAAGCTATATTGCACGGTACCTTGAAAATTTCATTAATAGTATCAAACATTTTCGAAAAATGATATGAATGGTTTTTGCATAAATGGCATGGAAAAAAACAAATTTTCGAAGAAAGGAAATTTTCGAAATTTCTTTATTATATTAGTTATTGTAAAAAAAGAATACTCTGATTAGAAAAAGAAGAATATACTCGACCTGCTCTTAAATTTTTTTTTTAGTTTTCTTAAAAATTATTTGCGTGGTTTAAATTATATTTAATGAAAGAACCATCGAAAATTTGCTTTTTTCCATGCCATTTATGCAAAAACCATTCATATCATTTTTCGAAAATGTTTGATACTATTAATGAAATTTTCAAGGTACCGTGCAATATAGCTTTTTAAAATAGCATAAAAATCATCTATAAATATTTTCCCTTTTGCGGCAAGTGAATACAACTTGCGTATGAAATTTAGAACAATATAATTAAGGTAATATAATATTTAGTAATAACTTCATAAATGTTATTATCCATAATCACATAAATTGTTTGTTAAAAAAAGTTATTTTCTTTCTCAATTTTTTATTTGTTTTATTTTTAGATTTGTTAATAGATTTATTAGTATAGTTTTTTAACTATTTAACTTTAAATATGTCCTAATAAATCTAAAAATAAAAAAAAATAATCAAAGATACTAAAGCGTTAATAACTGTACTTATCAATTATAAATTTTTAAAAATAGTTCAAAATTATGAATTCACATAATTACATGAACATTAAAAAAAAATATAAAAGGAAGTAAAAATTATCATTTTTTCAATGTTATTTATTAATCAAGCAAGCGTGTTCAAAGCGTTGTCGCAATGCTTGAGATCGGCATTCAAAGCGAGCGACCGCGCAATAAATCGCTGTGTTCAGATTCAGCTTTCTGTGCCGTAGACTACGGAGAGCCGTAGCGAGCGACAAAGCAGTTTAGTCGCTGGGCTTGGATTCAACTTTCTGTGCCGTAGACTACGGAGAGCCGTAGCGAGCCACAACGCAGCTCAGTCGCAGCGCTCTGCTCCGATCAATGTAATCTTTTATACAGAAAGTTGGAATGATTGGCTGCGATATTGTTACGCACTCTTATATTGCGATTTTCCGTTATTAATAGCTGCGAATGTTGTCTGAATCATTCACAACAATCGACTTCGCAGCGTGTGACATCGGCTTTTTTTTCAGTGTAGCTGACGAGCTGCCGCAAAATCACGGGCGTTCATGTGATCAGTTCGCGCGTGCGCAGTGAAACGTCCCGTACATAAGATTCAACAGTTAAAAGCGGCGAAATTCAAAAGTCGGTAATACCGATTTGGTATTTAAAAATGAAAACAACAACAAATGAAAAAGTAATATTTGCATATTTTAAAACATTCTTAATTAATTAATTAATTTTTCATACGATATTTAGACAAAATAAGTTTTATAATAGTTGATTAATTTGAAAGCGTGGAAGAAAATAAGATTGAAATCTTTTCGAAAACAAATATTTTATAATAATAATAAATATATAAAAATTAGGTTGATACAATTAGTTATAAAATTAGTGTTATTATATTAAAGTATCAGATTATTGGTAAAGTTAATAAATTTATTGAGATAAGAATTTTCGACTTTGAAAAAGTTGTGATATCTCCCCAAAAAACCTTTAAAAAGGTAAAATTACGGCAAGTTAGCTTTAAAAAAAATCTTTTTCACTATCTCAAAAATAAAAAATATTTTGTCAAAAATTTAAACTAATTTAATACAATCAATTATAAAAAAATCTATTCTATTTCTAAAAAAAGTCTTTTAGAGCAGGCCAGATTCGCTGTCCTTGTCTAATTGGCATTTTTGTTATTTACTCAAGTTTTAATCGGTGTATCTTCAAATTAAAGGTCGAGTGCAATAGATATTATTATTATGAACATCTATGCACAAGAAAAAAATATCCACCGGTTTGTTTTTGAGAAAAGTAAGTAACGCCAAAGTAAAAGTTTATGTTTATAATATTTTCGCGTTACTTACTT
Source organism: Anastatus disparis (assembly GCA_017163975.1). Lineage (NCBI taxonomy): Eukaryota > Metazoa > Arthropoda > Insecta > Hymenoptera > Eupelmidae > Anastatus > Anastatus disparis. The sequence continues at coordinate 3,645,952 of JAFFSR010000213.1, read as the reverse complement.
TTCTCAAAAACAAACCGATAGATATTTTTTTTCTTGTGCATGGATGTTCATAATAATAATATCTATTGCGCTCGACCTTTAATTTGAAGATACACCGATTAAAACTTGAGTAAATAACAAACAACTCAATTGTTACTCGGTCGGTATCAGGTTCTACTCCGGCCTACCGTTAACATTATAGATAATAAAAAAGTGGGAATTTAATTATAACAAAAATACACTTGAAAAAATACTGAAATCAATAATGTGTGGTCAAGTTTTAATATGATTTAAAATAATACTTACAAATAATATTGTACCTATATTTTGATGACAATAATGAATCAATAAAAAATTCCTTTGTTAAAAATAAAGTGTAAAAAAAGCCATATAAAATATTATTGAAAATATAAAACTATCTTCAACAAAATTTAAAAAAATAATAAGTAATTAACGTAAAAGTAAGAATAAAAGTAATATTACAGCTATAAACTTGCCAGGCCCACCCTTCAAAAGTTCTATTTCTTGGTGAACACACATCCATTTAAAACATTTTTTAGGATTGACTTTTTAGAATCTCGTAAGGAAATCCAAAATATATATTAATTTTCACAATTTAGTATTCAATGAAGAAATAATCTAATTTTATAACATTAATGATATATTTAACTTTTGTAGAGTGGGCCTGGCAAGTTTATAGCTGCAATATTACTTTTATTCTTACTTTTACGTTAATTACTTATTATTTTTTTAAATTTTGTTGAAGATAGTTTTATATTTACAATAATATTTTATATGGCTTTTTTACACTTTATTTTTAACAAAGGAATTTTTTATTGATTCATTATTGTCATCAAAATATAGGTACAATATCATTTGTAAGTATTATTTTAAATCATATTAAAACTTGACCACACATTATTGATTTCAGTATTTTTTCAAGTGTATTTTTGTTATAATTAAATTCCCACTTTTTTATTATCTATAATGTAAAGAATTTTTTTAGAGATAGAATAGATTTTTTTATAATTGATTGTATTAAATTAGTTTTATAATTACAATTACTTTCGTAGGCAAATAAGACAGAGTCACTGCAAACTCAATTAATTATTAAATAATTCTTGTAACTACATATACAAACATCTTCTAAATACTTATATGAGTAGAATATTAATCAAAATTAATTTGACGTACAATCGCATCATTGACATGAATATCATTTGTAATCTTATATGTAAGATAATCTGATTTGCAATAAGTTGTTGGAACAAAGTTCTGATTAACTGTGATGACTTGTACCATCACGTTTTATAAAATCAGTTGATTAAAATACCAAATATATATTACACTATACTAATTTTCATTTCATAAAGAGAATTACCAGATGTAAATTATAAATAATTTTTAAAAATTTGGACAACAAACAATACTGCAAACAAAGTTACCTTCATTAGGACTCATATAGTAAGTACTTCTATTGTTTCAAATAGAATAATCCATCCAATTCAAGTAAATAATTTTTCAATAAGAAATCTACTTATTTTAAAAAGTTGTTTTATTAATTAAAAAGAATAATTAAATATTTACTATTTCACTTGCATTAACTTTCTATGAAAATTACCTGTTCAATGGAAAATGATGATTCAATTTTGGAACACACACTGTTAAAAGAAATGATAGTGACTTTCATTACATTTAATGGAAGCCATTATAAATTCATTTGCTGTGAAAACCTATCTCAGCGACAATTTCAACTAATGTTGGAATGTAGAGTTTTTTGATAAATAAATGTCAAAAATTGTTAAATTTACTCTAACTATATTTTTCATATTATATTAAAGTATAAAAAACTTGTATGCAAAGTCTCAAATCACTATTTATCATAGAACTAGAGATATGAGCAAAAATTTAATGTTCAATAACAGCGCTACCCCAACTTTTTATCAAACTTCATGCTCTTGAAGCTCGTTGATATATATTCAAAGACTTGCAGTATTATAACTTCTTTTTTATTGTTAAGTTAAATTACATTCACCTGTAAAGTTTTAAGTCTATATCTTTAAGAGGAGGTCACGTATCTCTGTCCTTTTCTAATCAAAGAATTGAGTTTTTTACAGAAACTATTAACTTTAGCAAAAAATGAAGAGAAAGCCGCATCTTGTAATAAAAAAAGCAATATTTTCTTTGATTAGAAAGAATTAATTTTATTGCTTCGTTTTCAAGAAAACCTTGAAAAACTTAAATCATAGAGGTTAGGGTGGACAATTTGGTTTTTCAAGGTTTTCTGAACAACGAAGCAATAAAATTAATTTTTTCTTATCAAAGAAAATATTGCTTTTTTTGATACAAGATGCGGCTTTCTCTTAATTTTTTGATAAAGTTATTAGTTTTTGTAAAAAAATCATTTCTTTGATTAGAAAAGGACAGAGATACGTGACCTCCTCTTAATAGAATAAAATGACTTGAAATGTAATATTTTAGCAGTGTCATAATTACATGTAATGGAAGCCACTATCATTTCTTTTAACAGTGTGTGTTGCATAATTATATAATTATTTTCCATTTAACAAGAAGTGTTCCTATGAATTTATCTCTAAAACATCAGGATTTTCGGGGAAAAAATGAGAAAGTTGGAATTTTTCCAAAAATTTAAAAAACATGAGTTTTTTATTTTGGCTTTTTATAAATTCGTAATGTATAAGAATTAAATAAATAAGCGAAAAGCTATACAAATGTATACCTAAATAGATGATTTGAAGGTCAAGCACTTCCATGAAACCACTACTTTGTCAATCGAAAAGGGTTTTTATGTCATATATAAAGTATAAATAAAATATCTAATTTCAATAATATTCATATACTGGTTGCAAGATATCTAGAACCTAATGACAGAAATAGAGTTGATTTTATTAAAAAAGGTTTAATATTGTGAAAAGATATCAATTGTTTATAAACATTCAATTCTATTCTGTATCTACTAAAGTTCAATAATATTTACTTGATATGATTATTTAATGAATTCTAATTTCGGATAACCTAAAGAATGATTATAATATTCTCATACTCAAAATTAAAATTCAATTAAATCTACGAGGTTATTTTTATTCTTACTCATTTGTTACACACGTTGTTTTACTCTGAATTACCGATAACATTTAATAAAAAGTAAGTTTCTGAAGCTATATTATCATTAAAACATTTCTTTTCAAATATAAAACATTGTAAGAATAAATTAAGTACAATAATTATAATATGAAACTTCTGTTGAATAGATTCTGTTGTATACATCTATTTGCAACAGTTTCTACTGCTGGGATTGATTTTCAGTGTATTCTGTTAGGCTCTATTCACATAAAAAACATAAGGCTGGACATTGTTACCGAAAACTTGGTTCACGAACTCGCTAAATAAATCGACAATAGAGAATAAAAAATAGCAATGGTGTTTAATTTAACGTTACTATATATATATAGTAACGTTTCTGTTTCATTCAAATATTATAACTTAATTATTAAATAAGAAAAACGATTTATCCTTCTTTGCCGGACGCTTCAGGTGTTACCTATTAAAAAGGACCTATTGTAAGTTGTTTTCTTGGCTCTGATATTTGACCTGAGCCAAGTTATAGAAAATATAGCTACAACACTGTATTCTTCGTCAAAAAATATGAAAAAATACATGTAATCATTGTTGTTTATACTTTTAAGTAACTTTTCACAAATCCCACAGAAAAAGTGAGTTCCCCCGACATGCTCATAGCAGCCTCTTTTCCATTTTTGTTTTATAGCTAGTAATCCAAAAATATTAGAACGGAGTATTATACATCTTTTTTATGTATTTTTTGGCGTAGAATCCGATGGTGCCATTAGTTTTGTTGTAACTATTACTGACAAAGCAAAAAAAGCAAAAAATTGATAAAAAATAGCTAAAAACAGGGTTTTTCGACTTTTAAATATGGCGCACCACTCCAAAAAATCTGGGCAAAATAGGGCAGACTAAGGACGCAAATCCTCAACTTTCCACAAATTTTTGAGGCGGCACCCCTTTTTTTAAAAGTTTTTAGAGCAATTTTAAGAATATTTTATTGTTTTTACGTTAGTTTTTGACGTCGAAAATAGCTGAAAAAATTACAGTAAATGCGCATTTTTATATAGAATATGCTCAATTTTTTTCAAATTTCTTAACCGACAATAAGGTGCCGAAAAAAATTATTTTTAAAAAAACACGTTTTTTTGAGGTTAGCAGTACTGGAGGGGGGAGGGGTACACACTCATAGAAATGTGTAGAGTATATGTAAGCGCCACGCGCACCTTGTGGTGCGCAAGCGAGCGACGGCAAGTAAGCCGAGAATTAGAAGCGTGCGAACTGGTGAGACACAGTGTGCTCAACCTCTGACGAGATAAGTTCTCTTTTGTTCATCCTTGTACTCTCAGGTAATATTTAAGCAGCGAAATAAAGACGAGGCATTCCTTATACTTACAGAGTCTGGTTATTTCACCATCCTCTACCTCATCTTCCTAGTATCTTGTGCCAGGAGGCACACAGTGGTGACCCCGACGACCAACGAGAGGAAAAGGAGCGGCGAGGCAGCTAGCAGCGACCGGAAGGAAGCGAGCAAAGGCGCCTGAAGCAACACGTGGTTTTGTAAAGAAAAGGTAAAATTTCTGACTACACGTGGCCGCGAACAAAGAGCTTAGTCTCTTATAAAATACATATAAAATAATTTTTTTAGCTTGTAAAATAGAAACAAAGTTTTCTTTCAGAAAATAGAAGAAAGACGATAATATCTAATAAAAATAAAATAAAATTAAAATAGTTTGTGATGCTCAGTGCGGTGGAGCAAAAATAACAAAAATTTTTCTTTAAAACTAATAGCGATTGTGCGTTTTCTACTAACATAGTTATAAGTTAATATAAAAATATAAATAAAAGTGAGAAGCTGAATCTTTTCGCGATTCACGCAGGCGAGTGGTAATTGGGTTTTTCTTTCTCTTTTATTTTGGGTGGTTATGAGCGCTTCAGGTAAAAGGGAGAGTGCCACTCCAAAGGACTTGTCCTCTAATCTGGCACTCAAACGGACACCTTGAGGTTGCTCAAAAGGAGAAACCAATAGTAATTAGTAATAATTAATATTTTTTTTGTGATTGCCTGTGTGGATCGGGAGGAGTAATAGGTAAAAAACATAACCATACCACGTGCAAAAAGCACGAAAAATATATATATTTCTTAAGTGCAAAAGCACGTAGAACACATATAAGCACGGAAAATACACATTCTTCCCACGTGCTAAAGCATATATATATATATATATATATATATATATGTGTGTGTGTGTATAAAAAATATAGGGTTTTATGCAAAATACACGGAAAAAAGGCATATAAAAAGGAGTAGCCTTGATTGTGTGGGTATATAAAAGAGATAGTAAAAATCTCGAATATATGTGTGCGTAAAAGAAATTTTAGAAAATCGCGAATATACGTGGCGTGTAAGAAATTTTGAAAATCGCGAGTGTTGTACGTAGAATATTCAAACCGAAAATTCTAGAAACCGTTAGGACGCGAAAATAAAAGTTTGTTTTTCTTTTGAACAAAGCGCAGTGGTTTAAGGTTAAATGTTGTGTGCGCGTAAATAAAGTAGAGTCGCAAAAATAAATAGACAAGTCCTTGAAGAGGATTAAATAACGTTTATTAAAATAAAGAAAGATAAACAGAGCGTACACATCATCGAAGTTTAGTATTGTTTTTGAAGGTTATTGTAACGGAAATTAATAATCGTAATATTTTAAGAAATTTAAATTGTACATAGCGAGTTGGACTATCCGATAGTAATTGTTATTTATTTATTTGTTAATTTATTTTATTTATTGTATCGTATTAATTTATTATTTTAATTTATCTGACTTATTTATTTATGTATTTTATTTATATTTTTTAATAGTTTTGTTCGGTGATTCTGTTTTATTTAATTTATTTCGTGAAGTCACATATATTTTTTTTAACAATCTAGTCAAAAAGAAAAAAAGACTGATAAGTGTTAAAAGAAATAGATAGGATAACTCGCTATAAGAAATCGTTTATAGGACATAACCTTAAATCACGACAAATGAATAGTTTTAAAAGTAATAATATCGAAATGAAGGACGGAAAAGATAATGATAGCGAAACGAGTGAAGCAGGATACTTGTCAACGGTACGTAGTAGTACGTCGAAAAAAATGAAAAAGAAAATGAACGCGATCGGTATAGAGAACAAATAGACTTTAATAGAATGTACGCGTTAGGAAATAATAGTTTAAAAGGAAACGACGGATTAGAAGAGGTATTAATTAAAGAAACAAGAAAAATAGACGAACAATATAAACGAAAGTTCGAAGAATTAAAAAGTTATTACGAAAATAATATGCGGTCGTTGAAGAAAAAAATAGAAACGTTAGAGGGAGATAGTAACAAACAAAAGGCGTACGGAAATAACGCGATGCATACAGACGACAACACTCGCGCGCAAAGGTTAGGCGGAAATATCCAAGCAAACGATAATAGGTTGGAGTTCCAACAATTAGCACAGGGTAGCTTGTTGCAATTCCGGCAGATTAATTTTCCCTTTTGGAAACACGATCCGGAAACGTGGTTCGAACTGTTCGAAAAACAAATGCAATTACAAAAAAAATGAGGATAGTGTAGGTTTTATGCTGTTGATCGCGAATCGAGATAGAGACGTAGTTCGCGAGACATCGAACTTAGTTAAAACATTGAAAAATGGACAAAGATACAATGGTGTAAGGGATTTTTTATTAGAGAAATACGGACAGTCACAAGAGGAGCGTTTTAATAGGTTATTTAGAAAATGTCGCGAGCAAGAAAAACCCTCCGACTTCCTAAGGGAAATGTTAGACGTAGCAGGCCAAAATATAAAAAGAGAGGTTATCTTAAAAGCCTGGAAATATAATCTACCCCCAAAAATAAAAAAGATTTTGTTAGGCGAAATAAACGTACGAAATGAATCATCCATGGTTAACCATGCCAATGAAATTTATAAAAATGAACTCGAAGAGGTCGGTAAAGTAGGAAAAGTTAACGCAGTTGACCATACGTGGGTAGATACGTCGCATGATAATCAGCCGGGTGTAGGTAAAGTAGATAGGGTAGGTAATGTAGGAAAAATTAATTTAGATGTGCACATAGCAGCGATAGTAGAAAAGACAATCGATAAAGTAGAAAGGAAATCAAGAGGGCAGCACAAGACAGACCGACCAGCATATGATAAATATAGGAGTAGTAGTAGGGAGAGACATAAGAGACACTTGTGCATATTTCATAGAAAATACGGCAATAAAGCGTATAAGTGCTCTAAACCCTGCGAGTGGGTAAATTACGAAGTAAAAAATAGGTCAGTCTCCCCGAGGAAAAAAGAGGAAAGGCATCGGACAAAATCTCCTGGTGGAAATATTAAAAGGAGTAATAGCGTTAAAGACAATCAGTACGCGAAAGGCAGAGAACATTTAAACTCACGGACCGGCGAGTAGAGGAGGTGAACTCGTCATAAAAAGAAAACATACGCCTCCACGTTGTCGATAGAACAACTAAAGAAACGTTCTTAGTTGATATAGGCGCGGAAGTCTCCTTGATACCAAAAGAGAAAAATAGTAAAAAGAAAGCAACGTCCGTAAGGCTATATGCAGCCAATAATACACGGATAACTACATATGGTGTGGTCTATAAAGAATTGGACCTGGGTTTTAGCATGAAAGTTAAATGGACGTTCATAGTGGCTGACGTTCCATATGCTATTATGGGCGGCGATATCATCCAGCATTATCACTTGCTTGCAGATCTAACCAGACGCAGGTTGGTGGATGCTAACACGAGTGAATCGATCGCAGGCACTGCAAAAAAAGTTACGTACGTGCAGGTGTCTTTGATAAACCCAGAGACCAAATATGCGGAAATAATTAAGAAATTTCCAGCGGTAGTAGGCCTAGAAAAGCCGAAAACCATTAATAAAAAAGACGTAGTGCACCATATAAAAACAATAGGACCGCCAGTGGCACAGAAGCCAAGACGACTGGCACCTGAAAAGCTGCAAGCAGCTAAAAAAGAATTTGAGAAATGGTGCAAAGAAGGCATATGTAGACCTTCTAAGAGCCCTTGGGCAACACCAATACACATGGTACCAATGAAGAATGGTGAATGGAGGATTTGTGGAGACTACCGCAAGTTGAACGTTGTTACGGTACCAGATAAGTACCCAATACCAAATCTGCATGACTTCGCGTCTAACTTAGAAGAAAAAACAATCTTTTCAGCATTTGATTTGGAAAAAGCGTTTTTACAAATTCCTATATATCCAGACGACGTACCTAAAACAGCGGTAATTACTCCATTCGGATTGTATGAGTTTTTGGTTATGACTTTCGGATTTAGGAACGCCGGCCAGACGTTCCAGCGATACATTAACCAGGCCATGGACGACCTGGATTTCGTATTCGCTTTCGTGGATGATATCTTGGTTGCGTCCTCGTCAGAGGAGGAGCACCAAGAACATCTAAAGATCGTCTTAGATAGGTTGGGAAAATTCCACCTGAAACTGAATCTCGATAAATGCCAGTTCGGAGTAACAGAACTTATTTTCGTAGGGCATCTGATAGACAAAAATGGATTCAAACCAGATCCATCGAAAATAGAAGCTATCAGAGCCTTTAAGAAACCCAAGACTAAAGATGAGATGAGAAGATTCTTGGGTATGGTAAACTTTTATAGAAAAAGCTTGCCAAAAGCCGCAGAGGTACAGAGGTCTTTAGTAGCCACAATATAGGATATTAAAAAGAAGGATAAACGACCAGTGGAATGGACAATGGAAGCAGAACAGGCGTTTAAGAAGATAAAAGAAGAGTTAGTCAACGTCGCGTATCTTGCGTTTCCAGCGAAAAATGCGGAAGTTAGGTTAGTTTCGGATGCATCGAATTTTGCGATGGGTGCATCGTTAGAGTAGAAAGTAGGTAGCGAATGGAAACCACTAGCATTCTTTTCGAAAAAGTTTACCCCCGCACAGTCAAGGTACTCAACTTACGATCGTGAATTAATGGCTATCTACGAAGCAGTAAAATACTTTTATTATTTAGAAGGTAGAGAAATAAAAATTTATACCGACCATAAACCTCTAATATATGCAATGGATCAAAGTTTAGACAGTTGTCCAGCTCTTAGGACACGTAAATTAGCATATATAGCACAGTTCAACGTAAAAATATGCTATTGGCCAGGGGAGAGTAACGTGGTAGCTGACATGCTATCGAGAATAGATGATTTTAGATTCCCCACAGCATTTTCGTTAGATGAAATAGCCAAGTATCAAAAGGAAGATCAGCAGCTGCAGGAGATCATAGATGATGCTCAGCATCAGCTAAAACTGGTTAAGTTGCAGTATGGTGCAGAAAATACACCATTTTACTGTGAAATAGCTCAAGAGACTCTCAGACCATACGTACCTGAGACGTTGAGAGCAACCATCTTTGATCTTTTCCACAATAAAAGTGCACATCCATCTGCTAGATCAACTAGCAGGATGATAAGAAAGCAGTATGTGTGGCCAAACATGAATAAGCACATTACATTATGGTGCAGAGCATGCGAAGAATGCCAACGGTCAAAGGTCACAAGGGAGAACCCTTGAAATTTAGCGAACCAGATGGGCGTTCTACACACGTGCATGTCGACATAGTAGGACCGTTGCCACCTAGCCAAGGTTATAGGTATATCCTAACCATGATTGATAGGTATACTAGGTGGCCGGAGGCGGTACCTCTAGATGAGATATCGGCTCCTGTAGTCGCACGCGCTTTTTATGACACGTGGGTATCACGTTTCGGCGCTCCAGTCATCATAACGACCGACCAGGGCAGACAATTTGAATCTTCCTTGTTCCAGGCACTATTAGAACTTATAGGCTGCAAAAGAATACATACAACAGCTTATCATCCAGCCGCCAACGGTATGGTAGAGAGGTGGCACCGTGATCTTAAGGCGGCACTTATGTGTCATATGGTGGGACCAGAATGGTCTAGAGTCCTGCCAACAGTATTACTTGGGTTGAGAACGCGAATTCGTAAAGACACGGAAGCCAGTCCTGCTGAATTTGTGTATGGGACACCTCTCACGATACCTGGTGATATGTGTGACTTCAGAGAAACGGATGTAAGAGATCAAAATCTGTTTCTATCAGAATTTAAAGAGTACATGGACGAGGTTAGGCCCGTACCAGTGAGTCACAACAATGCCACAAAAGCATTTGTGTTTAAAGATCTTGATAAATGCACACATGTGTGGGAAAGGATCAGAGCAGTAAAACCTCCATTAGTGCAACCATATACCGGACCATACAAGGTAGTGTCAAGGCACGAAAATGGCCGGAAATTCGTAATAAGAAAAGGAAATAAGGATGTTACGGTAAATATGGAGAGGCTTAAACCAGCGTATTTGATCAGAGATGAAGAGGAAAATAGTGAAATTGATACTAATGGTCGTAGTAGAATAGCTGCAGATAGTCAAATAGAAGAAAATCAGATGGACGAACAACTAGAAAGTACAAATGTTGTCAACGACGGAAACAATGTTATAAGAACACACGTAGAAGTGCATAATGAGTCTCCACCAGAGCAACAAGCAAGTTATGACACAATTGAATATGTCAATAAAGAAAATTTAAACAATGACGAATTGCAAAACAATTATAGTAATGTAAATGAAGAGAGCCATAGAAATGACGTTGGAATAGGAACAAGAGTAGTACAAAATAGTAAAGAAACTAATAAAAGAGAGAAATTTATCCCTAATATTTTAAAGAAAAAAAGCGTAAATAGTATTTTAGTAGGCGATAATGAATTTAATAAAGGCGTAAAGAAAGTTAGATTTTGTACAGGTTCTCACTCCAATAATGTAAATAGAATTAAGAAAAATTGTAAAGATAAATATGTATATAATAAGTATGCTAATAATGTATTTTCTTTTTGTAAAAACAGGTGAAGCTGATTGGCTCTTCCCAGATTTTCGAATCATAAAAGAGTACACTCAGCCAAACCATTATGCGATTCCTCGACGATTTGGCAATGGGCCTATTGAATGAGATAAAGAAGACCCAGGACCTAACAATCAAGGCAGATTATCGGCTTGCAAAGATCCACCTCCTGGAGTTCACCGACGTTTATAGAGCGCAATGCATGGCCAAAATAAACGCCGTAAACCAGGCGGCGTCCAGAAACATCATGGACAACAGGCAGGAGTACAACCAATTTAAAAGACCGATCTTATTCCATCATGGTCAGCCTGTAAAGGAGCTTTTTGTTTATGGCATGCCAGTGAACCCAGGGAAAAAGAGATTAGAAGAAGCTTTGAGGTCCTGCAGTCAAGATGACTTCCAAATTAAAAAAATAAAAAGTAATGACGAGTAATCTGGCGTAGAAGTATCATGTCTCACACTAGCATCCTCTGTCAAGATGCAGTGTGATGCTATTTTAAAGAAAATATGGTTGGTAACGAAGAATAATAAAAAACATTTCCTTAAGTTGCAACCACATCGGATGCGATCGTCAGTACGGTGGCAGGTCCAGCACCGGTACAACCAATTAAAATAGGGGCATATCCGTCTCCAGCGGAAAAAGCCTTATCAATTATAGAGATTGTCAGCCTTATCGTGAAGATGAGTGAGTCAAGAGATATATGTAATTTGATGTCAGCAATTGAGGGTATATGGACGGAACGCTGCAAGCTAGGAAAATTGGATTTACTCCTAAACCACCCTAAGTATGAAGGTGAAAATAACTTAACAAGGTTATTTAAGGATATGGACCAGTTTAAGATCATAAATATTTTTACTCAAGGGTGTAGATGGGACGTTGACGTTTCCACCATCAGGAAGATACTTAGATTATTAAAAAAGGAGAAAGATAACGTAGTAAGCTTGCGGTGCATCGATCTTACAGGAGTTAATGTTTCAAGGGAAGTCATCACGGAGTTATCAGAAGGTTTTACGATAGAAAAAATTGATGTTGGCTAAAACGAAGACGAATTTCGATGCAGAAATGCAAATGGAGTTGTTGGAGGAAATTGAATTTATAAGGTGCGAGTACGCAAGGATGAAGTTCCTGAAGGAAGATAGGTTCCATAGTTTAAGGACCATCAAACTGGTAGATTGTAAGATGCTGATCATTGCCAACTTATATGCCTTTTTGTTAAGGAATAATAACTTGAAGGAGTTATATTTGATCAACGTAAACAGCATAGATCACGATATGCATTGCTGGAGAGTCTTGGAGGCTGTATTCAATGGAAACAATTTATTAGAGGTATTTCACTTCTGCTATCCTCGAGGAGAAACGAAGGAATTGGACTACATTCATGACCCGGTGTTAAATGAGAATCACAGCTTAAAGGTGATTAATCTTGAGAATAATTTGATGGTAACGCAGAGTATACAGGAGGTCTTTAATCGAGCAAAGATACTACAACACTTCAATATAAAAGGTCTGGAACCGGGTGTAGCGTCAACTACATCGAAATTCGAAATTTCCGTTGTCTTATTTCAAAAAAAAGAATGGAATGAATTTAATGTTTTTTGTAATGAAAATTAACCTATTTTTTATCTAACACAATTTTCCCTTTTTTAGCAAATCTAAATTTACTGAATTTAACACAAAATATAAAACTTGATTCTATATTTACCATCTACAAACTAAAGAATTTAAATTTGACTTTACTTTAAATTTAATTTAACTGTGATTTGAAAAACTAAAATTTACTATTTAAAATCTCAATAAATTTATTAACACAACACTATTGGAATTTAAGATTTTGCACTAATTGAACTTATTACTTTATGAATTCACTGCACTATAATGAAAAGAAAGGTTGAAATGAATTTAACTCAATTTGAGGGAAAAAGCCTTAAAGGCATAAAAAACCCTTTTATTAAATTTTACACTGCACTAACTTACAAGTTGAGATTAACTAAGAATTTACGCACGAATATTACGCTCGCAGGCACACGCGTGTAACCTTGTGATTTCTATGTTATTGTGAGTGCAACAGACGTGAAGACGTTGTTGGCTTATTGACTTTAGAAGTCGTTAATGCGTACGCGCACGGCTTTGTTTTATGGTGTATATCTGTTCGTTAGAGAACGAATACGATTGATTATGAATCAGCTCTTTAGTACAAGAGCAGCCCTTTAGTACAAAGGCAAGAGTTGTTAATTGTAAGCGTAAGTGGCGCTCGGTCGACAGAGAGAGATATTGCGTGTTAGGCGGCTGACTCTGAACTGAACTGACTTGACGCGTGTCTCTACTTTTATACCTTTACAAAAAGCTGTTCCGAACGTCTTAGAATTTGACAAACTTGAGGTTTGCGTTATCTCTCTGCGCCGGCCACGCGCCCTTCGGGAGAGCTGTTTTTAAGAAAATGTGTTTAACGAACTTTCTGTTCGTAGAAATATGATGCAACGCAACACCGGGGGAAAGAGTTTATTTCAACCTCGCCAATAAGAGATCCTTGATCACCTTGGAAATGTTACATCATCCTGGTATGCAAGCTACACTGAATTCATTGAATGGTGGTTTCATGGAGGCCGTGGATATAAATAACTATTACGGCAAGAACAACAAGAACAACAGATGTTTCAATGTGAGATTTGTAACAACGGTACTCCGTAATCTAGTCAAGTTTAGATTAAATGTAAAAGACTGTAAAGTAATAATAGATAATGCCTTGTATATAGCAGTGAATAGATTAGGTGCGCAAATAATAGAAAATAAAGATGATAATAATATTAAAAATAAAAAAAAAACTTTTTAATGTACTACGTTTTTATAATGAACCAAAAAGTATAAAATAATGTGTAATAAAATGAAAAATGAATAATGATTTGAAATAAAAAAAACGAGGGGCGCATGTTTATTATTATGTATTGTATGCGCCTCACGTTTTTTTTATTTCAAATCATTATTCATTTTTCATTTTATTACACATTATTTTATACTTTTTGGTTCATTATAAAACGTAGTACATTAAAAAAAGTTTTTTTTTTTTTTAATATTATTTTATACTTTTTAGTTCAATTAAAAAACGTGGTGGATTGAAAATTTTTTTTTTATTTAAATATTATCTTATACATTTTGGTATTATTATTATTATTATTATTATTATTAATATTATTTATCGTGTTGTCCAACAGTGCATATTATATAGCATATATATTGTTGTCAAGGGACTAAAACGTGTTTCATCTATTTTTTTTAGAGAACACGTAATCGCATGCTGAGTTTCCCGCCATTTTGACGATAATGACGCTATTAGAAATTCAACCAAAATTTATTGTTTTATGCATTGATAGACCATAAAATGAATAAAATACAGTCTCAAATTTTATATGTACAATACAAAATGCTGTAATTTATGTCTAATTGCAATATGAGAAGTTAAAGAATTTTAAAAATTTTCGAAGATGGTTAGACACTAATGTTAAAAGTATATCTATATATAAAATCTTCAAAATTTCAATTTTTCCAATATCTCCGTATATAATTGTATTAATATATTTTTCGGTGGGAATATATATTTAATTATATTATCCAACAATGCATGCAAAAATATAATATTGAATATATTAATATATTAATATATTTGATATATTAATATATTAATATATTAATATATTTGATATATTAATATATTAATATATTTGATATATTAATATATTAATATATTACTATATTAATATATTACTATATTTGATATATTAATATATTAATATATTAATATATTAATATATCAAAAGAAGATTTTTAAAATTTTCGAAGATGTTTAGACACTAATGTTAAAAGTGTATCTATATATAAAATCTTCAAATCTTCAATTTTGCCAACATCTCCGTATATGATTGAATATATTAATATATTGTTCGGTAGATATATATATTTTTTTTATAATATTGCATTGTCATCCAGTTCCGAGCTATATTTAAAATTTCAAGTCTCTAGCTCATCAGGAAGTTAGTTTACAATCGGTTGCAAAATTCGTACCGAACAGACAGACAGACAGACAGACAGACAGACAGACACCAAAGCGAGTTAATAAAAACGTAGTAATAGTAAAATAATGTCTATTAGTAAGTAAGAGTGTAAAGAAAAGCGTAGAATAATAAGTAAAGATCTTTGTTTGATAAAAACATGTGATGTAAAATAATATGTAAAAATCTAGGTATAAATAAAAAAGTGTAAAATCTAGCGATTGCATGTAAACTGTTTGATAATTGATGTAAAACCGAGGATTGCATATGTAAGAAATGTAAAAAATAATTGTTTAATTGCGCAAAAATGTAATTGAATAATTATGTAAATGTATGATGGAATGATTGCGTATTAATCGCTCGCATTAAATAACCAATGTGTGGTTATTTAGGGGGAGTATTGTGGGCATACACACATAGAAATGTGTAGAGTATATGTAAGCGCCCTAACCGGTATGTCAATATTTTGCACAGTATATTTTAAAAGATCATCTTGAGTATCCCACATGATACCCAAGGTTTTCTGAATCGACTCTTTCGTTATGACACAATCTAAGTTGAAGTATTTTTTCTCTATATTATTTAAAACCCCCTTATGATTAGAAGCCCATTTTCTAATTACAAAACCCCCTCGAGCTAGTAGTTGAATTACTTCATCTCGAATAGCTAATATTTCATTAAATGAGTTAGCCCCAGATACAAAATCATCTACATAGAAATCGCGCAAGAGCAATTTACTGGCTTTGGGAAAGTTTTCTGCTTCGTCCCTAGCGAGTTGTTGAATAGTACGTATAGCGAGAAATGGAGCTGGAGCTGTCCCAAAAGTAACTGTATTTAATTGAAAAGTTCTAATTTTACCTTCATGATACCAAAAAACCTTCTGAAATTTCCTATCGTCTGGGTGAATTAAAATTTGCCTATACATTTTCTCGATGTCAGCTGTAACGACAAATAAGTGTGATCGAAACGAAATTAATTGCTGGAAAATGGTGTTCTGCAACGTTGGTCCGACCATCAATGTGTCATTGAGTGAAATTCCTGTAGAAGTTTTCGCGGAAGCATCAA
The DNA here is from genome assembly GCA_017163975.1 of Anastatus disparis. Lineage (NCBI taxonomy): Eukaryota > Metazoa > Arthropoda > Insecta > Hymenoptera > Eupelmidae > Anastatus > Anastatus disparis. Next base: position 3,629,852 of record JAFFSR010000213.1, on the reverse strand, counting down.
AGACTACCCTAACCTTAGTGGTTTCACTAGATTCTTTGATTACTGCATGATGTGGAAGATAATATCCCCCTTCGATGTCATCACAGATGGTCATATGTCCTAAAGAAATGTACTCATTCAATACCTTAGAATATTCTTCCTTTAAACTAGGGTTCGAAAGAAGTTTTCTCTCGAGAGAATGAAATCGCCTAAGAGCTTGCATTCTAGACTCACCTAAGTTAAACTTACTGTCCCTAAATGGCAAACGAACCATGTATCCACCTGTTGCATCTCGTTGAGTATGAGCAACGTAGTGTTGTTCGCATGCGACTTCATCTCGAGACTTAATGGGTTCATGATCGAAATCTTCAATCAACCAAAATTTTTCAATGAGTTTATCTAATTTGATTACGTTACAATGATTTTTAAGAGTGTTGTTAAGATTATCAGAATTCCCAGCTGCAATCCATCCTAACTTAGTTTTTTGTAACAGTAATTTTGCCCCTTTGTGCTGAAGTTGGATTTGGCCTTGTGTCAGGATTGTTAATGCAATGTCAGATGCAAATAAGACATCAATGTGTTTTGGTAAGTGAAATTGGGGGTCGGCTAACTGAACGCCCTTTGGAATGGTGAATAATTCGCGAGGAAAAGCTTTATTAGGCACATTGTCTGCAATGTTTGATACAACCAAAAATTTAAGTTCGTAGTGTGATGTGTTGTACATAGAATAAAACGTTGCTTGAATGTATTTGTTTGAAACTGTACATAAACTATTTACTGCTCCTATGTTAACTGAACAAGTGTTTTTCGGTAAGTTTAACGTGTTTGCAAAAGATTCGGTAATTAAATTTACAGTGGAACATGAGTCAATTAAAGTTTGTGCCAGAATAAAACCTTTGCTCGCAGTTACAAATTTGACAGTTGCTGTGGTCATTAAGCTTGAATTTAAAGGGTGAGTGACCGCTACATAAGAATGAGATGCTAGTCAGATGTTACTTGGTTTTGAATCTTTGTTTACTGTAGAAGAAGTCGAGCTTCTGTTGTGTTGTTGTGTCTCCTCATCTGTGTGTAATGATGTGTGATGTAGGCGATTGCACTTCCTGCATTTACCTTTACTGGGACAAGGGGTATTGTGTTTACCTAGACAATTACGACAAAGTTGTTTAGACTTTACAAGATCCCATCGCTGTTGGACACTTAAATCTTGCAGTTGAGGACACCTATACAAATAGTGAGGTTGTTGACATTTTGGACAAGAAACGACTAGTGTTGAGGACGAAGTGATTAACGATCGAGCTTCAGTCTTAACTATTTTATTACACTCCTTGTTTGAATAATGTTTGGGTTTTCGTTTTAAATCTGCTCTGCTTCTGGAATCAGCTGACGAGTGTTCAAGTCCCTGTAAGTTAAAAATGTTGGTTTGCAAGAATGAACAAAATTCCTTGAGAGTGGGCGGCTGGTCAACATCAAGCTTCTCTTGCCATCTGCTCAGCATTCTTTGAGGAAGACAGCGTTCAGCTATTCTAATGACCAAATGTTCGAACGAAACTGGAGTGCCTAAAATTTGTTCAAGCATTGTAGAGTGCTGACGAATTGCATCAAGCAGTTGAGACACTCCTTCGGCTGTTGCTGCTGGAACCCTAGGCAAATCTATTAATGAATTAAGATGATCAACTACTATGAGACGTTTGTGATCGTATGCATCTGTGAGCGCCTTCCATGCCCTCTGGTAATTGTTTGCACTTGGTTCGAGAGCAACGATTTTTAACTTGGCCGATCCGGTGAGAGAGTTCAACAATTGAGTATGTTTTACGAAATCGCTAATGTCAGTTCGAGTGTGAACTAATGCAGTGAATTGATTTTTAAAAGCCAACCATTGATCTGCTTTGCCGTCGAAGGAAGTAATTTTAATCTCCGGCAACTTTGGAGCATCGTGTCGTTGAGTAATTGTTATATTACTACTGTTCAAAGTTGAATTAGCGAGAGGAGCTGGTGTGGTTACAGGTTGACTGAGACCGGTAACGCTGGTTGAAGTTTCATAATATGCGTTAGTTAATGTCCTATATTCGCTGAGTAATTCGTGTTCGGACACAACTATTGCTAAAGCTTTGTGATATTTCTGACATTGAGAATGCAGACTTGAAAGATCCTTTAATCTCAGTTGTGCGTTTAAAGGATTAAAGTTAGGAGTTTTTAAATAAGTTATCAATTCATTTAATTCCTCCCTAAAATTCCTATACTCTTTGGTCGTAGCTGTTACTAACTCGTCTTTATTCATTTTGTTGAAAGATTGTTTAACGTTTACTAGAATCTTATTTTATTGTTTTATAATAGAAAAGGAGCGCGAAACGCGATTTAACCCTGTCTACCTACCCGCTACCAGAACTAGCTACCGTCGCACTCCCCCCTCGAGCCCCTGTGAACTCGGCAGAAAGTCTACTGCAATTTGTGCAGCAGACAAGCTGTCGTGATTGGGGCGGCGGCAAACAGCGGCCGGTTCCGGTATTTCTAGCTAAAACAATAATGACTTGACTTTGTAAAATGGACAAATTGAATAATTTAATTTGCAAAATTTGAAACAATTTGAAATTGATTTGAAAATTGATTGATTGAAACTTGACTAATGACCACTAATTTATTTACTTGAAATTAATGAAAATGAACAAACTTGACCTGTAGATTTTAATTAAATTAATCTGAACAAATAAAATGTAAATTCTGAAATGAATAAACTAAATTTTAATATTTGACTTGAATTAAAATAAATCAAATTAATGAAAATTTACAAACTTGACCTTTAAATCTGAACAAATAAATATTAATTATAAAATTGAACAAACTAAATTTTTTGAATTTAATGTCAAATTCGATTTCTTAAAGAAATATCGAATTTAAAAGAATGTAATTTCTTTGCGTTGAATAATTATTTTTAGTGAATGCGACGTTCAATGGGGTTTAGCAAAAAAAAACTTAATTGCTTGCTTACGAATCAAAAATGTTGAATTTTCTGTTACTGACAACAGAGTTTTAATCTTGACTGTGATGTATGAGCTTTGTTAATCCTAGTAAATACAAACGGTCACTCTTACACACTTTCAACCTTATACTATATACTTTTGTTTCCTACCTTTGTCACAAAGATAAATTTAATTGGTTTTGATTTAATTAACCTCGTAAAATTATTTTAGTCAATAAAGGAAATGAATTTTTACTAATAAATAAATTTCAAAAAATGAACTTTGAATTTAATGTAAAATGAATTTCAAAAAGACTCAACTTTGAATTTAATGTAAAATGAATTTCCAAAAAAAAAATCAACTTTGACTTTAATGTAAAATGAATTCCAAAAAAAAGATTGAACTTTGAATTTAATGTAAAATGAATTTCCAAAAAAAATCAACTTTGACTTTAATGTAAAAAAAAGAATGAACTTTGAATTTAATGTGAAATAAATTTTTGAAGTAAAAAAAATTTTAATTTAAATTTTTCAACTGTGAAACAAAGAATAAAACAACTTATCTTTGTGTCCTATGCTGTTGCCTTTGGGTGCTGAGGTCTCCTTGGCGGGCACGATGGCAAGCGTGGCGATGCAGAGTTTGACTTGTTGGCTGATTCTGAGAATCGGTTGTTTTGATGCGCGTGACTTTGACGCGCGCAATTCGTAAACGTTTTGTCGTGAGTTCAAACCTTACAAAGAGAGGCACCAAAATGTAGCGTCAACTACATCGAAATTCGAAATTTCCGTTGTCTTATTTCAAAAAAAAGAATGGAATGAATTTAATGTTTTTTGTAATGAAAATTAACCTATTTTTTATCTAACACAATTTTCCCTTTTTTAGCAAATCTAAATTTACTGAATTTAACACAAAATATAAAACTTGATTCTATATTTGCCATCTACAAACTAAAGAATTTAAATTTGACTTTACTTTAAATTTAATTTAACTGTGATTTGAAAAACTAAAATTTACTATTTAAAATCTCAATAAATTTACTAACACAACACTATTGGAATTTAAGATTTTGCACTAATTGAACTTATTACTTTATGAATTCACTGCACTATAATGAAAAGAAAGGTTGAAATGAATTTAACTCAATTTGAGGGAAAAAGCCTTAAAGGCATAAAAAACCCTTTTATTAAATTTTACACTGCACTAACTTACAAGTTGAGATTAACTAAGAATTTACGCACGAATATTACGCTCGCAGGCACACGCGTGTAACCTTGTGATTTCTATGTTATTGTGAGTGCAACAGACGTGAAGACGTTGTTGGCTTATTGACTTTAGAAGTCGTTAATGCGTACGCGCACGGCTTTGTTTTATGGTGTATATCTGTTCGTTAGAGAACGAATACGATTGATTATGAATCAGCTCTTTAGTACAAGAGCAGCCCTTTAGTACAAAGGCAAGAGTTGTTAATTGTAAGCGTAAGTGGCGCTCGGTCGACAGAGAGAGATATTGCGTGTTAGGCGGCTGACTCTGAACTGAACTGACTTGACGCGTGTCTCTACTTTTATACCTTTACAAAAAGCTGTTCCGAACGTCTTAGAATTTGACAAACTTGAGGTTTGCGTTATCTCTCTGCGCCGGCCGCGCGCCCTTCGGGAGAGCTGTTTTTAAGAAAATGTGTTTAACGAACTTTCTGTTCGTAGAAATATGATGCAACGCAACACCGGGGGAAAGAGTTTATTTCAACCTCGCCAATAAGAGATCCTTGATCACCTTGGAAATGTTACATCATCCTGGTATGCAAGCTACACTGAATTCATTGAATGGTGGTTTCATGGAGGCCGTGGATATAAATAACTATTACGGCAAGAACAACAAGAACAACAGATGTTTCAATGTGAGATTTGTAACAACGGTACTCCGTAATCTAGTCAAGTTTAGATTAAATGTAAAAGACTGTAAAGTAATAATAGATAATGCCTTGTATATAGCAGTGAATAGATTAGGTGCGCAAATAATAGAAAATAAAGATGATAAAATAATGTCTATTAGTAAGTAAGAGTGTAAAGAAAAGCGTAGAATAATAAGTAAAGATCTTTGTTTGATAAAAACATGTGATGTAAAATAATATGTAAAAATCTAGGTATAAATAAAAAAGTGTAAAATCTAGCGATTGCATGTAAACTGTTTGATAATTGATGTAAAACCGAGGATTGCATATGTAAGAAATGTAAAAAATAATTGTTTAATTGCGTAAAAATGTAATTGAATAATTATGTAAATGTATGATGGAATGATTGCGTATTAATCGCTCGCATTAAATAACCAATGTGTGGTTATTTAGGGGGGAGTATTGTGGGCACACACACATAGAAATGTGTAGAGTATATGTAAGCGCCACGTGCACCTTGCGGTGCGCAAGCAAGCGACGGCAAGTAAGCCGAGAAGTAGAAGCGTGCGAACTGGTGAGACACAGCGTGCTCAACCTCTGACGAGATAAGTTCTCTTTTGTTCATCCTTGTACTCTCAGGTAATATTTAAGCAGCGAAATAAAGACGAGGCATTCCTTATACTTACAGAGTCTGGTTATTTCACCATCCTCTACCTCATCTTCCTAGTATCTTGTGCCAGGAGGCACACACACTAACTAATTTTGGACGAAAATTTGAATTCCGAGATGGGGGGCATTTTACCTATCTTAATGGGGGGTACCCTTTATAGTATGGTTTATGCAAAATAGAAAATAAATGAAAAATAGAAATTTTTTTGAAAATTTTCAAAATGCTCTAAAATTAAAACTGCTCTAAGAAAATATGTTTTCCAAAGCTTGTTTTTATCAGACAGTAGCGAATAACTTGCATTTAAATTTTGGAGCAAATCTATCAAATGGTTTTCGTAAAATAGAAAAAAATTAAAAATAAAAATTTTTAAAAAAATTTTTAAAATGCTCTAAAATTAAAAGTGCGCTAAGAAAATCAGTTTTCAAAAGTTTTTCTACTTTTGGCAGTCGAAATTAAGTTCCATACAAATTTTCAAACAAATTCTTCGAGTAGTTTACGTAAAATACAATAAAAATGAAAAATCGAAAGTTTTTTAAAATTCTTAAAATAACTAAAAAAAAACTACGCTAAGAAAACCAATTCTCAATAGCTTCCGCACCAGTTGATCGAAAAATTGAATTGTATGGAATATTTGAAGTAAATTCATCGAGTAGTTTTTAAGATTTTATTGGCTTAATAAATATAAACATATTTTCAAAAATTGCGAAATGCTCTAAAATTAAAACTTAGCTAAGAAAATCAGTTTTTAGAAATTTATTTTATTTGGGCAATCGCAAATACTTTCCAAGCAAATTTTGAAACAAATTCATCGTGTAGTAAACAAAAAAAATCAGAAAAATGAAAAATGAAAATTTTTCACACACAGACACACACACACACACACACACACACACACTCACGCACGCACGCACGCACGCACCCACACACACACACACGCACACGCACACACACACACATAATAAATACGAATCAAATAGATATTTTTAAATTAAAATATCCTATTTATTATTAATTTTTCTTTAATTATACTATCTTCATATCACAGAATTACTATTTACTTTTGAAAAAAGATATTTTGATCTCTTATATTATAGAACAAAAGCATTTCTATTCAAATTAAAGATTTAGCTTATTATAAACAAAAATAGACCATCTGATTCAACATTACTTTTTATTTTTTTGAAGTCAAAAAACGCTGCCAAGTGCTTTGGCGCAATGCTTTCTCATAGAGCGCATTGAGTTAGAGTAATTTGATTTTATTTTTTTTAATACGATTTTAATATAAATGTCCCTATCCTCTGTATTGAAGGCTGTCTTAATACCTACGAAAACTATATAAATTTTACTCTTTCTTACTTTTGGCATTAGCATAATGTGATTTTATGATGCTCTAAAATTAAAAATGCGTTTATAAAATTAATTTTCCCAAGCTTGTCTTCTTAACACTATAACTAATAACTTGCATACAAATTTTGGAACATTTTCATCGAATAGTTTACAAAAAATACCAAATAATTGAAAAATAAACATTATTTTAAAATTTTCAAAACGCTTTAACGTTACAACTACGCTAAGAAAACCAGTTTTCAAAAGTTCATTTTATTTAGGCAATCGTAAATAATTTCTATACATAATTTTAAGCTACTTCATCGAGTAGTTTACGTAAAATACCAAAAAATAAGTGAAATTCTATTCAAAATTTACAAAATGCTCTAAAATTAAAACTGCACTAAGAAAATAAGTTTTTCCAAGCTTGCTTTAATTAGGTAATAACAAATAATTTGTATGAAAATTTTTGAGCAAATCTATCGAATGGCTTTTGTGTAATAAAAAAAAAATGAAATATGAACATTTTTTCCAAAATTTTCAAAATGCTGTAAAATTAAAACTGCGCTAAGAAAATAAGTTTTCCAAAGCTTGATTTATTCAGATAATAGTGAATAATTTGCATGAAAATTTTTGAGCAAGTTTATCGAGTGATTTTTGTGCAATAGAAAAGAAATTAAAAATAAAAAATTTTTTCAAAATTTTCAAAATGCTCTAAAATTAAAACTGCACTGAGAAAATAAGTTTTTCAAATCTTGTTTTCTCTAGACAATAGCGAATAACTTGCATACAAATTTGGAAGCAATTTTATCGAATGGTTGTCGTAAAATAAAAAATAAATGAAGAAAAAAATTTTTTTTCAAAATTTTCAAAATGCTCTAAAATTAAAAGTGCGCTAAGAAAATCAGTTGGTAAAAGTTTTTCTTCTTTTGGCAGTCACAAATAATGTTCATACAAATTTTCAAGAAAATTCTTCGAGTAGTTTACGTAAAATATCAAAAAAATGAAAAATCAAAATTTTTTTAAAATTCTTAAAATGACTCAAAAATTAAAAATAAAAAAAAAACTTTTTAATGTACTACGTTTTTATAATGAACCAAAAAGTATAAAATAATGTGTAATAAAATGAAAAATGAATAATGATTTGAAATAAAAAAAACGAGGGGCGCATGTTTATTATTATGTATTGTATGCGCCCCACGTTTTTTTTATTTCAAATCATTATTCATTTTTCATTTTATTATTATGTTTATTATTATTATGTATTGTATGCGCCCCACGTTTTTTTTATTTCAAATCATTATTCATTTTTCATTTTATTACACATTATTTTATACTTTTTGGTTCATTATAAAAACGTAGTACATTAAAAAGTTTTTTTTTATTTTTAATATTATTTTATACTTTTTAGTTCAATTAAAAAACGTGGTGGATTGAAAATTTTTTTTTTATTTAAATATTATCTTATACATTTTGGTATTATTATTATTATTATTATTAATATTATTTATCGTGTTGTCCAACAGTGCATATTATATAGCATATATATTGTTGTCAAGGGACTAAAACGTGTTTCATCTATTTTTTTAGAGAACACGTAATCGCATGCTGAGTTTCCCGCCATTTTGACGATAATGACGCTATTAGAAATTCAACCAAAATTTATTGTTTTATGCATTGATAGACCATAAAATGAATAAAATACAGTCTCAAATTTTATATGTACAATACAAAATGCTGTAATTTATGTCTAATTGCAATATGAGAAGTTAAAGAATTTTAAAAATTTTCGAAGATGGTTAGACACTAATGTTAAAAGTATATCTATATATAAAATCTTCAAAATTTCAATTTTTCCAATATCTCCGTATATAATTGTATTAATATATTTTTCGGTGGGAATATATATTTAATTATATTATCCAACAATGCATGCAAAAATATAATATTGAATATATTAATATATTAATATATTGATATATTAATATATTAATATATTAATATATTTGATATATTAATATATTAATATATTAATATATTTGATATATTGTGTATCTATATATAAAATCTTCAAATCTTCAATTTTGCCAACATCTCCGTATATGATTGAATATATTAATATATTGTTCGGTAGATATATATATTTTTTTTATAATATTGCATTGTCATCCAGTTCCGAGCTATATTTAAAATTTCAAGTCTCTAGCTCATCAGGAAGTTAGTTTACAATCGGTTGCAAAATTCGTACCGAACAGACAGACAGACAGACAGACAGACAGACAGACAGACACCAAAGCGAGTTAATAAAAACGTAGTAATAGTAACGTAGTAAAAAACTGAGCTAAGAAGATCAATTTTCAATAGCTTCCCCCCCAGTTAGACAAAAAAATAAATTGCGTGCAAAATTTGAAGTTAATCCATCGAGTAGTTCTCGAAATCTTATTGGCATACTGAAATCATACACACACACACACACACACACACACACACACACACACACACACACACACACACACACACACACACACACACACACACACACACACACACACACATACATACATACAGACATTTTCTGGAAACCACTTTTTTCGACTCCCTGAGTCTAAATATGTACAGATTAATTAAAAAATAGAAAAAGATTTTTTTTTGATTATCCAATATATTAAATTAAATATTTCTATAAATCTTCGCGAATTTTGCATTTTTATATGATATAATGGCCCCTCGTTTCGATAATTTTACAAAATGTTCAGAATAACTTTTTATGTGCTCTCACAAAAATACCAGGATATATTTCTTGGCTTTAAAACCATTAATTTGAATTGTGTTATGTTCGTGTGCCTCTTCAAGAAGCTGAGCTATAGTGTTTCTAATTCAGCACTCTAGAGTTCCCTAAAGAGTTAAAGGTTTCGTAGAATCACTCATATATATGTATACATATTGTTACGTTTTCATTTAATTTAATAGTATATTATTCACCTAGGGTGTATAAACAAAAAATGTCTTAAATCGTGTGTATGTGTATATATATAAATATTAGACAAGTCGTTATTTCCCAAAACTTACTGAGCATCGCTCCCAACCCTTAGATCGATGTGTTTATACTAAAAATTGAAAAAGCAGCTGGAATACCTTGTTGGAATAGAGATTTAACCTTGCCGAATCGCAAAAAACCGTATTTATTATTGTTTTTTTTTATTTTTCTTTATCTACATACAGCTATGACTGAAAAAATTTTTTTGAGACCCTCTTTCACACTTTTTCTATTGCCGTAAGTTAAAATAATATCTTATGGGGTGATTTTAGAGCCGAGAAAAATTTTTTTCCCGAATTGTTGCTCTTGAAATATTAAAAAATTTTACTCAAACGGGTTTATTCTCGTGTATTTTAAGGTTAAAAGTACTTTATAATTTTTTTTTCATTCAAACAACCAACATAACTTTAAAGTAGGCTTAATGATCTTCAATTTCCTTTTTTAGAAAAGTTTCTAGATGCTTCTGATACTGAGATATGGCCATTTGAATTTGATAGGAAATTCGTAGAATAAAATCTGTAAACATCGTGAGCATACAATTGACTATCAACTCCCTCTGATCACAAATTCAGTTTCAAAGCACATAGAAACGGTCTAAGTAAAGCAAAATGAAGGTCTTAATTTCAACAAAAAAGTGGCGCTAGGTGTCTTTCGCACAGTCAGAGTTATGAAATTAGTAAATACCCATATAGAAATAATTTTCGTAAATATCTGTAAATATCTGTAAATATCTCTAAATAACTGTAAATAATTAATAAAAAGTATTGAGACTGAAACATTAATAAAAGTTATTTACACTTATTTATTATTATTTACAATTATTTATAGTTATTTAGTTATTTACGATTACTAACTGATTTTAAAAGTTATTTACTATTATTTACAAACACTTACAGTTACTTACTCTTAGTTACTATTATTTACTATTATTTACAATTTTCAAAATTTTTAGGTAAGTAAATAGTTTATTGTTATTTATAATTATTTACGATGATTTACAGTTACTTATAGTTATTTACTTTCGTTGTCTTAGATAATTTTTCGGAGCGTGGGTGAACGGTGATGGTCCCGGTCGTATTTTTCGTATTGACAGAAGACTCAATAATGCTCAAGTATACGTGAACCTTCTTGAAAATGTGCTTCTGCCAAGTCTACGGGAACGATACGCAGACGATGGGGTGCCAATATAAATGACTTTAAAATTAAAAAATAAAGCAAAATTTCTTTGAACGAAACTTTTAATTTTAAATTTTTACATATCTTATAAGAACTAATTAATAACATTAAAACTTTTATAATTTTAAATCTTATGAACTACTTTTATAAGATCACAACAGGTGTATTTTGTGCGCTGCTTGCGAATGTGCAGTGTGCAAACAAAGCTTGAAAAAAATTCAAAATCAAAATTTAATAGATTTCTTAATCATTTCTAAAATAAAGTCATCAAAAATTAATAATCAATAAATCCACCTTCATTATCTATCACTTTTTGCAATCTTCGTAGGACAGAATCGCATAAATTATGAAAATGTTCTGGATTATCAAATAATGCAGTCCATGCTTCTTGAACGAGTTCCACGAGCTGCTCACGATTTCGTGCTATTCCAGGTCTCCATCCTTTTATCATATATGACCAGACATTCTCGATGATGTTGAGATCTGGTGAACGTGGTGGCCAGTCAAATCTCTGAAACTGGGAATGCGCTGCGTACCAATCACGCACTATTGGGAAATATGACACCATATATATAGCTAACAAATATGGCGTTTAGTGATCGGGAAATAACATAGAGCCTTATGTAGACTCAAAGTATTTTTACTATTTTAAATAGTAATTGACATATTTGCTGTACAAAGTTGATAAAAATAAATAAGAAAAAAAAATTTTCGAAAGATGAAAATATTTTAGAAGCTTCGCGCGTTATATTTTGTGATGGGGAAGTGAAAAACATGAAAAAAGTGAGGTTAAGATAGCATCGTCACGTGAGAACCCTTACGAAAAAGTACTGCAGGAAATACTGCAGAAAATTCTGAAGGTATCACTGCAGTATTCCCTGCAGGATGTCATGCAGGAATTTCGCGCCAAAAACTGCAGTGATTCCTTCAGAATTGTCTGCAGCATTTCCTGCAGTATTTTCTAAAATCTGCCAACTAAATTTCCTGCAGGACTTTCTGCGGAAAAATCTGCAGTATTTCTCACAAAGGGACATGCAAAATTGACTACAGTATTTTCCGCAGAATCATCTGCAGTATTTTCTAAAATCAACCAACCAAATTTCCTGCGGGATTTTCTGCGGAAAAACCTGCAGTATTTTTGACGGAGAGGAATGCAGAATTAACTGCAGTATTTTCCGCAGAATCATCTGCAGTATTTTCCGAAATATTACAACCAAATTTCCTGCTGGACTTTCTGCGGAAAAACCTGCAGTATTTCTCCCAAAAGGGCATGCAGAATTAACTGCAGTATTTTCCGCAGAATCACCTGCAGTGTTTTCTAAAATCTACCAACCAAATTTCCTGCAGAAGAACCTGCAGTATTTCTCATAAAGGGGCAAGCAGAATTGACTGCAGTATTTTCCGCAGAATCATCTGCAGTATTTTCTAAAATATTACAAGCCAATTTCCTGCAGGACTTTCTGCGGAAATACCTGCAGTATTTCTTGCAAAGGGGCATGCAGAATTAAATTCAGTATTTTTCTGAGAATCATCTGCAGTATTTTCCAAAATCTACCAACCAAATTTCCTGCAGAAAAACCTGCAGTATTTCTTAAAAAGAAGCATGCAGAACCAAAAACTGCAGTGATTCCTTCAGAATTGTCTGCAGCATTTCCTGCAGTATTTTCTAAAATCTACCAACTAAATTTCCTGCAGGATTTTCTGCGGAAAAACCTGCAGTATTTCTTTCGAAGGGACATGCAGAATTGACTACAGTATTTTCTAAAATCTACCAACCAAATTTCCTGCAGGATTTTCTGCGGAAAAACCTGCAGTATTTCTTACGAAGGGACATGCAGAACTGACTACAGTATTTTCCGCAGAATCGTCTGCAGTATTTTCTAAAATCCACCAACCAAATTTCCTGCTGAAAAACCTGCAGTATTTCTTAAAAAGAAGCATGCAGAATCATCTGCAGTATTTTCTAAAATCCACCAACCAAATTTCCTGTTGGATTTTCTGCGGAAAAACCTGCAGCATTTCTTACGAAGGGACATGCAGAACTGACTACAGTATTTTCCGCAGAATCATCTGCAGTATTTTCTAAAATCTACCAACCAAATTTCCTGCTGAAAAACCTGCAGTATTTCTTAAGAAGAAGCATGCAGAATCATCTGCAGTATTTTCTAAAATCCACCAACCAAATTTTCTGCTGGATTTTCTGCGGAAAAACCTGCAGTATTTCTTACGAAGGGACAGGCAGAATTAATTGCAGTATTTTCCGCAGAATTATCTGCAGTATTTTGTAAACTCTACCAACTAATTTTCCTGCAGCACTTTCTGCGGAAAAACCTGCAGTATTTCTCACAAAGGAACATGCAGAATTAATTGCAGTATTTGAAATCTTTAAATCAAATTTTCAGCAGGACTTTTTGCAGAAAAATCTACCGTATTTTTCAATAAAGAGCATATAAAATAAACTGCATTATTTCATGCAGTAATTACCTACAGTATTTTTTTGAATTTCATTTCGGAATTGGCAACAGTACTTTCTATGGAACTATTTGCAGCATTTCTCAGTAAAAAATGTACAAAATGAACTGCAGTTTTTTCTGCAGTATAGTCCACATAATTTGTTTCAAATTTCCTTACCCAATTTCCTGCAGTAATCACTGCAAAGAAGTTTGTAATATTTCTCACGAAAGCATACACAGAATTAACCGCAGTATTTGCTGGCGAATTTTGTGAAGTATCTTTTAGAATCTTACTATGGATTTTTTAATGAACATTATTCAGAACAATCTGCAGCGTTTTCTACGAGAGAATATACAGAGTGATCTGCAGTCTTTAGTCCAGTAATTATCTGCTGTTTTTCATCAAAAGCAATACAGAATTAACTGCAATATCTTCTACAGTATTTTTTAAAATCTTACTACGGGATGCCTTATTCATCTAAGATCATGTTTTCTAAGTATAGAAAATGATGGTAATGACCACAGATGTTATTAATGTTACTAATTAATGGAATTCGCGATTAAATTTTCTAAATTGAAAATAAGTTCAAGATGGCCCTTCTAAAACGTAATAATAAATAAATGTTATTTTTATATACATAATAGTGAGTCAAACTTTCTGAAGTGGGCCACTAAAAATCGAGTAGTTGAATTTAATATAATTTTTCACAGATAATTGAAGGTTTATATGTCAAAATCAATGTCTTAAAATATTTTTGGAAAATTTCAATTTTTGAAATATTTATAAACAAATGAATTTTTTTTCGCTATTTTGATAAAATAGTGATTTCTCAGCAACTATTCGATAAAAATTAACGAAATTTGGTTTACATATGTATTAATACTAATAGAATAATATACTAAAAACTTTTTTTATAAAAACCGAAAATTATTTTTAAAAAAACCATTTTGCAATAAGCTATTGAAAATTTATTCAACTTCTCCTAAGGCTAGGAAATTTTTTCAGGGGGGATTTGATTTTTAAAGCATAAAACTAAAAATACGTGGAAGAAAATTTTAGTGCACTTAATTAGAAAAATAATTATGCATTTTTAAATATTGGAGTATGAGCGCAGACTGACTGGTTTTTGGCTTGTAAAATGAAAACTACTAAGAGAATTACTATGGTGTCAATAGAAAATTTGTAGAAAATTAAATTATCAAAAAAATGAGAGGTCAAGCGATCTGATCGGTTTATTAGAACCGAAAAAAATTTGGAAAAACGGGAGAATTTTTTCGTTTTTTTCAAAAATTCATAACTTTGTTATTTATGAAGATTAAGAGCTGAAATTTGGCATCGAAGTAAATAATTATATCTTCTTTTAACCGTCCGAAGGCAGATACTATCGGATTATTAGTTTCTGCGCATTTGCAATTTTAATTTTTTTACGCTTTTTTTGTCAGGTTGTTATTAATTTTTTAAAATCGTTGTACATACTTTTCCAAAACGGTTTTGAAAACTAGAAATAAAATACCATTAAACATTATTCCAAGTTTTTATTATGAAATATGCACTATATAACATCAATGTAAACGGCCGAGCATGCGACGGACAGTAAAAAGTGGGGATGTACGGGGAAGCAATATAAATATACAGGCGCGTGCCGTAAAGCGTTTAATTTTTTTAATTTTTTACACTATTTTAATAAAACTTAAAATTATGTTCAATAGTATTTTATTTCTAGTTTTCAAAACCGTTTTGGAAAAGTATGTACAACGATTTTAAAAAATTAATAACAACCTGACAAAAAAAAGCGTAAAAAAAATTAAAATTGCAAATGCGCAGAAACTAATAATCCGATAGTATCTGCCTTCGGACCGTTAAAAAAGATATAATTATTTACTTCGATGCCAAATTTCAGCTCTTAATCTTCATAAATAACAAAGTTATAAATTTTTGAAAAAAACGAAAAATTCTCCCGTTTTTCCAAATTTTTTTCGGTTCTAATAAACCGATCAGATCGCTTGACCTCTCATTTTCTTGATAATTTAATTTTCTACAAATTTTCTATTGACACCATAGTAATTCTCTTAGTAGTTTTCATTTTACAAGCCAAAAACCAGTCAGCCTGCGCTCATACTCCAATATTTAAAAATGCATAATTATTTTTCTAATTAAGTGCACTAAAATTTTCTTCCACGTATTTTTAGTTTTATGCTTTAAAAATTAAATCCCCCCTGAAAAAATTTCCTAGCCTTAGGAGAAGTTGAATAAATTTTCAATAGCTTATTGCAAAATGGTTTTTTTAAAAATAATTTTCGGTTTTATAAAAAAAGTTTTTAGTATATTATTCTATTAGTATTAATACATATGTAAACCAAATTTCATTAATTTTTATCGAATAGTTGCTGAGAAATCACTATTTTATCAAAATAGCGAAAAAAAATTCATTTGTTTATAAATATTTCAAAAATTGAAATTTTCCAAAAATATTTTAAGACATTGATTTTGACATATAAACCTTCAATTATCTGTGAAAAATTATATTAAATTCAACTACTCGATTTTTAGTGGCCCACTTCAGAAAGTTTGACTCAGTATTATTTAAAAAAATTATGGTTAATATATTCATGATATAAATATTTAAAAAATGAAATGGTAATTATAATATCTATGTAATAAATACACTTATTTGGACACATTCTGGAAAATAATTTTTTTTTAAATAAGTTTTAATCTGTCTCTTGTTTATTTACAATAGGGAAGATACAAAATTTATCATTTCCATAAGGAACAATAATACATTTTCTAGCGATTCCTGAAAATTCACAACAAAGTATATCAGGAGAAGATTCTCGTGTTATGAATGAGTATATTTTTGAATTAAAATTTTCTTTCACACAAAGGTTTTCATTTAATTTGTAGAACTTTTTACCGGTCAAAATATATTTATAATCCTGAGAATTCTTTTTTCTAACTTTCAACAGATTCGTAATACTTATTATTTCATTACCAACTGTTAATATTATGCTGTTATTTCTTTTTTTTAAACGTTTATAAGAAGTAGTATGATAAAGTACATTTTTATAAATAAATTTTGTATATGTGTAACATTTTTCTTCTACTTCTTCACCAAGTATCTGCTCAATTTGTATTTTTTCAGAGAATGTTAAATTTATTAGTTTTGATTTTCCGAAAATTATGAATGAGTCATCATATTCTATGCAATTTTAGACGCTACATTCGTTCATAAGTTTAAGGAATAGATTGAGGACATTTTTATTACAATTAGGATCATTAAAAATATATGAATTGTTTTTTATAAATCGTAATCTAGCATAGGATTTACTTATTTGTTCAGGTACATACTGTGTTCCATGAAATAATAATTTTATGACTCCATTAAAATTTTTGTAAGGGAAGGCAGACCAAGCCCACAATGATCCGTAGAGCTTAAAAAATTTGGGTATGTGAAGTAAAAGATGTAAATTATATTTCATTATTGCCTTTCCATATAACTTTTCAACTCCTAAAAATTTACGAAATGCATCTTGAGCTAAATGAAATTCAGAATCAGAAATCTTTATTTTCAAAAATACATTCATGCCGAAAACAAACAAGTGCCAATGTTTTATATAATTCTCTGGCATAATTCCTTGTAAACAAGGAATAGAATAGTAAAGAATGAAATTCTTCCATTCACTTGCCTTATATTTTTCATCTATTGCTTTTGGAATTCTTGTTACTTCAGATGATGGTTTAATATTCATTAGTTTTTCATTAAATTGGGTTAATTTTGTACCAATATAATAATTTTCCTGGTTATTTTTAGAATTAAACCATTCAGTCACAAATAATTTACCAATTCCTAAAAGACAGGAGTGCATGTAATCAGGTGGATATGAATAAATTATATCGGAATTCGGAATCAAAGATACTACACTACACTGATAGAAGTCTTAGCGGACTGCCTGCTAAGAGGGGAGGTGTGCAGTCCGCTCATACTCAGCGGTAAACAGCAAGAGAAATGTTGGCGTTTTGAATCCCAACGAGTTGCGCGCGCACGGTCGGCTGATATCAGTTGGCTTTCAAAACGCCAACACTTTATTTCTATTTACCAAAAGTTTTCAAGCGTACTGCGCACGCTTGTAGTATACTGCGCACTCACACTTCGGCATGCAGTATACAAAAAGTTCTTTCAGTGTACTGCTGGTCCTTTCACTCCATTTACACATACTTTCCTACTACTGTCTTTCCGTTTATTGACTACAGCTTCCACGTGTTTATCATGTTCTGCTTGGGATCGTAGTTGTACTTCCTTATAACAATATACTCGCGCATAACCATTCCCAACTGCCACTCGTTCTCCTTCATTCAAACAATAAGAACAGCCGTATTCTTCATTATACTGTTTGATATTCTGTACCAAAGGTCTAGCAACTGAATCTACAGAAGAAAATAGAGTATGTACCTTGATTTTTATTGATTCTCCTGTATTGAATACCTTACATTCAAGACCATTATAATACAATTCTCGTAATTCATTTACAAAAGGTTCAAGGTACATATTCATATTTGGTTTCTTTTTACCATACCACAATCCACAAAGCAAGATGTTTTTTCTCAATCTATATGGCAATTCATTGACAGCAATTTGAATAGGCCACATGCTTACTTTAGAAGATTTGAAAAAACTAACGCCATCTACATTCCATTGGATCGTTATGTCCTCATCAGAAATTATTTTTCTTTGTCTCAAAGAACGATATATCTCCCCATTTATTACATCATTTTCCTCGCATTCTTCACGCAAATGTCCATATAACTTACTGTTTATCAATTCTTGCAATTGTGATTTTAATGGAATGTAAATGAAATAATTTCCTTCACTTTTCAAAACCGTTAAATTATATTATCTATGACATTCGCTGCACGAAGTAATTGTATTTTCTTCAAAATTTAAAATTACATCACACTTACAACAAAAAAAGTATTCTATTAAATTTATGCCAGAAAACGCTTTTAAAAATCTGTATTTAGACTTATACGCAACGTTAGGAAGATGACAATCTATCAATTTTAAAATATTTTCCAACGCTACATCCGGCAAATTGTGTCTGAGCGTTAAGGCCATAGTCATCAATTCGCCTTCTTCTTTGGTAATATTGGAACCTTCATACAACATTTCTCGTTCCTACGAACAATATAATATATATATATATAGAATTGTTTCAATTATATTAGCAAATAGTAAATGAAGCTACAAGAGTAGAAATGTCTTAATTTCTGCACGGTGCGACATGATATGATCACGGAGTTCAGGGCTTTTAACCTTCTACCAATTTATAGCATATACTATTTTTTTCTTATATCTCGATCAAAAGTATTCCACATTTTTCTTTTACATCTGTTTTCGATGTCTATCTCGACATTTGCCAATACGAGTGAAGCAAGTGCTACTCGTTGGGGTAGACATAGAAAATATATGTAAATGCTAAATACAATATGAATTTTTAAAATAAATAAGATGAATATTATTTTAATATTCTCATGAAATATACATTTACATACTTAATATTTTTCTCTAACTTTAAAATTTTTTTCTTTGCAACGGTTCCAAAATAACTACATGTAACTCATATATTCACTATCACATAAAATACTGATGAATCATATTGATAAATGCGGTTTAAAGATTACTTGTCAATAAAAAATTATTAGCTATCAATGCACAAATCTTAGACTATCTGCATCAATACTGATGCCAAATATGTGTACTTTCGAATGAGATATGATGAAAAATTATTTCTTATAAATTTTAATGATTATAATACAATTCAATGTAATTTGTATATATAATAAAATTTTCAAAAATTCAGTATCATTTAATTAATTCAATTACATTTTAAATATAAGACTTATGCTTCGATTATAGTATGCAGAAACGTAACTAAAATAGGAAAAATTTATTTTCATTGATTTCGATAATACATCGGTAATGAGCTTTTTCCAATAATGTTTGCAAGAACTTTTAACTGACATTAACATTATTTGAAGATTATAAAAATTTACTTTTTATTTTCACGATTTTCACAAGTTTGTTTTTTAATAGTTTTTGATATAATATTATTTATAAAAAATCTTACCTCAGCATTTTCATTCATTTCACCCATAAAAAAGTTAACATCATAATCATCATCTTCAAGATCAAAATGATTAATGTTCGAAAAATCATCATCAGAAATGTCATTTTCAGTATTGGAAAGTCTTTCTGAATCGCTATCAGTTTCTGTATCATAATGAAAATTATTTGTACCTTCGTTATCGCATAGATAACTATTTTCATTATCATTTAAAATCTCATTACAATTTGCATTTGCATTCATACTAATTTCAGAATCATATCTGTCACTAAGAATTTGTGGTCTTTGTTCATCATCATTTCGAATATAATTAAATGGTAATTCAGACTGAAAAAAATGAAGATAATGATATTTAGCAAATCAATTTATACATTATAAATTACTGTTTAATAAAATTAAAATTAAGAGACGGTCGACACCATTTCGCCATTTGGTTCAGGGTTTCGTATAGCGACAATTACTTACAAGGAGAGTGCATTGCATTTGGGTCTCGGATTTTCTTCTACACCGAGAGGGTTTTGCTTTATAAAACGTGGTGCAATTAAAAAAGGCACCGGAAGACAGCGCGCATACATCTCTTTTCTTAGAGTATGCATTACAAATCTTGATGCTAGTGTGCTCTACGTTTCTCGATGCGTTTATGTTTGAGTTTTGCTCAGCATGCATCGACTTTTATGATGCAAATTTTTTGAAACATCAATTATTGTTGTTGAGTATTGCGATAAAAGTTTAAAAATTTTTTTACTTTAAAATAATGTTTTTAACGATAAAAACTAATATATAATACTCAGAAAACAAGTTTAAATAAGTAAACAAACTTTAAGTGTTTTCTAATAAATTATCTTCTCATGTTCCTATCATCTGTCAAAGGCAATATAAATAAAATGATTTGAAATAAAATTAATAAGTTTTACAAAAAATGTTAAAAAAGAAATAAATATATATCGGTAATCATTTATCATTCTTTTATTATAATCAATAAAAACTAAATTTTAAGGTTTGTTATATTGAGGGAAAACGCTTCCAACGGTTTTGACATTAACCTTTCTCAAAGATCTAATTAAATTTAAAAAATTGGTTTCTTTTAATCTTTTATTATTGGTTATATATCCTCTAATATATCCTCTAAAAGAAACATTTTATATTTAAAACAATAATTTAATTAATCTAAATGGTTTTTCAACTAATTATTATTTTATGAAAAATTTCTAATTTAATAAAAATTTTACTTGAAATATCAACAAATTTCAGTTTTTTCAAAAATGGAAAAGAATAATACTTGAATAAGGTATATAGTTTATAAAATATAAGGTTTTTATTGATTGCATATTAAAGTTGAGATTAAAACCTTTCGATTAAAAAAAAACGTGTCCAAAAAACTCAAGTTGTTAAAAACTTATGAAGAGATGAAAATGAAAATGAATTTCTGACTAAAATGTTGCATTTATTTTCTATGCATATTTTCAGCTAAATATTTGCGCTATTTTTATTCCCTCATAACTTTTTAACAACTTGAGTTTTTTTTATAATCGAAAGGTTTTAATCTCAACTTTAATATCCAATCAGTATAAACCTTATAGAATAAGTAGTTCGAAAACTGTAAATTTATAAAACAGATGCAAATTTTTTAACAAAACAGACAAAATTGCTTATAACTCGGAAAAAATCGAGCGTTGGACCGAATGGACGCGGCTATTTTCATGATGTTATGTAAGAAAAAAGATCTTAAAGCTAGAAGAAAATCCGAGACCTAAATTCAATGCACTCTCCTTGTTAGTCAATAATATACTCCTAATTTTGTTTATGACGCTAGCTATATATATGTAAAATAATTATTAATAATTATCTTATTTGTAAAATGTTAAATATTATCATAAAACAAAAAATGCAATCGGAAGTAGAGAGTCGTTTAGACATATGAAGAAATCTCAGTAACTTTTTCATTTTGAGAACTCGACTTCACAACAATTGAAAAGTTTATAATACAAGTTTCTGGAGTGGCACACACTTCAACAAGGGCTTAAATTAATCGTTTCTTGGAGTATAATATGTAATTAAATTTTGGTATCGATTGGAAAATTGCTCTTCGCGGTGCGTAATGGTCAAAAATGATACTTTTTTTTATATTTTTCTACGTGTTTTTCTTGAGCTATAAAAAAGGAGCATACTTTCGATTATTCTCAAATTTTCTGAGCATAATGAGATGAAAATTACGCTTATATTAAAAATAGTCAAACAGCTTCCTAAAGAGAGGCACATGTACCAGAGTAGGCTTAAACTGTTGTTTTTACCGAATTCATTATGCTCAGAAAACTTGAGAATGATCGAAAGTATGCTCCTTTTTTATAGCTCAAGAAACACACGTAGAAAAATATAAAAAAAGTATCATTTTTGACGTATAAAATTATTTTCCGCGAAGAGCAATTTTCCAATCGATGCCAAAATGTAATTGCATATTCTACTCCAAGAAACGAGTAATTTAAGCCCTGTTGTTGGCGACGCAAAAAAATACTATTTTTATGAATTATTTTTTTTTTATTTACATATTAATTTTTTTAAATGGGGGCTTTGCCCCCCCCCCTCCCTCACCGCGCCCCAACATGCCATTCTCTCTCTCTCTCTTACACCGAGCACTTATGAGAAAAAATAGTATGTGAATCTCGTTCGGTTTAGTTGACTATTGCACCACTCGGGCAATGGCTCATGCGCAATAGTCAACTAAACCTCACTTGTTACACAATATGCTATTTTCATTGCTTCGTTTAAAAATCAATATATAATTAAAAATCTCCTAAAAGTTTATTAAGGAAATCTAACTTTGTTTTTATTTTGTTAACTGCATATTTACTTTTTAAAAATTTTTTAAATTTTAGAAATTATTCAAATTGAATTTTTTTATATCTTTATTGATTTATTAAAAAATTTAAATTAAAAAATGTCAATTTTCATTTTAGTTTGATGAAATATTTATATTCATTTGAACTCTAAAAAGTTTTATATTAATTTTTCATTCCGTTTTTATTTTATTATGAAACTAGTGGCTCGTAGTCATTTATGTAACATTTTTTTAATTGGTCTTCGTGCTTCCGTAGTTTGACTTATCTATAGTTTAGGCTAAAAAAAGTTTTAAAATCAATCAAGCAATTGTCGAGTACTTCTGTAATCAATTTATTTTATTTAATAATATACAATTTATAAAATACTCAATTTATAACCTCTTAAATGGATAAGTGTTTGGAAAAATTTCGCCAAATAATTTATGAAAAAAGTTATTATTGACATGAAAATAGCGGATAATACATGTGAACATTGATAAAAAAAATGATATACCAGATCAAATTGTAATTTCATTTGTAAGTTGCGATGCGAGAATTCCGGTAAAGTTAATAATTGCTTTATTTTTATTCAATGTATTAATCTACTCATGAGCCGATTCTCATATGCAAAATCGGTGTATCAAAGAATTTAATTTAAGGGCGCCAGATACACCACCAACTAGCTAGCCGTCAGCACGAGTCTCAAGCGGCCTTGGATCGGGAGGTGGCTCGTTTCGTATAGAATTCTTGTCTGAAATGGGAGGGGGAGAACACACAGAAATTTTTAATTTCACTTAACTATAAGAAACTTTATTTTATTTAACAATCTGTCTTAATAAATCTTATTGAATTTCTACCTACTCGCGCTCTCTCATATCCCACACACACAAACAAAATGATACTTTACTCAAAAAAAAATGTTATTTTCATCGTTATACTAATCGGAAAAAAAATTTTCAATTCACTTAAAATCTCTATTCATGTGAGAAATTTCAAAAAAAAAATTAATCATATATATATTCTACGTAAATCACGAATTCGTAATCTAAAATGGCGGTCTTCCGGTGGCCATTTAGTTCGCTTCGCGTCTCTCTCTCTCTCTCTCTCTCTCTCACTCACAGCGCTCAATACGCGGCCACGTGTTACCAGAACGAATTGTTGAATTTATATTCTCCACTACATACGAAAGAAAAATTTTTATTTTACCACTATTTATTCTTATTCGCCCAACCGGCAATTTAAACGCGTCTCACCGGTCAAAATTTTTATTTTGATAACACGTGCTCACGTAACACACACACTCCGGCACTCACGGTCTAATCAAAATTTTTATAATACTACCAACTTTATTTCAATTCTATTCCGCTTTACAATTTCAAGATAAAAAAAAATTTTATTTTTCACACATTAAACTTTTCAATTTTTCACTTAATAAATCAATTAAAATTTTATGATTGTTAATTTACTCACGCTTAACAAGAAAATTTAATTTCGATACAATAATTTAAATTTTTATCACAAGAAAAAGATAAATCTATAACCGTGTCACTTCGCGCACTACAAGAAAATTCCGCAAAAACCACTTCACTGACTCTACGGTCAATCGGCGAGAGCCGTTGACTTACAAAGAAATGAGCTAAATTTTCTGGGCGCAGCCCACTCACCGTTGCTGAGTTTTTCAATCTCCCAGGTCGATACAGTCGACGGTAATTGAGGTTGTAGCTGGCTGTGGAAGGCTGGTACGGCGACAATGGCGGCGGTCTCTGGATCTTTCTCTCTTTCTTTCTCTTGGTCGCTACCGGCGACGTCAAGGATTCGTCTCCGCTCGTCTCTCTCTCTCTCCGGACTCCTTGCTTTCTCCCAATAATCTCTATCCTCAGGAACACACGAAAGAAGAAAAGAACTGTTTAATTTCAGTGATGACCCGAAAAAAAAGAAAAAAACTATTTGGTAGAGTAGCGAGCTAAAGCGTCCGATGTGGCACGAGGTCGACAGTCGAATGAATTCTTCCACGTCTACTTCCTTCTTCTTCGTTCTTGTCATAATTGTATGTCCTTCTCTAATTTCTTTTTCTCCAATCACTCTTCTACGCGTCTTCTTTGATGATCCTTATTGGTCTTCTTTTACTTCCTTTTTAATACACACACACACACACACATTTACGCTCAATTTGTGTGCACTTTAACTTAATTTTAATTCAACTAATTAACACGTTTACAAATCCATAATGCCTGTAAAATTCAAATTCTTAATTTAATTTTAGTTAAAGCAATTTTCCTTTTTTTCTCTTCTTTAATAATGTATTTTCTTTATTTGCTGTCCTTTTCTATCTCCTTACGTGTAGATTGGTCATCACCGGCTACATATAAAGGCTTACATATACACATACATATGTGTACATATATGTATGGTATCGAGGCTCAGTTAAGAGAAAAGAATCGTGACGATCCCCTCTCTAATGCTCTCTATCCATCTTTCTTCATTGCCTTCTTTCTCTCTCTTCGCTTAATGCGCGAGAGATCGACGCGCCAGCACTTGAGATTCGTTCTCTTAACGTGCAGATCTCCCCATCTCTTTTACTCTTTACCGCTGTCTCACTCTTCTCTCTTCTAAGTCTTCTTCATGGTACCGTGACTCCTAGCGCACGCGCGGTTGCTCACATGTATTAGTAGGTAGGCTCTCGCTTAACAGGCTGTTACAGCAGCACCGGCGTTCATATACAGGGGCTCTCGATGTATTAGTAATGGCCGCCGCGCGCGTCTGCTATACCTGTGTCGTCATCGTCATCTCGTTCACAGAAAAAAAATAAATCAAGGGAATTAATAAAATTTAAAAAAAATCTCCTATGCGTTCGGGCCCATGAGTGGTTGATGATTCGTGCCGACGGGAGAAAAATTTTATTTCGAAAATTTTTTATTGTTACGTGGTATTTTCCACGTCACAAAGTGAATAATTAATACGTGAACATTGACGAACTGTAGTTGATCTTACTAGGAGAGTATCACAACTCCAGATCACGGATTTTGCTCAAACTTTGAGATAAGTTTTCAAATGTCAAAATATGGAAAAAAACAGAATTTTAGACACTAACACTCAATATTTCCCTAGTTATTGGGTTTGGAAATTTGCTTGTCAGCGCCATCGCGTGGCCAATCGATAAGCTGTAAGAGAAGGATACTGTTCGAGAATCACATTGATTACAGACGAAAATTGTAGTATTTTGTAATTTTTTAATTAAATAGAATAAAAAAAGATTAGAAAATTAGTTTATATAGAAAAAAGGAAACATGGAGAATTTTTGTAGAAAAAGTCGCGCATTTTATAGTATTACATAAATGAAACGGTCAAGTTTATAAGAATTTTGACGGCTCTTTCTAGCTGACAATGTTTACATTTTTAACCATTCTGAAGCAGTATCTGAAGCTATAACTTATCGAAAAATGAACAAAAAAACAATCATCTTTTGTGAAACATTTCGAATAAATTATGCACTGGACATATATTTACTTTAAAATAATGTCATTGCGTTATATTTAACATAATCAAATAATAACATTTATACCCTACTAGAAAAGTTTGTGTTGATTCAGTACTGATTTTACACTGATATCAGTATGTGATTTGTATTTCATCAACGTAAAATCCACATGGTACTTACACGAAATTCGTACTGAGCGAACTCTGAAAGTAGTCTCAAAACGCAATGCGAATAAAGTACGAAATTCATACTAATCAAGCACAAATACTAAATAAAATACGTATAAAATCAGTACTGAATCTGCGAATGCATATTTAGGTAAATATGAAGTGAACTCACTCAGAGCATAATCAGTATAAAATCAGTATGTCATTTATACAATTGTTATGCAACGTATGCACCAAATATTATTGAAATAAATAGTAGATTCGTATTAAATCTCCGTAAAATATGTACAAATTATTAAATCACTGTAAAAAATTGAGAATAATAAAATAAACTCAGTATGGATTGAGTACGAAAACCGAACGAAATTAATACCCATTGAAAACCAAATGTTTACGGAATCTTTCAACAATACCTAAAAGATATATACTAATATTACATAAATTTTATACGAATTTTAAAACTGGGCCTACAGACGGAATAATAATAGCATCCTAATACGGATTCAGTACAAAATCTGTACGAAAACAGAACAAAATAAATGCGAAATGTTCTCAAAATAAGTGCTGAATCAGTACTAAATTTCAATAAAATATGTACGATATTTAAGATTTAAATGAAAAAAGTTGACTAATGAAATAAGCTCAGTACGCATACAGCATGAAAACCGTACGGAATTATTACAAATTAAAAACCAAATATATACGCCATTTATTAACAATACGTAAAAGATATATACTAATATTACATAAAATTTGTACGAATTTTAAAACTGGGGCTACAGACGGAATAATAATAGCATCCCAGTACGGATTCAGTACAAAATCTGTACAGAAAAAGAACATAATCAATGCGAAATGTTCTTAGAATAAGTGCTAAATCAGTTCTGAATTTGAATAAAATATGTGCGAGATTTAAAATCCCGATGAAAAAAGTTGTTTATGAAATAAGCTCAGTACGCATTCAGCACAAAAATCGTACGGAATCATTACAAACTGAAAACTAAATGTATACGCAATCTATTAACAATACGTAGATGATAAATACTAAAATTACATAAATTTGTACGAATTTTAAAACTGGGGCTACAGACGAAATAATAATAGCATCCTAACACGGATTCAGTACAAAATCTGTACGGAAACAGAACAAAATCAATGCGAAATGTTCTCAAAATAAGTGTTGAATCAGTACTGAATTTTAATAAAATATGTACGATATTTAAGATTTAAATGAAAAAAAGTTGACAATGAAATAAGCTCAGTACGCACACAGCACAGAAACCGTACGGAATTATTACAAACTAAAAACCAAATATAAACGCAGTCTACTAACAATACATAGAAGATATATACTAATATTACATAAAATTTGAACGAATTTTAAAACTGGGGCTTCAGACGGAATAATAATAGCATCCTAATACGGATTCAGTACAAAATCTGTATGGAAACAGTACAAAATCAATGCGAAATGTTCTCAAAATAAGTGCTGAATCAGTACTGAATTTCAATAAAATATGTACGATATTTAAGATTTAAATGAAAAAAGTTGACTAATGAAATAAGCTCAGTACGCATACAGCATGAAAACCGTACGGAATTATTACAAATTAAAAACCAAATATATACGCCATTTATTAACAATACGTAAAAGATATATACTAATATTACATAAAATTTGTACGAATTTTAAAACTGGGGCTACAGACGGAATAATAATAGCATCCCAGTACGGATTCAGTACAAAATCTGTACAGAAAGAGAACATAATCAATGCGAAATGTTCTTAGAATAAGTGCTAAATCAGTTCTGAATTTGAATAAAATATGTGCGAGATTTAAAATCCCGATGAAAAAAGTTGTATAATGAAATAAGCTCAGTACGCATTCAGCACAAAAATCGTACGGAATCATTACAAACTGAAAACTAAATGTATACGCAATCTATTAACAATACGTAGATGATAAATACTAAAATTACATAAATTTGTACGAATTTTAAAACTGGGGCTACAGACGGAATAATAATAGCATCCTAACACGGATTCAGTACAAAATCTGTACGGAAACAGAACAAAATCAATGCGAAAGGTTCTCAAAATAAGTGCTGAATCGGTACTGAATTTCAATAAAATATGTACGATATTTAAGATTTAAATGAAAAAAGTTGACGAATGAAATAAGCTCAGTACGCATACAGCATGAAAACCGTACGGAATTATTACAAACTGAAAACCAAATATAAACGCAGTCTACTAACAATACATAGAAGATATATACTAATATTAAATAAAATTTGTACGAATTTTAAAACTGGGGCTTCAGACGAAATAATAATAGCATCCTGATACGGATTCAGTACAAAATCTGTACGGAAACAGAACAAAATCAATGCGAAATGTTCTCAAAATAAGTGCTGAATCAGTACTGAATTTCAATAAAATATGTACGATATTTAAGATTTAAATGAAAAAAGTTGACTAATGAAATAAGCTCAGTACGCATACAGCATGAAAACCGTACGGAATTATTACAAATTAAAAACCAAATATATACGCAATTTATTAACAATACGTAAAAGATATATACTAATATTACATAAAATTTGTACGAATTTTAAAACTAGGGCTACAGACGGAATAATAATAGCATCCCAGTACGGATTCAGTACAAAATCTGTACAGAAAGAGAACATAATCAATGCGAAATGTTCTTAGAATAAGTGCTAAATCAGTTCTGAATTTGAATAAAATATGTGCGAGATTTAAAATCCCGATGAAAAAAGTTGTATAATGAAATAAGCTTAGTACGCATTCAGCACAAAAATCGTACGGAATCATTACAAACTGAAAACTAAATGTATACGCAATCTATTAACAATACGTAGATGATAAATACTAAAATTACATAAATTTGTACGAATTTTAAAACTGGGGCTACAGACGGAATAATAATAGCATCCTAACACGGATTCAGTACAAAATCTGTACGGAAACAGAACAAAATCAATGCGAAAGGTTCTCAAAATAAGTGCTGAATCGGTACTGAATTTCAATAAAATATGTACGATATTTAAGATTTAAATGAAAAAAGTTGACGAATGAAATAAGCTCAGTACGCATACAGCATGAAAACCGTACGGAATTATTACAAACTGAAAACCAAATATAAACGCAGTCTACTAACAATACATAGAAGATATATACTAATATTAAATAAAATTTGTACGAATTTTAAAACTGGGGCTTCAGACGAAATAATAATAGCATCCTGATACGGATTCAGTACAAAATCTGTACGGAAACAGAACAAAATCAATGCGAAATGTTCTCAAAATAAGTGCTGAATCAGTACTGAATTTCAATAAAATATGTACGATATTTAAGATTTAAATGAAAAAAGTTGACTAATGAAATAAGCTCAGTACGCATACAGCATGAAAACCGTACGGAATTATTACAAATTAAAAACCAAATATATACGCAATTTATTAACAATACGTAAAAGATATATACTAATATTACATAAAATTTGTACGAATTTTAAAACTAGGGCTACAGACGGAATAATAATAGCATCCTAACACGGATTCAGTACAAAATCTATACGGAAACAGAACAAAATCAATGCGAAATGTTCTCAAAATAAGTGTTGAATCAGTACTGAATTTTAATAAAATATGTACGAGTTTTAAGATTTAAATGAAAAAAGTTGACAATAAAATAAGCTCAGTACGCATACAGCACAGAAACCGTACGGAATTATTACAAACTGGAAACCAAATATATACGCAATCTATTAACAATACATAACAGATATATACTAATATAACATAAATTTTGTACGAATTTTAAAACTGGGGCTTCAGACGAAATAATAATAGCATCCTGATACGGATTCAGTACAAAATCTGTACGGAAACAGAACAAAATCAATGCGAAATGTTCTTAAAATAAGTGCTGAATCAGTACTGAATTTCAATGAAATATGTACGATATTTAAGATTTAAATGAAAAAAGTTGACTAATGAAATAAGCTCAGTATGCATACAGCATGAAAACCGTACGGAATTATTACAAATTAAAAACCAAATATATACGCAATTTATTAACAATACGTAAAAGATATATACTAATATTACATAAAATTTGTACGAATTTTAAAACTAGGGCTACAGACGGAATAATAATAGCATCCTAACACGGATTCAGTACAAAATCTATACGGAAACAGAACAAAATCAATGCGAAATGTTCTCAAAATAAGTGTTGAATCAGTACTGAATTTTAATAAAATATGTACGAGTTTTAAGATTTAAATGAAAAAAGTTGACAATGAAATAAGCTCAGTACGCATACAGCACAGAAACCGTACGGAATTATTACAAACTGGAAACCAAATATATACGCAATCTATTAACAATACATAACAGATATATACTAATATAACATAAATTTTGTACGAATTTTAAAACTGGGGCTTCAGACGAAATAATAATAGCATCCTGATACGGATTCAGTACAAAATCTGTACGGAAACAGAACAAAATCAATGCGAAATGTTCTTAAAATAAGTGCTGAATCAGTACTGAATTTCAATGAAATATGTACGATATTTAAGATTTTTATGAAAAAAGTTGACTAATGAAATAAGCTCAGTACGCATGCAGCATGAAAACCGTACGAAATTATTACAAACTGAAAACCAAATATATACGCAATCTATTAACAATGCATAGAAGATATATACTAATATTACATAAAATTTGCACGAATTTTGAAACTGGGGCTTCAGACAAAATAATAATAGCATCCTAATACGGATTCAGTACAAAATCTGTACGGAAACAAAACAAAATCAATGCGAAATGTTTTAAAAATAAGTGCTGAATCAGTACTGAATTTTAATGAAATATGTACGAGATTTAAGATTTAAATGAAAAAAGTTGACTAATGAAATAAGCTCAGTACGCATACAGCATGAAAACCGTTTGGAATTATTACAAACTGAAAACCAAATATAAACGCAATCTATTAACAATACATAAAAGATATATACTAATATTACATAAATTTTGTACGAATTTTATTTTAATTTTAATTGGAGCCCCAGTTTAAAAATTCACACAAAATCTATGTAATTTTAGTATTTCTCATCTACGTATTGTTAATAGATTGCGTATACATTTAGTTTTCAGTTTGTAATAATTTCGTACGGTTTTCGTGCTGAATGCGTACTAAGCTTATTTCATTATACATTTTTTTTCATTGGAATTTTAAATCTCGCATAAATTTTATTCAAATCCAGTACTGATTCAGCACTTTTTCTAAGAACATTTCGCATTGATTATGTTCTTTTACTGTACAGATTTTGTACTGAATCCGTACTGGGATGATATTAGTATTCCGCCTGTAGTTCCAGTTTTAAAATTCGCACAAAATCTATGTAATTTTAGTATTCGTCATCTACGTATTGTTAATAGATTGCGTATACATTTAGTTTTCAGTTTGTAATAATTCCGTATGGTTTTCGTGCTGAATGCGTACTGAGCTTAATTCATTATTTAACATTTTTCATCAGAATCTTAAATCTCGTACTTATTTTATTCAAATTCAGTACTGATTCAGCACTTATTCGTTGAACATTCCGCAATGATTATATTCTTTATCTGTACAAATTTTGTACTGAATCCGTACAGGGATGATATTAGTATTCCGCCTGGAGCCCCAGTTTCAAAATTCACACAAAATCTATGTAATTTTAGTATTTATCATCTACGTATTGTTAATAGATTGCTTACACATTTAGTTTTCAGTTTGTAATGATTCCGTACGATTTTTGTGCTGAATGCGTACTGAGCTTATTTCATTATACAACTTTTTCATCGGGATTTTAAATTTCGCACATATTTTATTCAAATTCAGAACTGATTTAGCACTTATTCTAAGAACATTTCGCATTGATTATGTTCTTTTTCTGTACAGATTTTGTACTGAATCCGTACTGGGATGCTATTATTATTCCGCCTGGAGCCCCAGTTTTAAAATTCACACAAAATCTATGTAATTTTAGTATTTATCATCTACGTATTGTTAATAGATTGCGTATACATTTAGTTTTTAGTTTGTAATAATTCCGTACGTTTTTCGTGCTGAATGCGTACTGAGCTTATTTCATTATTCAACTTTTTTCATCGGGATTTTAAATCTTGCACATATTTTATTCAAATTCAGTACTGATTCAGCACTTATTCGTTGAACATTCCGCATTGATAATGTTCTTTATGTGTACAGATTTTGTACTGAATCCGTACTGGGATGATATTAGTATTTCGCCTGGAGCTCCATTTTAAAATTCACACAAAATCTATGTAATTTTAGTATTTATCATCTATGTATCGTTGAAAGATTGCGTATACATTTAGTTTTTAGTTTGTAATAATTCCGTACGTTTTTCGTGCTGAATGCGTACTGAGCTTATTTCATTATTCAACTTTTTTCATCGGGATTTTAAATCTCGCACATATTTTATTCAAATTTAGTACTGATTCAGCACTTATTCGTTGAACATTCTGCATTGATAATGTTCTTTATCTGTACAGATTTTGTACTGAATCCGTACTGGGATGATATTAGTATTTCGCCTGGAGCTCCATTTTAAAATTCACACAAAATCTATGTAATTTTAGTATTTATCATCTATGTATTGTTGAAAGATTACGTAAACATTTGGTTTTCAATTGGTATTAATTTCGTACGGTTTTCGTAGTCAACTTTTTTCATTTAAATCTTAAATATCGTACATATTTTATTGAAATTTAGTACTGATTCAGCACTTATTTTGAGAACATTTCGCATTTATTTTGTTCTGTTTTCGTACAGATTTTGTACTGAATCCGTATTAGGATGCTATTATTATTCCGTATGTAGGCCCAGTTTTAAAATTCACACAAAATCTATGTAATTTTAGTATTTATCATCTACGTATTGTTAATAGATTGCGTATACATTTAGTTTTTAGTTTGTAATAATTCCGTACGTTTTTCGTGCTGAATGCGTACTGAGCTTATTTCATTATTCAACTTTTTTCATCGGGATTTTAAATCTTGCACATATTTTATTCAAATTCAGTACTGATTCAGCACTTATTCGTTGAACATTCCGCATTGATAATGTTCTTTATGTGTACAGATTTTGTACTGAATCCGTACTGGGATGATATTAGTATTTCGCCTGGAGCTCCATTTTAAAATTCACACAAAATCTATGTAATTTTAGTATTTATCATCTATGTATCGTTGAAAGATTGCGTATACATTTAGTTTTTAGTTTGTAATAATTCCGTACGTTTTTCGTGCTGAATGCGTACTGAGCTTATTTCATTATTCAACTTTTTTCATCGGGATTTTAAATCTCGCACATATTTTATTCAAATTCAGCACTTATTTTGAGAACATTTCGCATTTATTTTGTTCTGTTTTCGTACAGATTTTGTACTGAATCCGTATTAGGATGCTATTATTATTCCGTCTGTAGGCCCAGTTTTAAAATTCGTATAAAATTTATGTAATATTAGTATATATCTTTTATGTATTGTTGAAAGATTCCGTAAACATTTGGTTTTCAATGGGTATTAATTTCGTTCGGTTTTCGTACTCAATCCATACTGAGTTTATTTTATTATTCTCAATTTTTTACAGTGATTTAATAATTTGTACATATTTTACGGAGATTTAATACGAATCTACTATTTATTTCAATAATATTTGGTGCATACGTTGCATAACAATTGTATAAATGACATACTGATTTTATACTGATTATGCTCTGAGTGAGTTCACTTCATATTTACCTAAACATGCATTCGCAGATTCAGTACTGATTTTATACGTATTTTTTTCAGTATTTGTGTTTCATTAGTATGAATTTCGTACTTTATTCGCATTGCGTTTTGAGACTACTTTCAGAGTTCGCTCAGTACGAATTTCGTGTAAGTACCATGTGAATTTTACGTTGATGAAATACAAATCACATACTGATATCAGTGTAAAATCAGTACTGAATCAACACAAACTTTTCTAGTAGGGTA
The DNA here is from genome assembly GCA_017163975.1 of Anastatus disparis. NCBI lineage: Eukaryota > Metazoa > Arthropoda > Insecta > Hymenoptera > Eupelmidae > Anastatus > Anastatus disparis. The sequence goes on along the minus strand of JAFFSR010000213.1, from coordinate 3,595,695 downwards.
TTTATTTACTTTATAAAAAAATTTTACTAATACATAAGATTAAATAGGCTATGCAATATAATCCTTCTCTCACAGCTTACCAAAGGGCTACGCGGTGGCGCTGTCAAGCAAATTTCCAAACCCAATAGGCAATTAAAGAAAATCACTAAAAAAGTTACTAGATTTTCAAACGCATATAGTTCCTTACCATTGATAGCTAGAAGCTTGAAACTTTTTTCAAATTAAAGCTGAGTTCAAATCCTTTCGAATTAGTAGTTATAGCATGTCAAAATATTATTTTTTCCCAAAGTTATAGCGTGATAAACATTGGACCTGATTTTTCTTTTTAAAACATTAATTAATAACAAAAGTTGAAATCGGGTCTAATGTTTATTACGCCATAACTTTGGGGAAAAATAATATTTTGTCATGCTATAACTACTAATTCGAAAGAATTTGAGCTCAGCTTTCATTTAAAAAAGTTTCAAGCTTCTAGCTATCAATGCTAAGGAACTATATGCGTTCAAATATCTAGTAACTTTTTTAGTAATTTTCTTCAATTGCCTATAACTAGGGAAATATTGAGCGTTGGTATCAAAAATTCTGTTTCCTTTCATATTTTGACATTTGGCAACTTTTCCCAAAGTTTGAGCAAAATCCGTGATCTGGAGTTGTGATACTCTCCTAGTTAGTTATATCTATTTTATTGTTTTCCTGATAAGCGGCATATTTAATACAAAATTTCCGAAACGATGAAATTCAAAATTGTGTAATTTTATTTCTTAAAACCTGGCAGAAGGGTCATTAACTTCTAACAACTTGTATTTGACTATTTTCTGCTATTAGCTTCAAAATTATTTATTTCTTTTTAAAAATCAAAGGAAGATACCAATCTAAATTGTATTAAATTTAATAAAATTATGTATCTTCTATCTCATTACACTATCTTACTATTTCCAAGTACTGTAAAACATATTAAAATTTACTAAATATTTACAAAATAACTTTGCAGATCCGTGGATTCATGTTTTATGGTGTAATTGAAAACTGTGAAGTTTGTATAATAAAGATAAGTAAGAGAAAATTAGGAATATTTATTTTGACATCATATACATTATAATAGTATTTAACGATAGTGTCCTATGAGACATTTCCTGGCACGGCGACTAACGCATAGGCAGCATAGACAGCTGCCTATGGCCCCCACCATGAGAAGCGTTTGAAAAAAATTTTTATCAATTTATTTTTAATTATTTTAAAGTTCATCTTAGAAAATACAAAAAAAAATTTAATTAAAAAAATTTTTTTTAAAAACGCCCGCCAAGGTATAAAACGGTTATATTAACTAGGAGAGGATCAGACCTCTGGATCACGGATTTTGCTCAAACTATATAATAAGTTTTCAGGTGTCAAATCATGGAAAAAGACAGAATTTTAGACCCTAATGCTCAATATTTCCCTAGTTACAGACAATTAAAGAATATCACTGAAAAAGTTACTAGATTTTTGAAACTTTTATAATTTTTCAGCATTCAGCGAGAAGTTTAAAACTTTTTTTAAACGAAAGTTGAGCTCAAATCCTTTTGAAATAGCACTCACAGTATCGCAAAATATTTTTTCCCACAATAATAGCGTAATAAAGATTGAACCCAATTTCATCATTAATCGTATGCAGAAATACGTAAATTATTGGAAACATGGAGGGGCGTCGAAAATTCAGCATAATGATTTAAAAACTTTAGATTCACATTCTTATGTTCAAAAAGATAGCAATTTTTCGAGAAAGTGTAAACTTTCGATGTTCGGAAAAATCGTGAAAAATGGAGATTCAGTTAAGTGTTCGTGGTTGTTTTTCTCCAATAACTGTTAAATAGTATTGTTTTTACTGTAAACTATTTTCCACTTTAGAAACACAATTCACAAACGATGGATTTTGTGATTGGAAAAATGCGCATTTTCGTCTAAATGAACACGAAAAATCACAACATCAGTTAGAAGCGGTTTATCAATTTACAATGCAGTCAAAAATTAATAATTCCTTAGTAGAAACTTTAAAAAAAAAAATAGCAGATGAACACAATTATTGGAGAAAACTATTAGAACGAGTAATAAATGTTATTATAGTCTTGGCCGAAAGAAATTTACCTTTTAGGGGAGATAATGAAGTTCTTGGCGCACAAAATAATGGCAATTTTTTAGGCATCGTCGAACTTTTAGTTAGATATTAGATATTGTTTTATTTTGTATTATAATTACAAAAAGAGCGTGTAAAATTACAAATAAAGTTAGAAATACATGAAATCCTTGAAATAGCCTTGCATATATAAAATTAAAATAGTACAGTATGATATCACAGTCATAAAACATAATAGAGATAGTAATACTGTAATAGTAAGTCAATAAATTAAATAAAAGTGATATCACAGATAATACAAATAAATACACGCAAAGATAAATAATATAGTTAAAAATCAGTCTTAAATATCTATCAGTCAAAAGAATTACATAAAATAAAGCGTGTAAAGAGCGCAGTCGAAATATCAGCAGTATACAGTAAGTTAAAATTACAGTAAAGTTGAATGTACAGTAATATACAAGTCAATCTGATAAAAATATAATCATTCACTCTATGTACACACATCCTACATTCACGCCAATAAATACAATCATACCTTAAATCTATAAAAGGTACATTACATAATAAATTAACACATATGATATAGTCCGAAAATAATACTGTTTAATCGAGGTCGAGTATATACCTCCTCAGAGCGGCTTTAATGATAACTTTTAGTCTTATATGATAACTTTTTAAAAATGCATTTAATTAAACGTGCACAACGTGGCACATGAAACGTCAATTATTTATCTCCTAGGATTCATGAAGAACTTATTGAAATAATGAGTAAAAAATTATCAAATAAGATTATTGAAAATGTCAAGAAATCACGATATTACTCTATATCAGTTGACTTAACTACTAATGTTGGTCATACTGATCAGTTAAGTTTAGTTGTAAGACATATAGAAAATAATTTACCAAAAAAACGATTTTTAACATTTCTGTGCAATAAGGGTCATAAACCGAAGGATATATTTGATGTCATAAAAACATTTCTCGAAACACACAATTTAGATTTACAAAATTGTCATGGGCAGTCTTATGATAATACAGGCCCACAAAATGAAAAAAAATGTCTGAACTTTTGACCGGACATACATATTCCCATGTATTTTTCGACGCTGAATCCGAATCTGTAATAAAAATATAGGGTTTTCCTACCTTTTCTCAGAGTTTTATTGAAAAAACCTCATTTTTTACGGTTTTTTTGCGGTTTTTCGAGTCTAGAAAAAACAAATCATGAGATACGGTTAATTGGACTTCAAAATCGAATTCTACGGGAAAAAATACACGGGAAACCATACCTTCAAATTTTTTTAACGCGATTCTAGTCCTCTGTATGGGGCTGAAAAGATGAGGAAATCGGTAAAAGTCGAAATTTTGCCTAAAATGGATTTAAACAATATTAAAATTTAATCATGCGTCTTTTGAAGAGTCGATAAACATTGGAAATACTATCCTGGGGTTTTCAGATTGCTGATCATGAATTTGAAGTCAGATTGTGTAAAAACTACTTCTAGAGGGCGGTGACAAGAACTGTATATGGTAAATTTATCGATTTTTTAAAAATTTTACGTCTGAAATACTAATTTTAGAGTCTTTCACAGCATTGACTGTAAATTCAAGATATTAACTTAGCCTATTGTGTACGTTAAACTTAACATTTTGTCTATGTTTGTCTCTCTCTCTCTCTTCCGATGTTTTTTTAAATTGGCTTACGCTTACGTACACGTTTCTCTTCGAATGACCGATGTAGTGGATTTCTGACACGTTTTTGTCCTTTTTCGCAGCTGTTTCTCTTTTTATCATCCAGCAGTAATCTGCTAACATGTTGATACCCCAGTTTCCTTGAAATCTACGTTCAAACTCCTTTAAATCTTGGTGAAATCGTTCACCATGCTCTTCACTAAAGTCTCCGTTATTTTCAGGAAACTGATCAACGTGTGAATCAAGAAAATGAAGTTTTAAGTTCATTAGACAACCCAATTTTTCAAAATTACGTACCATTCTTTTCACAATAGCTTTATAATTCGTGTCTTTGGCATTACCCAAAAATTTCGTCGATACCTCTTTAAAACTTAACCATGCTGCCTTTTCAACATCAGTCATGCTTTGTTCAAAGTTTTCGTCTCTAAATAAAGTTCGGATTTCAGGACCATCAAAAATACCTTCATTTAATTTAGCATCAGATTTATGGGGAAATACTTTGCTTATATATTGGAAGCATTGACCGTCCTTGTCCAAAGCTTTAACTAATTGCTTTATCAATCCAAGCTTTATATGCAGAGGTGGTATCAAAATTTTCGAAGGAATGGTACGTAATTTTGAAAAATTGGGTTGTCTAATGAACTTAAAACTTCATTTTCTTGATTCACACGTTGATCAGTTTCCTGAAAATAACGGAGACTTTAGTGAAGAGCATGGTGAACGATTTCACCAAGATTTAAAGGAGTTTGAACGTAGATTTCAAGGAAACTGGGGTATCAACATGTTAGCAGATTACTGCTGGATGATAAAAAGAGAAACAGCTGCGAAAAAAGGACAAAAACGTGTCAGAAATCCACTACATCGGTCATTCGAAGAGAAACGTGTACGTAAGCGTAAGCCAATTTAAAAAAAACATCGGAAGAGAGAGAGAGAAAGAGAGAGAGAGAGAGACAAACATAGACAAAATGTTAAGTTTAACGTACACAATAGGCTAAGTTAATATCTTGAATTTACAGTCAATGCTGTGAAAGACTCTAAAATTAGTATTTCAGACGTAAAATTTTTAAAAAATCGATAAATTTACCATATACAGTTCTTGTCACCGCCCTCTAGAAGTAGTTTTTACACAATCTGACTTCAAATTCATGATCAGCAATCTGAAAAACCCCCAGGATAGTATTTCCAATGTTTATCGACTCTTCAAAAGACGCATGATTAAATTTTAATATTGTTTAAATCCATTTTAGGCAAAATTTCGACTTTTACCGATTTCCTCATCTTTTCAGCCCCATACAGAGGACTAGAATCACGTTAAAAAAATTTGAAGGTATGGTTTTCCGTGTATTTTTTCCCGTAGAATTCGATTTTGAAGTCCAATTAACCGTATCTCATGATTTGTTTTTTCTAGACTCGAAAAACCGCAAAAAAACCGTAAAAAATGAGGTTTTTTCAATAAAACTCTGAGAAAAGGTAGGAAAACCCTATATTTTTATTACAGATTCGGATTCAGCGTCGAAAAATACATGGGAATATGTATGTCCGGTCAAAAGTTCAGACATTTTTTTTCATTTTGTGGGCCTGTGTAATCCGTCAGTTATGAAAGGAGAGTACAATAGCTTACAAGCACTTATAAATAGAAAAAATAGTTGAGCACTATTTATACCTTGTTTTGCACATTCATTAAACCTTGTCGGTACAGCGGCAATGGCAAGCAGTTTAAAAACAAAAAAATTTTTCGATTTTTTTGAAAACATTTATGTTTTTTTCACCAATTCTACTCAACGCTACGATTTACTTTCGCAAAAATTAAAAGAATCTGCTTCTGAAAGTAATGTCCGCGCATTGATTCCTGAGAGAGTAAGTACAACTCGATGGGCACCGCGAGCAGACGCTGTAGAATCACTTTACAGAGGATATAATTCATACAAATATGTACAACAAGAATTGTCTGATGAAAATGATGGAGCGCATGGCCTAAGTAAAATTATAAATAGATTGGAAACAGGTATATATATATCACATTGTGGCAAGATATTTTACAAAGAATAAATAAAACAAGTCTGAAGTTACAAAGTTGTGATTATGATCTCAATACTTCGATCGCTCTTTTAAAATCTTTGAAAAAGTTCATAGAATCATTAAGTGATAATTTTGATAAGTATCAAACATTAGGAAAAGAAATGTCCGCGTGCGGAGAATTCTATGAACAACGAAAACGAATGCGTTGAAAAAACGTTCGTTTGAATCCACTTGACTATGCTACGGCGGCGGCTACATCCAAAATGTTGTATTGGATAATGCCGAAAAATTTCGAATATTAATTAACAATTATGTTTTATACCAATAATTGATCAAATTTCTTCGTCATTACATCTAAGAATATCTGCTTACGAAAACGTAGAAAGCTACTTCGGATTTTTAAGAAGTTTGCATAATTTAAGTGAGCGAGAAATCAAAGAACATGCTTCAAAAATCGTGGCATTATACGAAAATGATTTAGAAGAATCATTAGATTCTGAATTAATTCAGTTTAAAGAATTTACCAAAGCTTTTATTGAGAATAATGAAAATGAAGACATAAAAATGTTTAAAAGCTAAAATGTATTATTTGATTGTAGAGAAAGAATTTAAAGAAGTATTTCCAAATACTTATACTCTTTTAAAAATTTATTTAGTGATAATGACAACAAATTGCACAAGTGAAAGATCATTTTCAAAATTAAAATTGATTAAAAATCGATTGCGAGCATCGATGAGTCAGAATAGATTAAATAGCACATCAATCATGACTATCGAAAGTAATTTATTAAGGATTATATCTTTTGCAGATATTATTAAAGAATTTTGTGAAAAAAAGTCACGCCGGGTATTATTATAATAGATAAACTTCACAAAAAATATATATTATTATTTACATAAAATACGTGTAAATGAAAAGCTATAGTTTGTGTTTTTCATTTTAATTATTTTGTTTAATTTATTGGTTTTAAAAAATTTTTCATTTTCTTGCATAGGCCTCCACCAAGTTTTGCCTACCCCAAAAGAGGACGTTAGTCCGGCACTGTTTAGCGCCCGAGCGTAGCGAGGACGCTTACGCCATGTCGGGAAATGACACATAGGACACGCGTATCGTACATTATTTTCTAGTACGTGTGAGGTCAATCCGCTACACGAAATCTGTACTTTTAAAAATTAATATTAAACAAAAATTATACACTCCACGAATGATGATTAAAAAACAAAGAAAATTTGATCAGTAAAATTGGGCACTTTGCAAATGATAAATCGAAAAAAATAAGCAAAAATTACATATTGATTCCATTAGATTAGACTTAAATTTGTCAAGAAATTACGATGGACACGCGTATCGTACACTATTTCATAAAGTTTAATATCTTAATATATAAAAAACATAACCTATAATACACATATATTTTTCATATCACTATCCTACTTATCCTTGTTAGTTTATAAAAATAGTTTTCACAAGAATTTTCATATAATATTTCTAGGATGTAACCGCATTTTCCTAATAATAAATGCTTGTTTGATTAATTTCTATATTTAAACGCATTATGAGTACTATACTAGTGTGAAATACGAGTGCGTGATTCGTAATAGTACATTACAATATAAGTGACCTAAGTGGCACTTTATTACACGGCCGAAGTTATTACGTAGTGCCGTGTAATAAAGTTCCACTAAAGTTACAAGTATCGTATACTATTTTATATTAGGCTGATTCCATTTCAAATCGAACAGTCAGTATACACTCAAGTTACCAATTACTGCGCTAATGGAGTATGTTATTCTACCCTAAAAATAAGGGTATACGTATTTTTTTATTTTGCTGAAATATCAAAATTGCATCAGATATGCACTTTTGAAAATTGCATACAAAAACTAAATGTTAAAACTGAAAATGTTGAGAATAACTTTAGAGAGCTATCGTTTTACCAATTTCCAATGAATTTTGATAAACCTTTTTTTTATTTTATTTCGTTTTGAGCCCTCTTCAACTCCGTGCAAGAAATTTAAAAAAAAACTAAAAAATGACTGAGATATATGCATTTTACCAAAAAATGCACTTTTTATGCACATGCATTTTTCTCGAAAAGGCCATTTTTTTTTTGCTGAAATTTTTTTTGCTGATAGAGGACCAAAATACCTATCTAATAGTACTTGTTTGATCCCGGGTTTTTTGGTTTGGAGCGAGAAAAAAATTCACAAATTTTGTTGGTGAAAAATGCTTGTATATACGTTCGGAAGTCTTAAGCAGTCGACATTTAAATATTATCCTTTGTTTAGCATTATCCAGGAACAACGACGTGGACGTAGAAGGATTCTGTTCCCTTCGGAAAGCTTTTTTAGAGTGAGTTCCCCTTGCCTCTCACTGTTGGGATGCGTCAAAAAAATAATTATAAATAATTATTTTTTTTTATTTTTGCGCTTATTATTTTTAGTTTTAAATGTAGTCTCACGACGCTTGGCTTTTTTTTTCTTGTTTTTCACTTCATTTAGCGCATGTATAGCTGTCCTGCCAATAAATATATGTGATTTTAATTCCCCAAGTTTTTTTAACCACATATGACTTTTTTGAATTCCATTATATTTAGAAACCCCACTCCATTCAATATTTTTCTTTTTTCTAAATCTTTCAATCTCATTTATTGGTAGTAAAATGATTTTTATTGCATTGGTGTAACTTTGAACCCAAATTATAAAATCGTCAGCATTTTGTATCGATTCTTCATGAACTCTTTTCAAGTTATGTAAAGTAGCATAATGCTTTAGAAGCCCACCTATTCCATCAACGACTCCTTTCCCATGACCAGTCGCAGAAAATAACCATTTCATTTCATAAAACCAATGTTTGAATTCATGTAGTTGAAAACGATTTTTAAATTGGCTTGGAGCTCCATCTGATATGATAGTGACTTTAGTAACTAAATAATTCTTTTTCATAAGATCGATAATTTTATTTATTGCTAGCAGTGCATATGCAGTATCATGCTTTTTGTCGTCACTAACTATCGCAAAACTTTGTGTTATCTCTCCTTGGTAACAGACTGCAGTAAAAATAGAAATTTGGTTATTTACCCAATGATTTCCTTGAACCGCTTTATTATTTATTACAGACCAATTTTCTGCAAAGTCAACGTGGATGATTAACTTAGTAGGATCAGCTTTACCTTCTTCTTTTTCTTTTTTTATAGCTTCACGTTGAATATTTTTTATGTACATATGAGTACTTGCTTTCAATGCGCAGATTGAAAGTTTTTCTTTAAAAACTGTTAAGCTTATTGTTTGTTTAATAAGATTACCATTATCCCACAAAGCAAACGTAATTTCATCTTCACAATTTTGTTTCAGTTTTAACAATTCTAATGTGATACCCGCACCACCGGGACAATCTTTGCATTCTTGCAAGAAACATGAATCAGATGGTTCAGAACACAAAATTGTGTTAGTTATTTCTGAACGAATTGAATCTAATTCGGAATTCTTATCGCTTCTAAAACGAATCAAACTTGTAAGAAACAGTTCAAAATTTTCGCAATGTACACAAAGACAAGCTTCCTTCACAGGGCTAGTTAAGACGAAACTTGGTCTTAGACTATAGAATTTCGATTTTCCTATTTGTAAGTTTGGATTTTCTTTTCTTAATTGACTATATGTTTCTTTTAAGCTTCGAGTAAGAAACCGTTTGACTTTTTTAGTTTTTGTGTTATTAATTTTAACAGGTACGACATCAGATTTATTTGGACTTTGTCTACTACAATTAAAATCATCATTTAAAAAATATTCCATAACGATATTTTTTGTGCTTTCATCAATAGGATGACCATTATATAAATCTGGCTCCGAATAAACTCCTTTATTTTTTACGAGATTTCTTGATTTATTTATCATATACTCGCTTATATTCGGGAATAGTGAGCAAACTTTTATTTTGCTTAATTTTGAAGGTAGTAGAGTTAGAAGTTTTATTTTCTCCGAAATAGAAGAGCATTTTTCTAAAGCCAATTTAAAATTTTCTAAAAATTCATTCCAATAGTTTTCAGTGGAATTTTCGTCCGATTCTATTGATTCAACTGAAATGCCATACGCATCTTTTAATTTACTTCCAACAGTAGCAGAAAAAGCTGAAATTAAGGATTTTTTCTTTTTAGATACGTGATTTCCTCTAAAATTTTCAGGTATTGCAGTTTTTCTTTTTAGGGATGAGATGCATTCAGGTAAAACTGAATTAATACTCTCCTTTAATTCCTCTATTCGTTCGGGTGTCTTCGGAATAAAATCATCATCTCTTCCGCTAAAAAGTTCAGTGATTTCATTTTCAGATATAGACTCAAAATCACTTAAAATCATTTTTGATATGCGTTTATGGCAATTTTTACATACATTAGTAGATGGCAATATATTTAAATCTAGATGAAGCTGTGCCAAATTAATGGCTAAATCTTCCAACGGTCTAAAACGTGAATTACTGCTCATATAAACTACCTTTTTATGCATTTGAAAAAAATCGGGACATGAAATTCTTTTAGAAGAGTAAATTTCGGACATTGTTATTTCACAATTTTGTTGAATTTTTCACAAGCCCGAGAAGCACCTTTCAAAGCAGCCGTAAAAATAACTAGCTTCTATATAACAGTTCTAATATGCTGTTTTGGTTACGCGATGTATTTGTCCGCGAGTTAGCCTCCTATTGTTTGTACATCGAAACATACATAATATAGATATACACGAATAGAATTCTTTTTTTTTCATGTTTAAATATTTATTTTTATATTACGAATTTACACACACATATATATATATATATATATCACTATTGATGCTATATACATGCATACAAATGTAAACAAATTATGAGCCAAGCATACGACAGTGTTTGAATGCAGACTGCTTAAGACTTCCGAACGTATATACAAGCATTTTTCACCAACAAAATTTGTGAATTTTTTTCTCGCTCCAAACCAAAAAACCCGGGATCAAACAAGTACTATTAGATAGGTATTTTGGTCCTCTATCAGCAAAAAAAATTTCTTTTTTGGTAAAATGCATATATCTCAGTCATTTTTTAGTTTTTTTTTTAATTTCTTGCACGGAGTTGAAGAGGGCTCAAAACGAAATAAAATAAAAAAAGGTTTATCAAAATTCATTGGAAATTGGTAAAACGATAGCTCTCTAAAGTTATTCTCAACATTTTCAGTTTTAACATTTAGTTTTTGTATGCAATTTTCAAAAGTGCATATCTGATGCAATTTTGATATTTCAGCAAAATAAAAAAATACGTATACCCTTATTTTTAGGGTAGAATAACATACTCCATTAGCGCAGTAATTGGTAACTTGAGTGTATACTGACTGTTCGATTTGAAATGGAATCAGCCTATAATAAAAACTTTCAATATGTCGTATTTTAAGGTTAGGTCTGTCGAGTTTGATATCTAATTTTCAATCCAAGCTCATAAAAAAATAACATGTCCAAATGATTTTTTATTTTAACAAAAATTATTGTATAAATATAGCTTTAGTGCGGACAAGTCATTATATTTGTTTAATTTAAGAATTTAAAAAGATATTGATAAAATAAAAAAAGCAAAACTTGATTGCTGCAGCTCCGACATGCCGTTAAAATAAAGATCTGTATCACATTCCAAAATATCATTTTCATTTACTTTTCATCACTTCATGTCATTATTTTAAAATTTATTTATATTTCATTTTTATTATATAGATCCGAATAGCTACTGTTATCTTCTTGCATTTTAGCTTTTGTATAAATTAATTGCATATTTGAATCCTCTCTACCATGACAATCTCATTGAGTTTTTCTTGGTAGTAGAAGTAGTTTTTGAAAATCACAATCAAATAAATATTCTCAAAACATTTCTGATATATTTTGAGTATTAGATGCTTGATTAGAATTGATTGATTAAATTTTTATTGTATGCCACAATAAGATGATGTTGACCCAATATCAATATTATCTTAATAGCAATATCCTATTTATTATTTTTGAAAACTTAATAACGTATTAATTTAGATTATTGTTATATTTCATTGTGTTTACACATAAAATTTTTAAAATGTTCATTCAAACTTGCTTAGGAACTTAACCTTGAATAAAGATATGAATTTTCAAATAATAATATAAGGCTTTTTATTCTTTTAACAGATAACGTGAAGGTATAACCACTTTTCCATAGTTAGATCTTATAAAAACATATAAGTTTAGAATTTCAGCCTAAGTCGTATGCACAATTTAATTAAATAAAATATTTTACTTAAATAAAATCCTTAACAAATACACTATAACCTCCCTTACCCTATCACCTAAAAAAGGATAGCACTAAGTGCTCATATAAAAGGAAAAGGATGTAAAGGTTATAGATTACACAGACCCGTTTTTAGTGCAGCGTCATGCTACATCTAGTCCGGGGTCTCTATGTGTTGGTTTTTGTTAGTGATTAGTAATATATTTCCTCTTATAAGCCAGAAAAGCTCAAAGACTCCTAGTCTTATAAGAGCTTATTATTTACTTTAACTTATTAAAATTTAAAGTAACGTATCGGTTAATAACACCTTATACACTTATTCGAGCAGATAACAATTGTATGAATTTAATTTCTTTAACACTTTCACTAAATAATTATAAGTGGCAGTACAACTTATTTCTTACTACAAGGAAATTTTAATTTGAATAAAAAAGGTTTATTTTGTTATCACTGCTACCGGTACGGAGCTGGTGGTTATCCAGCTCCTCGCGGACCTGCAGAATAATCAGAAAAGAATTTATTCTAATAGCACGTATTAAGCTTAAGATTACTTTATTTAACAAATGCTGGCCAAAGAGTGCCGTACAAAGATTCGGCTTCGATCTGCTTAAGCGTCGATCAATCCGCCGCGGCCGCAATCCTCTCCTACTACCAAGTAGAAGGGGTACATTTACATATCTTACATTATACTATTACAGGTGCGCTTAGATGTGTGCTAGCGTACGTCACTTTATAGGCGTGGATCGGCGCACATCTAAGCGCGTACATATATTCTTATTAATATCCATCTCGCGCGCTGATATACTTTCCAATTGCTACATCGCGCCGACGCATACGATAGAGATAGACTTTTAACGCGATGATTTGAATTTAAGAGGAGGCCGTATAGTTCTGTCCTTGTCTAATATAATTTTCGTTATTATGGCTAAATTAAATATTTTTATACAAAAGTAAGGGCAGAGCCCAATAGATTTAAGGATGAGCAGACGATTCTATTCTATGAAAAAATATAAAATTTTCATTAGTTTTCGAGTGAAGTCTGAAACGGAAAAAGAGTTAAATTTGATTGAAGTGTTCAACTCTTTTTCCGTTTCAGACTTCACTCGAAAACTAATGAAAATTTTATATTTTTTAATAGAATAGAATCGTCTATTCATCCTTAAATCTATTGGGCTCTGCCCTTACTTTTGTATAAAAATATTTAGTTTACTAATTATAACGAAAATTAAGATTAGACAAGGACAGAACTATACGGCCGCCTCTTAAGAGAGAATAAGATTATTGCTAATTATCTTTTATTTTATTCTTTTTTCTCACTTATTCTCTCTCAAATTCTCTTTAAATTCTTTATATTATAAATATAATATAAGTGAGGTCACAACACATTGTATTATTTTTCTCAATATCACTAAGAATACAATTAATCCAGGATTACAAATTGGAGTTTTAATTAACATATACATATGTACAAAATTTTACTTTTTTTCTTTTAAGTTCTTTGTACAGTTTTTCATATTCACTAAGCATTAAAAAACATAGTCTAATCTTCTTTACATTTTTTCTTTTTCCTCAGAAAAAGCACTCTTATTTGCCACTGATACTTTTTAAAGAAATTTGCAATTCTTGATAAATCCTTAAATATCATTTCTTTTCTTGTACTCAATAATATCTCTGGCAAATAATTGACGAGATGTATTTCTTTATTAATAATTTTTTTTCTCAGTTTCACTTATGTTTTCACTCAAAATATATTCACAAAACAAAAAATTCTATTATTATCTTACCTTAAAAACATAGCTTTTCGAATGCGTGCATACTAAAATTTTTTCTGCTAGCCTGGACTTTAAACTTGGAGTTGTTTGTTATGTTTATTAACCGAGCACAAGCAGAATGACCAGAGACGGGAGAAATTACTGAGTTCAAGCGAATTCACCAAGCCCAAGGTAAAATACTCGATCACGCGGGAAACTAACCAAACACGAGCATATGCTCCAAGTTCGAGGTAAAATACTCGAGCATGCGGTAAACCAACCAAGCTCGAGCTCTACTCCAAGCTTGAGGTAAAATACTTGAGCATGGGGTGTAAACTAACTAAGCTCGAGCAGTAAACTAAGCTCTAGGTAAAACGCTTGAACGCAAGGTAAACTAACTAAATTCAAGTCTATCGGCCAGGGTGCGCGAATACAAGTTAATTAATTTCGAAATATAAGTGCATGCGCAAGCACGTGAGTATAGAGGAACTAATCTCTTGTCACCTTATACTCAAGGGATAATGATAACGTTTGAGAAAAATTCCCCCCTATTGAAAATAATGACGTCTTTTTATAACGTGATTTTATGACGTTAATAAATGACGTCATGATTGAGAAAATTACGCCTTCAAAAAGAAAATTTTTGTTGAAAAAAGTACTTTTTGACATGACTACCATTGTTTTCCGCTGTTGGGTATAGTGCCTGCATTCGCCAGCTTATTATCATTGAGTGCTTAGGCTGAGAAACATCCTCTTCTAAGTATTAAATATTCGATTCATCTAAGGTACCCAAATATCTTGCCCTATTAAAAAATAATTACGTAATTTTATAACGTCATAAAATGACGTTATTTAATGACGTAATTTTATAACGTCATTAAATGACGTCATTTTGTTAACTTTAACCTTTGGACAGCCGGCATTTTTTCCACTAAAAAAGTGTAACTTTCTCGAAATTTTCCGTATTAATGTTTCTTAAGTAATGGTATATGTGGGCCGATCATGGGATGACGCCATATGGCGTCATCCCGGCTGTCCAAAGGTTAATAAAGATTATCACATTTTATTTCTCACTGCGAAAACTAGCACATCTGAGAAAGCTTTAACGAAAAGTAACACATTTTAAAAGCTTACCCACACAGCATGAAACCTTGCTGCAAGGTTGCAAAGATCATTGAAAGGTTTCAATGAAAGGTTGCTGTAACCTTTTTATGTCCCTTGTACATACCTTGCAGAAATGTTTTATGAAATCTTGCTGTGAAGTTTAAACGATACATCGTGGCAAACTTCCAATGAAAGATTCCTGCGAGGTTGCTATGAAAGGTTCTTGAAAGATTATATGAAACCATGCTGCAAGTTTGCTGCAAGATTTCAATGCAAGGTTGCTACAGCAACTTTTCATTAAAACCTTGCAACAATCTTTGCAATCTTGCAGCAACTTTGCAGCAAGGTTTCAATAAAAGGTTGCTGCAACCTTTTTATGTCCCTTGTACATACCTTGCAGAAATGTTTTATGAAATCTTGCTGTGAAGTTTAAACAATATATTGTGGCAAACTTCCAATGAAAGATTTTTTCAAGGTTGCTATGAGAGGTTCTTGCAAGATTATATGAAACCTTGCTGCAAGGTTTAATATAATCTTGCGAGAACCTTTTATAGCAACCTTGCAGGAATCTTTCATTGAAAGTTTGTCACAATGTATTGTTTAAACTTCACAGCAAGATTTCATGAAACATTGCTGCAAGGTATGTGCAAGGGACATAAAAAGGTTACAGCAACCTTGCACTGCAACCTTACATACTGTGTGGGATATTCCACAAAAACTAGGACGTTTGGCCGTTTTGTCATCGTAAGTCGTCGCGAACATTTATTATTGTTCGAAAGACAGCATTGAGATGTGCTATCTTTTGCAGGACAATTTGAATATGCTTTTTTTTCGGCGAAGTATGGCAAATGTGCTACTTTTCACCGCAAAAGTTAATCATGCTAATTTTCAACTGAAAATTGAAATGCCCCTGTTATAGAAAAATAGTCGAATACCTAACTGGATATTTAACTAGATGACTTGGATCTGACTTCAATTTCGTTGGATAGCCAGAAGAATTATCCAAATGAATTTCTAGTAGGATATCCAGTTGGATATCTAGTTCACAGAGAAAAAAACCGTTGCGTTTGCTGTACTCAGTTCAGTAACCTTAAAAGGACGCTTCCTCAGTTACAGCTACTGAAGATTCTACTGCACTATCAGCTCAGTTGGAACAACGTATAATCAACTTCAGTTAAATTTACTGAACTCCTTCTTACTGATGTACTCAGGTTAAGTTTACTGAAGTCTTCAGTAAACGCAATTGTTTTTTTTTCTCTGTGACATTTCCAGTTGAATGTCTTACTAGATATTTTACTAGAAATCCATGTGGCTAATGCGCAACTGGATAATTCTCCTGGATATCCAACGAAATCCAAGTCAGGTTGAAGTCATTCAGTTAGATATCAAAGTATTTTACAAAAGGGGTATCACTCTTTGTTAAAGATGCCAATTCAATAACGTCATTTAATGTCGTTGATAAAAAACGTGATTTGATGTATCACAAATTTGAATGAAAACAAAAACGACACTTTATAAGATCATTCAATAACATCATTTACTTATGTCTGTGGTTGACGTTATAAAAATACGTTATTATTCACGTTATATTCAATAGAGTGTTCGACTTAGATACATAAATATCTCTGTTAAAAAATGACTTCATTTAATGACGTTATTAAATGACATAATGACGTGATTTGATGTATCACAATGTTTTCATTCAAATTTGTACTACATCAAATCACATTAATGAAATAACGTTATTAAAAGATATCATTGAATAACGTTATTTGATGGGTCATTTAATTCTTACGTAAATTTGGTGGCTTGCAATAACAATTATTACAATTTCGACAACGCAACATAATATTTTAATGACTATTTCATACTTTTAAAATTGTGAAATTGCACAGTAAAGATAACTTACGAACCATTTTGTACATATATTTTGTTAATTATAAGAATCGATTAAAAATTTCTTTGTTAAAAAAAGAGTTTCAAATAAGAACCATGTAAAATGTTATTAAAAATATAAAACTATTTTTAACAAAATTGAGAATGATGATACAACTTAAAATAAAAGAATTAACATAAAACTAAGAATAAAAGCAATATTATAGCTATAAAATTGCCAGGCCAACCCTATAAAAGTTAAATAAATGAATGGTTTCAAATTAGATTATTTATTCATCTAATAAAAAATTGTGAAGATTAAGGGGATGTAATACGGTATATGATTTCAACATAGTTACCGACATTGCAGTTTTCAAAATTTTTAATCTTTATTCCAAAATTTTCAAAAATATCTCTCAATTAGGCTTTTTATTAGTAAAAATAGAAGGCAGTAATATAGAGATATTGTAAAAATTTCTAGATTAAGAATGAAAAATTTGGAAAACTGTAATGTCGGTATTTTACATTCCCTTAATATAAATTTTTAATTCCTTTACAAGCATTCTAAGAAGTCAATCCTAAAAAATGTTTTAAATGGATGTTTCGAAAGTAATTACCATATTATTAAAACATGAATTCTATATATTTTAGAAGATATGACTTTCGAGGAGTGGGCCTTGCAAGTTTATAGCTATAATATTACTTTTATTCTTAATTTTATTGCTAATTTTTTAAATCTAAGTTATATCATTTTTAAATTTGTTTAAGATAGTTTTCAATAACATTTGACATGGCTTTTATTTTATATTCTTCTTGTAACGAAGAAATTTTTTATTAATTCTAATAATTATCAAAATATATGTACGATATGATTTTTAAGCATTCATATTTTAAATCGTATTAGTACTTGACCACACATTATTGTGTGATGTATAAAACATCACAAGTATACGTGTTTTATAAAATTTAAAATGATTAAAGTTAAGCAGAACTTTAAGATTAAGTTTTGTTACTTATTTTTTATGAAAAGGAAGGAATAAAGAATTGTTCTTATGTTTACAAAAGGCTTAAGGCGACTTCGGATTTTAGGTTAGGTTTAATTTTTGAGTTTACAAATTACTCTTTCGATATGTAAAATTTTTCAGATTTTTTAATTTCCCACCATTCTACGGATTATAATAAATGGTGGAAAATT
Organism: Anastatus disparis; assembly: GCA_017163975.1. Classification (NCBI taxonomy): domain Eukaryota; kingdom Metazoa; phylum Arthropoda; class Insecta; order Hymenoptera; family Eupelmidae; genus Anastatus; species Anastatus disparis. Next base: position 3,577,675 of record JAFFSR010000213.1, on the reverse strand, counting down.
AAAAAATTCAAAAAATTTTAGAAACTGAAAGAGTAATTTGTAAACTACAAAATGAAATCGAACCAAACTTCCGTAGTCGCCTTAACTTGAATTATTATAAGAATTAAAGAAAACTTGGTTTACGCGTGTTAAGTTTAAATATAAAAAGCAATGTTAAGTCTTTTAAGTTAAGATTATTATTTTTTTTTATTAACACTACACTCTTTACTTTTAAAATCTTATTTTTTTTAAGCTATTATTAACTAAACATTTATTAACTGAAATCTTACTTTTAAAAAGTTTTAAGGTTACTATTAATAAACAAACACTGCACTTTTTATTATATTTTTGAAAATGACGCGTGCACTAGTATTATGTTGTATTCTTTAACAAACCCTTACAAGAGATTATTTAGAATTAATTTAAGAAGATTGTATTATAATGTAAAAGGAGGGTTGAGAAAGCCGAGGGGGAAAACCTGAAAGAAAGGATAAGGCATTAGTGATTGAGAAAGTAATTGATTTATTGATAGAATAAAAGTCAGGTGTGTTGAGATATTTAAAAAAAAAATTAAAAAGAGGACCACTTACAAAAAGGAAGAAATTAAAGCAAGCTAGCAAAAGGAAGCCAAGGACAACAAGAAGTAGAGCTCAGTATCCTGCATCGACAATGCACACAAACTCAAATCAGCAACAGCATAGATTGATCCTTGGACGAAAAGTATAGGATAGGTCGTCTGAAGAGACACACCAAGAGTCGTAACCATTCTTGGAGAAGCCCAGAGAGACAGAAGACCTAAAAACAACACAAGATTATGAGTGTGCAGCACCAACACCCAAGAGTAGAATGTAGGTTAAGAAGGGGCCGAACTATCTGTCTTTGTCTAATAGCGTTTTTCATCATTTATGTAAACACTATCCGGTATAACAAGAAAAAAATAGCAGCCCCCGCTAGATATTAGTATAATTAGTAAATTTTGTAATAGCAACCAAATTTTTTACCGCATAGTTTTTGACTAATTAGAGACCTACTAGCAATCTAGAATATAACCTATCTTTTTTTGGTAAGTCTCTAATTATTCAAAAACTACGCAGTGAAAAAATTTGGTTGTTATTACAAAATTTACTTATTATACTAATATCTAGCGGGGGCTGCTATTTTTTTCTTGTTATACCGGATAGTGTTTACATAAATGATGAAAAACGCTATTAGACAAAGACAGATAGTTCGGCCCCTTCTTAAGGCGTTGTGATAGCCTCAACCTCACGCACACGGACGACGCACACATTACAGCGACTAATCTCGGAGTAGTTGGCAACACGGATGCTAACTACAACATGTAAAAAAAGCAAAGACACCGTTCTCGATAATAAATCACGAGGAGTTAAAGATGAACGGTGACGAGAAGTACACAACGACGCGGCGTAGCAGAAACTGTCATGGCGATGGCATAAGAGCAAGAAGGATAGATACAACGAACGACTTCAGTCTAGACACGTACACCGAGAAACTTTTTGGGGCGAGAGACCTCTGTAGTGTAGGGCCGGGCGCCTCTATAAAGTAAATGAGTCGTCTCGTCTTGAGCATAAAGGTCTGAGACCTTTGTCACCGAGGCCGTACGTTTATTACGTTCGGCTGATGTATACGTGGATTCGGTTTTTTCCGGCTTTATGCCTTCAGTCTTCAAAATAAAGGTCTTAGACCTTAATACGAAGACGAGACGCCTCGTCGAATCGCTTCATTAACAAAGGTCTCTCACCTCAAGATTAACTAAGGTCTCTCGCCTCAAAAAGTTTCTCTGTGTAGTCACATAAGTGCTGTGCCGTGCTGTGCCGTGCCGTACCTTAAATTTTAAAATAATTTACCGTTTCTAAATTGAAATAGAAAACTTTATAAATTGCAATTAGGACGTAAATTTGTTCAAAATTGTAATTTCATAAGTCTGTATCTTAATTTAGAAGCAGAGAATAGTTTTGAAATTGAAGGTTCACGGCCCTAACCATCTTACTGGTGAGAAGTGAAACAGTGAGATGGATTTAAAAATGGGTTCTTACGCATGCGCAAACTCGATGTTTTCAGATTATTTAGTATTTCTCAAACTAATTTATACGAGATAAACCGCGTGAGTTGGTGAGATAATGAAAAAATCCTTCTCCATATGTTGTTTTCTATTTCACATCATAGAGCTCTATCTCCCCTGTTGAAAATAAGTACGTACTTCAAATATGTGATTCGAGTATGTACTTCAAGTATGTACTTCAAGTATATACTTTACTTAAGTACGTACTATTTTGGAACATTTTAGTAGGTACTGCTTTGAAAAGTATATACTTTTATTGAAAATATGTACTTTTAAAGTATATTTTGATAAATAATATTTTTTAAAGTATGTACTTTATTAGAAAATACGTATTTTTTTAAAGTATGTACTAATTAAAAACATTTAAGTAGGTACTTTTTTTAAAAGTATATATTTTTAAAAAAGTACATACTAAAATGACCAAAAAAAAATTACTTACTTTAGCTACAGTACATACTTGAGTATAAAGGTTCATACTTTGTATAAAAAAATATGTATGAAAATGTTCCAAAAAGTATATACTTCTATATAAGTACGTACTTTTCTTAAAATAGATTATATACTTTTAAAGATAACAAATAAAATTTTACAGAAAAGTCAGTAAAAGTTGTAGATTATTTTTATTTTTAATAATTCCTCAAGTTAGTAACTTGGTAAGTATTTTTTTCCAAAAGGAATAAAATACTTAAAAATAAGGTAAGCATCGACTCTCCGCAGATCGAAAAGCTTGAGCGAACAAACTCGAAATGTTATAACTTTATATATATTCTCACGTCACTGAAATTCGGGTAGAGGATCGCAAAATTAACAAAAACGCCACCAATCAGTCAAAGACAGAATTAATAATTGATTCAAATAATTTTTTCAGCACTTGCGTTTTTAGCTGTTAGGTGGCATTTTTCTTAACTTTGCGATCCTGTATCCAAATTTCAGAGATGCAGGTATATAAGGCTATGATATTCCGTATTTGTTTACAGTTGAAAATCAGTACATACTTTAATCACATACTTCGAGTATCAAGTATATACACTTTAGATCAAATACGTACTTTTTTGGAACATTTTAGTAGGTACTTTTTTGGAACATTTTAGTACGTACTCTTTTAGAAAAGTATGCACTTTTCAAAAAGTACGTACTAAAGTAAATAAAAATTAGTCACGTAGCTACAGTATATACTTTTATATGAAGGTACACACATCGTATAAAAAAGTATGTATGAAAATGTTTTAAAAAGTATATACTTCTATATAAGTAAGTACTTATATTAAAATAGGGTACATACTTTTCAAGAAAGTACTCATTTTTAAAATAAAAGTACACTTAGAAATATTTTTAAAAAGTACATACTTTCAAAATAGTAAGTATTGTCTAATAAAGTACATATTTAAAAAAATATTATTTATCAAAATATACTTAAAAAATACATACTTTTAATAAAAGTATATACTTTTCAAAAAAGTATCTATTAAAATGTTCTAAAATAGTACGTACTTAAGTAAAATATATACTTTTAGTACATACTTGAAGTACGTACTTTGAGTATACTTTCAACAGGGTCACTATTTCACTTCTCACCAGTGAGATGGTTAGGGCCCCGAACCTTCAATTTCAAAACTATTCACTGCTTCTAAATTGAGATACAGACTTATGAAATTACAATTTCAAACAAATTTACGTCCTAATTTCAATTTATAAAGTTTTCTATCTCAATTTAGAAACGGTGAATTATTTTAAAATTTAAGGTACGACATGGCACAGCACGGCACAGCACTTATGTGGCTACGTGTTGTTAGGATTCCACCCTGAAACCATGAAGCATATATAGATGGGAGACTCTATCGACAGAAAGCTAGGTAGAATCAGGGTACTAGATTATCAAGGGACAATTTTCAAATACAGGTTCCTTCTTTCAGACAGATACCGATCCTACAACAACAATAACAACCAGAAGCCACAACAAAGAAACAACAAGATAATAACGAAACAACGGAAGCTAAAACAACAAACATCAGAAACAAAGCAACAACAAAACAATTACAAACAACAGCAGGTTGAAACAAGACAACAACAACAAAACAATTGGAGATAAAACAAAACAACAACAAAACAATTGAAGCTTGAAACAAAAGAACAACAAAACAATAGAACGATCCACCAATGGGAATCAACAAACAGTCAGGGAAAGGGGAATGGCCCTCCCCACTTAATGGGGGATTCAAACCCTATATAAAGAAGGTCCGACAAGGGCTCGCTCTCAGTCAAAGACTCGAACCTCACGAGTGAGGACCGAATTGCTTCAGAATAATATCAGATTTTAATCATAGTTTATCTAAAACTTAACCTTTCTATGAATCAATAAATATATATAAAAGTATAACACGAGTTATAATTTATTAACTTCATCTCCTTGAACTTCAGTTCTTTATCGAAGAACGTACCTATCAATTTACAACGCCATCTGGCTATTCACGATCTACAGACCTATTCTAATTCAAGGCTTAAGGGTCAGGTCATAACAGTGTCTAGCCTGAAGTCGTCCGTTCTATCTATCCTTCTTGCTCTTATGCCGTCGCCATGACAGTTTCTGCTACGCCGCATCGTTGTGTACTTCTCGTCACCGTTCATCTTTAACTCCTCGTGATTTATTATCGAGAACGGTGTCTTTGCTTCTTTTACATGTTGTAGTTAGCATCTGTGTTGCTAACTACTCCGAGATTGGTCGCTGTAATGTGTGCGTCGTCCGTGTGCGCGAGGTTGAGGCTATCACAACGCCCTAACCTATATTCTACTCTTGAGTGTTGGTGCTGCATACTCATAATCTTGTGTTGTTTTTAGGTCTTCTGTCTCTCTGGGCTTCTCCGAGAATGGTTACGACTCTTGGTGTGTCTCTTCAGACGACCTATCCTATACTTTTCGTCTAAGGATCAATCCATGCTGTTGCTGATTTGAGTTTGTGTGCATTGTCGATGCAGGCTACTGAGCTCTACTTCTTGTTGTCCTTGGTTTCCTTTTGCTAGCTTGCTTTAATTTCTTCCTTTTTGTAAATGGTCCTCTTTTTAATTTTTTTTTTTTAAATATCTCAACACACCAGACTTTTATTCTATCAATAAATCAATTACTTTTTCAATCACTAATGCCTTATCCTTTCTTTCAGGTTTTCCCCCTCGGCTTTCTCAACCCTCCTTTTACATTATAATACAATCTTCTTAAATTAATTCTAAATAATCTCTTGTAAGGGTTTGTTAATGAAAACAACATAATACTAGTGCACGCGTCATTTTCAAAAATATAATAAAAAGTGCAGTGTTGGTTAATTAATAGTAATCTTAAAACTTTTTAAAAGTAAGATTTCAGTTAATAAATGTTTGATTAATAGCTTAAAAAAAAGAAGATTTTAAAAGTAAAGAGTGTAGTGTTATTATGTTATAGGAAAATTTTACATATTGAAAGAGTAATTTGTAAACTCAAAAATAAAACCTAACCTAAAATCCGAAGTCGCCTTAAACCTTTTGTAAACATAAAAACAATTCTTAATTTCTTCCTTTTCATAAAAAATAAGTAACAAAACTTAATCTTAAAGTTCTGCTTAACTTTAATCATTTTAAATTTTATAAAACACGCATACTTGTGATGTTTTATACATCACACAATAATGTGTGGTCAAGTACTAATACGATTTAAAATATGAATGCTTAAAAATCATATCGTACATATATTTTGATAATAATTAGAATTAATAAAAAATTTCTTTGTTACAAGAAGAATATAAAATAAAAACCATGTCAAATGTTATTGAAAACTATCTTAAACAAATTTAAAAATGATATAACTTAGATTTAAAAAATTAGCATAAAATAAAGAATAAAAGTAATATTATAGATATAAACTTGCAAGGCCCACTCCTCGTAAGTTATATCTTCTAAAATATATAGAATTCATGTTTTAATAATATGGTAAATACTTTCAAAACATCCATTTAAAACATTTTTTAGGATTGACTTTTTAGAATGCTTGTAAAGGAATTAAAAATTTATATTAATTTTTACAATTTTTTATTAGATGAATAAATAATCTAATTTGAAACCATTCATTTATTAAACTTTTGTAGGGTTAGCCTGGCAATTTTATAGCTATAATATTACTTTTATTCTTAGTCTTATGTTAATTCTTCTAATTTAAGTTGTATCATCATTCTCAATTTTGTTAAAAATAGTTTTATATTTTTGATAACATTTTACATGGTTCTTATTTGAAACTCTTTTTTTAACAAAGAAATTTTTAATCGATTCTTATAATTAACAAAATATATGTACAAAATGGTTCGTAAGTTATCTTTACTGTGCAATTTCACAATTTTTAAAGTATAAAATAGTCATTAAGAGCAGGTCGTATATCTCTGTCCTTTTCTAATCAAAGAATTAAGTTTTTTGCAAAATCTAATAATTGTAGCAAAAAATAAGGAGATAGCCCCATCTCGTATAATAAAAAGCAAGATTTTCTTTAATGAGGAAAAATTATTTTTATCAATTCGTTTTGAAGAAAACCTTGAAAAACTTAAAAAATAGAGGTTAGAATGGACAATTCAGTTTTTCAAGGTTTTCTTGAAAACGAAGCGATAAAAATAATTTTTCCTCATAAAAGAAAATCTTGCTTTTTATTATACGAGATGGGGCTCTCTTCTTATTTTTTGCTACAATTATTAATTTTTGTGAAAAAATCAATTCTTTGATTGGAAAAGGACAGATATACTCGATCTCCTCTTAAAATATTATGTTGCGTTGTCGAAATCGTAATAATTGTTATTGCAAACCACCAAATTTACGTAAGAAATAAATGACCCATCAAATAACGTTATTCAATGATATCTTTTAATAACGTTATTTCATTAATGTGATTTGATGTAGTACAAATTTGAATGAAAACATTGTGATACATCAAATCACGTCATTATGTCATTTAATAACGTCATTCAATGACGTCTTTTTATAACGTCATGTAATAACGTCATTTGATGACGTCTTTTAATAACGTCATTTTTTAACAGAGATATTTATGTATCTAAGTCGAACACTCTATTAAATATAACGTAAATAATAACGTATTTTTATAACGTCAACAACAGACATAAGTAAATGATGTTATTGAAATAACGTGTCGTTTTTGTTTTCATTCAAATTTGTGATACATCAAATCACGTTTTTTATCAACGACATTAAATGATGTTATTGAGTTGGCGTCTTTAACAAAGAGTGATATCCCTTTTGTAAAATACTTTGATATCTAACTGAATGACTTCAACCTGACTTGGATTTTGATAGATATCCAGGAGAATTATCCAGTTGCGCATTAGCCACATGGATTTCTAGTAAGATATCTAGTAAGACATCCAACTGGAAATGTCACAGAGAAAAAAAAACAATTGCGCTTACTGAAGACTTCAGTAAACTTAACCTGAGTACATCAGTAAGAAGGAGTTCAGTAAATTTAACTGAAGTTGTTGGTACATGGTCTATTTCTATTTCATGATTGAATGATGGTCAATACTGTTATGTCTTCATAATTTTATTTAGCAATCAGCTTCTATTTATGTGTTGATTGATATTCTCAGGTTTCCCAGCCATCAATCTGCAATTAATGGTTACACAAATAATGCGATTTCTAGTTTTGTTTGTTATTATGAACAACGAATAATTTGTAATACAATCATTATATAGTGGCACAGATATAAAATAAAGATATTTTAATTATTCATGACACTTCGGGCTTATTATTTTGGAAGTTCTATCTGTAAAATATTAACAAGGATGTTTTCTCTTTAGCATCCAAAATATTTTTATGCTAACAAACATTCGATACCTGAAATTATAAGCTGCATTTATTTAATAGTAAACAAGAGTATCTTATGTCGTTGTAAGAGACATATAACGAGAAGGTCTTCAAAAATCATTACCACTTCTGCTACCATGCTGGTACTGAATAGACATTTTAATTTTTGTTATATGTTCGCATTGGTTTATTTTTTCGAAGTAATCCAGGATAATCGCACACTGCATTTGCTCGAACTGAAAAACATAAATAACATCTGGAGGAAGGTTTAACATGAAACTATGATCTTAGTGAAGGTTTATTTTAAATATTAGCTAGTCCACTATTAGATGGGGCTTCGAATTCCACGCTTTTAAGAAGCTCATGCATAGTGAACACTCAAGCATGAGACTAAACTGAAATATCGTCATGAGGCTTAAAAATATCTATAAGGGTATGGATTAACTTTTTATTTAAGGCAAAAATCTGGCTATCGTAATATAAACTTCATGCTCAGGAGAAACAATAATATTGCTTATTTATCTTAGCGTCATAGTCTGTATGAAATAGTGTCTGATTAGGGGAGATATACTTGACATAACTAATTTCTCCTGATCGTTAAACAGCTATATCTTATCGACTGTACTTGTTCTATTTTTTCAAGCTACTAGAATAAAGGATTGTTCCGAATTTTTCTTTATCAGAAGTTTTCGTGGTTATTCGAACATTTACATACCATTCCGTATCATATTCCTAGTACTCATTAGATTGAAACCTAGCAGCTTTCTCATTAAAATGGGTGTTTTAGTGTTATTTAGAATAGAATTCATACTTTCTAGTGCATAACATTTTATTGAGTTACGACAGTCTAGATGAATTATCCCAATAAGCACACATCTGGAAAAAAAAATTCTTCAAGAATTCACGAATGTCCGCTCTGAAGTTAATAAAATATATTAATAAAGTATTCATAAAATATTCACAAAGTATTCTTCCACAAAATTTAAATAAAAAATAACTCTTCAACGTATCTTTATAAATATTTTAAAAGGGTTAAGAAAGTATTCATAAAGAATTCTTTTTTGAAAAATTAATCATAATCCAAAGTATTCATAAAGTAGTCAAAAAGTTTACTTTTGAAACACTGATTTTCTAGTAACTTAGTCACTTTTAAAAATCGAAAGATGTAATGGATATTTTATCGCTTCTCAGATTGTTTTAGAATCATTTTTAATTTTGATTTTCATGAAATTTAAAATTGAAAACTTAAAATTCCTGATAATTTTATACATTGTAAAAATTTAATTTAATTAATCATTTAATAATTTAAATATTTTTTATCTATTCTAAACGAAAAAATTGTTAACATTTCATAAAACAACATATTTAAATATTTTATGTGTGTTTGAAATAAATTCTCATTTTCAGAATTTAAACAAATATCTAAACATTCTTCAATTGAAATTAAATTAACCATGACTTCAGAAAAAATTTCTTCTATTAAATTAAGGTATCTTTTGAATATTTAATAAATTTTCACTTAAATTATTCAAATAAAAATGTAGTTTGGCTAATATTATTAACCATGAATGATTAACTAACAAATTTACTAACATTTCTTATGCTTATACCAATGAACATGTACAAGTTTCGAGAATTCCTTAACAGATGAGTTGGTAGCCAAGTAGACTAAGTCATGGGCAACAGTTTTTTTTATTTTGTTTGACATCCTCAACAACCGTGGTTCGAATCTCGGACACATAATTTTTTTTTTTTTTTTTCATTTAATAGCTTATTTTTAATTAATTATAACATTTGTTTTGCATAATCATGTGAAATAGAAGGATTATTTATAATTTGATGATTAAAAAAAGTATTTTGAGAATGTGATTCAATCAAAAGAATTGTTTGTGAATACTTTGTGAATACTTTAAAAACTACAGTAGTCGGACATTCGCGAATAAACAAAATAATCATTAAGAACTCTTTATTTATACTTTCGGTTACGAAAGTATTCATAAAGAATTCTTTTTTAATTCTCTCTTTGACACCGTTTGCTTGTTAGGATATCGCATTGGTGATGAAGACCATAATGTTTCAATAAATGTCTATAGTTATGAATCCGAATTTTGATTCTGATCATATCATATTGGGATTATTAAAAATTATAGATGGTCTTTTTCTATTTTATAATAAAATGAAGGTCAATACTGTTATGTCCTCATAATTTCATTTACCAATTAGCTTCTATTTATGTATTGATTGATATTCTCAGCTTTCCGAACCGTCAATATGCAATTGATAGTTCGACAAATAATGCGATTTCTAGTTGTGGCTGTTATTATAAGAACCGAATGAACTGTAATACATAAATTATGTAGTAGCTCAGATAATAAATAAAAATATTTTACTTATTCATAAAACTGCTGGCTTATTATTTCAAAAATTCTATCAGTAAAATATGAACAATGACGTTTTTTCTTTTGCATCTGAAATATTTTAATAATCACTATCATTCTATACCCGAAATTGTAGGCTGCATTTATTTAATAATAAACAAGGAAATATTATGTCGTTGTAAGAGACATACAACTGAAATGTCTTCAAATATCATTACCACTACGTATACCTTGCTGGTACACAATGGACATTTTAATTTTTTGTTATATGTTCAGATTGGTTTTATTTTTCAAAGTCATCTGGGATGAATCCGCACCGTTTTTTCCTGAAATAAAAAACATAAATAACATCTGAAGGAAGTTTAACATAAAACTATGATCTTAGTGTAGGTTTATTTTAAATATTAGCTAGTCCGCTATCAGATGAGGTTTAAAGCTCCACGCTTTCAAGAAGCTTATGCATAGTAAACACTATAGCATAAGACTAAATTGGACTGTTGTCAAAATGCTTCGGCATATCCATAATGCTTTGTATTGACGTTTTATTCAAAGCAAAAATCTGGCAATCCTAATATAAACTTTTTACTCCGAATAAACATATATCGCTTATTTTTCTCAGCGTCATAGTCTATATGAAATAGTGTCCCATTGGGGCATATATACTCGACTTAATGAATTTTTCCTGATCTTCAAACAGCTATATTATATCAACTGTACTCGTTTTATTTTTTCAAGCTACCAGAATAAAGAACTGCTCCTAATTTTTTTTACTCAGAAATTTTCGTGGTTATTCGAACATTTACATAGCAATCTGTATCATATTCATTGTACTAATTAGATTAAAACCTAGCAGCTTTCTCATTGGAATAAGCGTTTTTGTGTTATTCCGAATAGAATTAATACTTTCTAATGCATAACATTTTATTGAACTATGATAGTATAGATAAAATATATTGCATTGCTAATGTAGACCATAATGCTTTAATAAATGTCAATAGTTATAAATCCAAGTCTCGATATTAATCACTGTCATATTGTGATTATTAAGAATGCTGGATAGTCTATTATTTTATAATCAAATAAAGGTTAAATCTAACATGTCCTTAGAATCTCATTTACCAATGAGCTTCTATTTATGTGTTGATTGATATTTTCAGCTTTCCCAACCACTAATATGCAATTTATGGGTCGACAAATAATGCGATTTCTAGTTGTGGCTGTTATTATAAAAAACAAATAAACTGATATACATTAATTATGTAGTGGCTCAGATAATGAATAAAAATATTTTAATCATTCATAACACTTCTGGCTTGTTATTGTAAAAGTTCTATTAGTGAAATATTAACAATGACGTTTTTTCTTTTGCAACTAAAATATTTTCATGCTCACTATCATTCTATAGCCAAAATTGTAGGCTGCATTTATTTAATAACAAACAAGAGAATCTTATGTCGTTGTAAGAAAAATATAAATGAAATGTCACAAAAATCATTACCACTGCTGATACTTTGCTTGTACATAATGGAAATTTTAATTTTTGTCATATGTTCAAATTTTTTTTATTTTTCAAAGTTATCTGGAATAAACCAGCACCGCTTTTGCCTAAAATAAAAAACATAAATAAATGCTGAAGAAAGGTATAACATTAAACTACGATCTTAGTTAAGGTTCATTTCAAATATTAGATAGTCCGCTATCAGATGTGGCTTAAAATTCCACGCTTTTAAGAAGCTTACGCATAGTGAACACTAAAGCATGAAACTAAATTAGACTGTTGTCAAAATGCTTCAACATATTCATAATGGTTTGTATTGACGTTTTATTCGAAGCAAAAATGTAGCAATCCTAATATAAACTTTATCCTCAGAATGAACATATATTGCTTATTTATCTTAGCGTCTTAGTCTGTATGAAATAGTGTCTGATTGGGGCAGATATACTTGATTTAATTTATTTCTCCTAATCTTTGAACAGCTATATTATATCGACTGTACTCGTATTAATTTTTCAAAATAAAGGACTGTTCCGAATTTTTCTTTATCAGAGGTTTTCGTGGTTATTCGAACGTTTACATACCATTCCGTATCATATTCATAGTACTAATTAGATTTAAACCTAGCAGCTTTCTCATTAAAATGAGTATTTTAGTGTTATTTAGAATATAATTGATACTTTGAGTGCATAACATTTTATTGAAGTACAACAGTCTGGATAAAATATATTGCATTGATGATGTAGACTACAATGTTTTAATAAATGTCAATAGTTATAAATGCGAATTTTGATTCTGATCACTATCATATTGAGATTATTAAAAATGCTAGATGATCTATTTCTATTTCATAATTGAATGAAGATCAATACTGCTATGTCCTCATAATTTCATTTAGCAGTTAGCTTTTATTTATGTGTTGATTATTATTCTTAGGTTTCCCAGCCATTAATCTGCAATCAATGGTTCTACAAATTATGCGATTTCTAGTTGTGGTTGTTAATACGAAAAACGAATGAACTGTAATACAATCATTCTATAGTGGCTCAGATATAAAATAAAGACATTTTAATTATTCATGACAGTTCGCGCTTATTATTTTAAAAGTTCTATCTGTAAAATATAAACAAGGTCGTTTTTTCTTTAGCATCTAAAATATTCTCATGCTAACAAACATTCGATACCTTAAATTATAAGCTGCAATTATTCAATAGGAAACAAGAGTATCTTCTAATACCATGCTGGTACACAATGGACATTTTAATTTTTGTTATATGTTCGCATTGGTTTATTTTTTCGTAATTATCGGGGATAAACCGACACTGAATTTGCTTGAATTGAAATACATAAATAACATCTAAAGAAAGGTATAACATAAAACTATGATCTTAGTTAAGGTTTATTTTGAATATTAGTTAATCCACTATTAGATAAGGCTTCAAATTCCACGCTTCTAAGAAGCTTATGCATAGTGAACAGTAAAGCATGAGACTTAACTTGAATGTCGTCATAAGGCTTAAAAATATCTATGAGGGTATAAATTAACTTTTTATTCGAGGCAACAGTCTGGCTATCGCAATATAAACTTTATGCTCAGGACAAACATAAATATTGCTTATTTATCTTAGCGTCGTAGTCTGTATAAAATAGTGTCTGATTAGAGCAGTTATACTCGACATAACTAATTTCTCCTGCTCTTCAAACAGCTACATCTCATCGACTGTACTTGTTCTATTTGTTCAAGCTACTAGGATAAAGGATTGCTCCTAATTTTCTTTCATCAGAAGTTTTCGTGGTTTTCCGGATATTCACATACGAATCCGTGTCATATTCATAGTACTAATTAGATTAAAACCTAGCAGCTTTCTCATTAAAATGGGTGTTTTAGTGTTATTTGGAATAGAATAAGTACTTTTTAGTGCACAACATTTTATTGAGTCACGACAGTCCAGATAAATTATATTGCATTGGTGATGAAGACCATATTGTTTTAATAAATGTCAATAGTTATGAATCCGAATTTTGATTCTGATCATATCATATTTAGATATTTAAAAATTATAGATGGTTTTTTTCTATTTTATGATAGAACGACGGTCAATACTGCTATGTCCTCATAATTTCATTTACCAATTAGCTTCTATTTATGTATTGATTGATATCCTTAGCTTTCTGAACCGTCAATATGCAATAGATGGTCCGACAAATAATGCGATTTCTAGTTGTGGCTGTTATTATGAAAACTGAATGAACTGTAATACATAAATTATGTAGTAGCTCAGATAATAAATGAAAATATTTTGATTATTCATAAAACTTCTGACTTATTATTTTGAAAGTTCTATCTCTAAAATATTAACAAGGACGTTTTCTCTTTAGCATCTAAAATATTTTTATGCTAACAAACATTCGATACCTCAAATTATAAGCTGCAATTATTTAATAGGATACAAGAGTATCTTATATCGTTGTAAGAGACATATAACTAAAATGTCTTCAAAAATCATTACCATTCCTAATACTATGCTGGTACACAATGGACATCTTAATTTTTGTTATATGTTTGCATTGGTTTATTTTTTCGTAATTATCGGGGATAAACCCACACTGCATTTGCTTGAATTGAAAAACATAAATAACATCTGAAGGAAGGTATAACATAAAACTATGATCTTAGTTGAGGTTTATTTTGAATATTAGCTAGTCCACTATTAGATGAGGCTTCAAATTCCACGCTTCTAAGAAGCTCATGCATGGTGAACAGTAAAAAATGAGACTTAACTGGAATGTCGTCATAAGGCTTAAAAATATCTATGAGGGTATGAATTATCTCTTCATTCGAGGAAAAAATCTGGCTATCGTAATATAAACTTTATGCTCAGGACAAACATAAATGTTGCTTATTTATCTTAGCGTCATAGTCTGTATAAAATAGTGTCTGATTAGAGCAGATACACTTGACCTAACAAATTTCTCCTGATCTTCAAACAGCTATATCTCATCGACTGTACTTGTTCTATTTTTTCAAGCTACTAGGATAAAGGATTGCTCCTAATTTTCTTTCATCAGAAGTTTTCGTGATTTTTCGGGCATTCACATACCAAACCGTATCATATTCATAGTACTAATTAGATTGAAACCTAGCAGCTTTCTCATTAAAATGGGTGTTTTAGTGTTATTTGGAATAGAATTAGTACTTTTTAGTGCATAAAATTTTATTGAGTTAGGACAGTCCAGATAAATTATATTGCATTGGTGATGAAGACCATAATGTTTTAATAAATTTCAATAGTTATGAATCCGAATTTTGATTCTGATCATATATTTAGGTTATTAAAAATTATAGATAGTCTTTTTCTATTTCATGATAGAACGACGGTCAATACTGCTATGTCCTCATAATTTCATTTACCAATTAGCTTCTATTTATGTATTGATTGATATCTTTAGCTTTCCGAACCGTCAATATGCAATAGATGGTCCGACAAATAATGCGATTTCTAGTTGTGGCTGTTATTATGAAAACTGAATGATCTGTAATACATAAATTATGTAGTAGCTCAGATAATAAATGAAAATATTTTAATTATTCATGACACTTCAGGCTTATTATTTTGAAAGTTCTATCTGTAAAATATTAACAAGGACGTTTTCTCTTTAGCATCTAAAATATTTTTATGCTTACAAACATTCGATACCTCAAATTATAAGCTGCAATTATTTAATAGGATACAAGAGTATCTTATATTGTTGTAAGAGACATATAACTAAAATGTCTTCAAAAATCATTACCATTTCTAATACCGTGCTGGTACACAATGGACATTTTAATTTTTGTTATATGTTCGCATTGGTTTATTTTTTTGGAATCATCTGGGATAAACCCACACTGCTTTTGGTTGAATTGAAAAATATAAATAACATCTGAAGGAAGGTATAACATAAAACTATGATCTTAGTTGAGGTTTATTTTAAATATTAGCTGGTTCGCTATCGAATGAGGCTTAAAATTTAACGCTTCCAAGAAGCTTATGTATAGTGATCACTAAAACATGAAACTTAATTCGACTGTTGTCAAAATGCTTCAACAGAGTCATTATGGTTTGTACTGAATTTTTATTTCAAGCGAAAATGTGGCTATCCTAATATGAACTTTATCCTCAGAATATACATATGTTGCTTATTTATCTTAGCGTCATAGTCTGTATGAAATAGTGTCTGATTGGAGCAGATATACTTGACTTTATTTATTTTTCTTGATCTTTGAACAGCTATATTATATTGACTGTACCCGTTTTATTTTTTCAAGCTACCAGAATAAAGGACTGTTCTGAATTTTTCTTTATCAGAAGTTTTCGTGGTTATTTCAACATTTACATAACATTCCGTATCATGTTCATAGTTCGAATTAGATTGAAACCTATCAGCTTTCTCATTAAAATGTGTGTTTCAGTGTTATTGAGAATATAATTAATACTTTAAGAGCATAACATTTTATTGAATTACGACATTTCGCATAAAATATATTGCATTGATGATGTAGACCACAATGTTTTAATAAATGGCAATAGTTATAAATGCGAATTTTGATTCTGCTCACTATCATATTGGGATTATTAAAAATTCTAAATGGTCTATTCCTATTTCATAATTTAGTGATGGTCAATACTGCTATGTCTTCATAATTTTATTTAGCAATTAGCTTCTATTTATGTATTGATTAATATTCTAAGGTTTTCCGGCCATCAATCTGCAATTAATGGTTACACAAATAATGCGATTTCTAGATTTTATTAGTTATTATGAACAACGGATCATTTGTAATACAATCATTATATAGTGGCACATATATAAAATAAAGATATTTTAATTATGCATGACACTTCGGGGTTATTATTTTGATAGTTCTATCTGTAAAATATTAACAAGGACGTTTTCTCTTCATCATCCAAAATATTTTTATGCTAACGAACATTCGATACCTGGAATCATAAGCTGCATTTATTTAATAGTAAACAAGAGTATCTTATGTCGTTGTAGGAGACATATTACGAGAAGGTCTTCAAAAATCATTACCACTTATGCTACCATGCTGGTACAGAATGGACATTTTAATTTTTGTTATATGTTCGCATTGGTTTATTTTTTCGAAGTCATTCAGGATAAACGCACACTGCTTTTGCTTGAACTGAAAAACATAAATAACATCTGAAGTAAGGTTAAACATAAAACTATGATCTTAGTGGAGGTTTATTTTAAATATTAGCTAGTCCACTATTAGATGAGGCTTCGAATTCCACGCTTCCAAGAAGCTCATGCATGGTGAACACTAAAGCATGAAACTTAATTGGACTGTTGTCAAAATGCTTCAACCTATTCATAATGGTTCGTATTGACGTTTAATTCGAAGCAAAAATGAGGCAATCCTAATATAAACTTTATACTCAGAATAAACATATATTGCTTATTTATCTTAGCGTCATAGTCCGTATCAAAAAGTGTCTGATTAGGGCAGATATACTTAATTTATTTCTCCTGATCTTTGAACAGCTATATTATATCGGCTGAACTCGTTTTATTTTTTCAAGCTACCAGAATGAAGGACTGTTCCGAATTTTTCTTTATCAAAAGTTTTCGTAGTTATGCGAACAATTACATACCATTCCGTATCATATTCATAGTACTAATTAGATTTAAACCCAATAGCTTTCTCATTAAAATAAGTGTTCTAGTGTTATTAAGGATAGAATTAATACTTTTAGTGCATAACATTTTATTGAATTATGACAGTCTGGATAAAATATATTGCATAGATGATGTAGACTACTATGTTAATAAATGTCAATTAATATAGATGCGAATTTTGATTCTCATCACTATCATATTGAGATTATTAAAAATGCTAGATGGTCTATTTATATTTGATAATTGAACGAAGGTCAATACTGCTATGTCCTCATAATTTTATTTTGCAATTAGCTTCTATTTATGTGATGGTTGATATTCTCAGGTATTCCAGCCATCAATCTGCAATTAATGATTATACAAATTATGCGATTTCTAGTTTTGTTTGTTATTATGAACAACGGATCATTTGTAATACAATCATTGTATAGTGGCACAGATATAAAATAAAGATATTTTAATTATTCATGACACTTCAGGCTTATTATTTTGAAAGTTCTATCTGTAAAATATTAACAAGGACGTTTTCTCTTTAGCATCAAAAATATTTCCATGCTAACAAACATTTGATACCTTAAATTATATGCTGCATTTATTTAATGGTAAACAAGAGTATCTTGTGTCCTTGTAAGAGACATATAACTAGAATGTCTTCAAAAATCATTACCACTTCTGATACCATGCTGGTACACAATTGACATTTTAATTTTTGTTGTATGTTCGCATTGGTTTATTTTCTCGAAGTCATCCAAGATAAACCCACACTGCTTTTGCTTGAACTGAAAAACATAAATAACATCTGAAGAAAGGTTTAACAAGGTTTTAAAGTTCTATCTGTAAAATATTATCAAGGACGTTTTTTCTTTGGCATGCAAAATGTGTTTATGTTGACTATTATTCGATACATAAAATTGTAGGCTGCATTTATTTAATAATAAACAAAAGTATTTTATGTCGTTGTGAGAGACATATGAATAAAATGTCTTCAGAAATCATTACCACTACTGATACCTAGCTGATACACAATGGACATTTTGATTTTTTTTTATATGTTTACATTGGTTTATTTTTTTAAAGTCATCTGGGATAAACCCACACCACTTTTGCTAAAATAAAAAAAAATAAATAACATCTAAAGGGAGGTTCAACATAAAACTATGATTTTAGTGTAGATTTATTCCAAATATTAGCTAGTCGGCTATCAGATGAGGCTCTAAATTCCACGCTTCCAAGAAGCTCACGCATAGTGAACACTCAAGCATGAGACTAAACTGGAATGTCGTCATAAGGCTTAAAAATATCTATGAGGTTATAGATTAACTTTTTACTAGAAGCAAAAATCTGGCTATCGTAATATAAACTCTATGCTCAGGACAAACATAAATATTGCTTATTTATCTTACCGTCATAGTCTGTATGAAATAGTGTCTGATTAGGGCAGATATGCTTGACATGACTAATTTTTCCTGATCTTCAAACAGCTATATCTTATTGACTGTACTTGTTCTATTTTTTCAAGCTACTAGAATAAAGGATTGCTCCTAACTTTTTTTTATCAGAAGTTTTCGTGGTTTTTCAGACATTTACATACCAATCCGTATCATATTCATAGTATTAATTAGATTGAAACCTAACAGCTTTCTCATTAAAATAGGTGTTTTTGTGTTATTTGGAATAGAATAATTACTTTCTAGTGTATAACATTTTATTGAGTTACGACAGTCCAGATGAATTGTATTGCATTGGTGATTAAGACCATAATGTTTTAATAAATGTAAATAGTTATGAATCCGAATTTCGATTCTGATCATATCATATTGAGATTATTAAAAATTATAGATGGTCTCTTTCTATTTTATGTTAGAATGAAGGTCAATACTGCTATGTCCTCATAATTTCTTTACCAATTAGCTTCTATTTCTGTATTGACTAATATTCTTAGCTTTCCGAACCGTCAATATGCAATAGATGGTTCGACAAATAATGCGATTTCTAGTTGTGGCTGTTATTATAAAAACCGAATGAACTGAAATACATAACTTATGTAGTAGCTCAGATAATAAATAAAGATATTTTAATTATTCATGACACTTCGGGCTTATTATTTTAAAAGTTTTATCTGTAAAATATTAACAAGGACGTTTTCTCTTTAGCATCTAAAATATTTGCATGCTAACAAACATTCGATACCTTAAATTATATGCTGCATTTATTTAATAGTAAACAAGAGTATCTTATGTCTTTGTAAAGACATATAACTAGAATGTCTTCAAAAATCATTACCACTTCTGATACCAAACTGGTACACAATGGACATTTTAATTTTTGTTGTATGGTCGCATTGGTCTATTTTCTCGAAGTCATCCAGGATAAACCCACACTGCTTCTGCTTGAACTGAAAAACATAAATAACATCTGAAGGAAGGTTTAACATAAAACTGTGATCTTAGTGTAGGTTGATTTCAAATATTAGCTAGTCGGCTATCAGATGAGGCTCTAAATTCCACGCTTGCAAGAAGCTCATGCATAGTGAACACCAAAGCATGAGACTTAATTCGAGTGTCGACAAAATGTTTTAACATATCTATAAGAATTCGTATTGACTCTTTATTCGAGGCAAAAATCTGGCAATCCTCATATAAGCTTTATCCTTAGGACAAAGATATATATTGCCTATTTATTTTAGCGTCATAGTCCGTATGAAATAGTGTCTGATTGGATCACAGATATACTTTACTTAATTTATCTATTGCCTATTCATCTTAGTGTTATAGTCTGTATGAAATAGTGTCTGATTAGGGTAGATATACTTCACTTAATTTATTTCTCGTGATCTTCAAACAGCTATATTGTATCTACTGTACGAATTTTATTTTTTTAGGTTATTTGAATCAGGGGCTGCTCCTGATTTGTCTTGATCAGCAGTTTTTGTGGCTTCTCTGACATTTAGATACCAATCCGTATCGTATCTATAGTACTAATTAGATTGAAACCTAGCAGCTTCCTCATTAAAATAAGTGTTTTACTGTTATTCAGAATAGAATTAATACTTTCTAGTGCATAACATTTTATTAAATTACGACAGTCTGGATAAAATTCATTGCATTGATAATGTAGACCATAATGTGTTAATAAATGTCAATAGTTATAAACCCGAATTTTGATTCTGATCACTATCACATTGGGATTGAGGCTTTGAATGGATTGGGCACATAAGAATTATACACAAATTCATTATGCACAGAATATTTTAAGACAAATTTTGTATACATAATATTAATATAAAATTTTAATATTTGAAAATTGTACACATAAAATTGTACACAGTAATTAATGCATAAGAAAATTTTTTTTAAGCATAACACGTACGTGCGGAAGTTTCATTTTACCTCCTTGTAAGAAAATCTACTATTTTTTTAAATCTTGTGCATAATTTAACATGTATTGTGTATCAAATTTTGTTTTTATTTTTCTGTGCATAATGTTAATGTGTACAATTCTTATTTGCATAAACTATACTACCTCTAAAAATGCTGGATGGTCTATTTTTATTTTATAATAGAATAAAGGTTTAGAGTAGGTCGAATATATCTGTCGTTTTCTAATCAAAGAATTGAGTTTTTTGCAATAACTAATAACTTTAGCAGAAAATAAAGAGATAGACCCATCTCGTGTTACAAAGAGCAATATTTTCTTCTTTAAGAAAGAAATAATTTTATCTATTCGTTTTCAAGAAAACCTTAAAAAACTTAAAACAGAGATTAGGGTAAATAATTTGGTTTTTCAAGGTTTTCTTAAAAATGAATAGATAAAATCAATTATTCCTCATCAAAGAGAATATTGCTTTTTGTAATACGAGATGGGGCTATATCTTTACTTTTTGCTAAAGCTATTAGTTATTGCAACAGATATAATTCTTTGATTAGAAAAGGACGGAGATAAGTAACCTCCTTTTAATACTAATATGTCCTCAGAATCTCATTTACCAATTAGCTTATATTTTTGTGTTGATTGATTTTCTCAGGTTTCCCGACCATCAATCTGCAATTGACGGTTCGACAAATTATGGGATTTCTAGTTGTTTCTGTATTTATGAAAAACGAATAAACGGTAATACAATCATTATGTAGTCACTCAGATATTAAATAAAAGTATTTCAATTATTCATAATACTTCTAGCTTATTATATTGAAAGTTCTATCTGTAAAATATTAACAAGGACGTTTTTTTTTAACATCTAAAATATTTTTATCCTTACAAACATTTGATACCTTCAATTGTAGGCTGCATTTATTTAATAGTAAACAAGAGTATCTTATATCGTTGTAAGGGTCATATAACTAAAATATCCGTAAAAATTAGTATCACTACCGATACTTTGCTGGTACACAATGGACATTTTAATTTTTGTTATATGTTCACATTAGTTTATTGTTTTTGAAGTCATCTGGGATAAACATGCACCGCTTTCGCTCAGATTGAAAAACATAACTAACATCTGAAGGGAGGTTGAGCATGAAACTATGATCTTATTGGAGGTGTATTTTAAATATTAGCTAGTTTACTATTCGATGAGGCTTCAAATCCCACGTTTTCAAGAAGCTCATGCATAGTGAACACTAAAGCATGAGACTGAACCGAAATGTCGACAAAATGCTTTAACATATCTATAAGAATTCGGATTGACTTTATATTCGAGGCAAAAATCTGTCGATCCTAATATAAACTTTATCTTCAGGACAAACATATATATTGCTCATTTATCTTAGCATCATAGTCTGTATAAAAAAGTATTTGATAGGGGCAGACATACTTGACCTAATTTATTTCTCCTGATCTTTAAACAGCAATATTCTATCAACTGTACTCGTTTTCTTATTTCACGCTACCATAATAGAAAACTGCTTCTAATTTGTCATTATCAAAAGCTCTTGTGGTTTTTTAAACGTTTAGATACGAATCCGTATCATATTTATAGTACTAATTAGATTAAAACCTAGCAGCTTTATCATCAAAATAACTGTTCTAGCGTTATAAAGAATAAAATTAATACTTTCTAGTGCATAATATTTTATTGAATTACAACAGTTTAGATAAAATATATTACATTGATGATGTAGACCATAATGTTTTAATAAATGTCAATAGTTATAAGCCCGACTATTAATTCTGATCACTATCATATTGGGATTACTAAAAATGCTATATAGTCTTTTTCCATTTTATAACGGAATAAAGGTCAATACTGATATGTCCTCATAATTTCATTTACCAATTAGTTTCGATTTATGTATTCATTGATATTTTTAGCTTTCCCAACCATCAATTTGCAATTGATGGTTTGACAAATTGTGCGATTTCTAGTTTTGGCTGTTATTATAAAAAACTGATAAACTGTAAAAAGTTTATTATGTAATGGCTCAGATAATAAATAAAAATATTTTAATTATTCATGAAACTTCTGGCTTATTATTTTAAAAGTTCTATCTGTAAAATATTATCAAGGACGTTTTTTCTTTGGCATGCAAAATGTGTTTATGTTGACTATTATTCGATACATAAAATTGTAGGCTGCATTTATTTAATAATAAACAAAAGTATTTTATGTCGTTGTGAGAGACATATGAATAAAATGTCTTGAGAAATCATTACCACTACTGATACCTAGCTGATACACAATGGACATTTTGATTTTTTTTTATATGTTTACATTGGTTTATTTTTTTAAAGTCATCTGGGATAAACCCACACCACTTTTGCTAAAATAAAAAAAAATAAATAACATCTCAAGGGAGGTTCAACATAAAACTATGATCTTAGTGTAGGTTTATTTTAAACATTAGCTAGTCCACTATCAGTTAAGGCTTGAAATTTCACATTTTTAAGAAGCTCATGCATAGTGAACTGTGACCTTACCTACATTATATTTATAATATAAAGAAAAAAAAGAGAGTTTAAGAGAGGATAAGTTAGAAAAAAGAATAAAATAATAGATAATTACCGATAAACTTATTCTCTCTTGAATTCGAATCATCGCATTAAAAGTCTATCCCTATCTTGTGCGTCGGCGCTACGTAGCAATTAGAGAGTAGATTAGCGCGCGAGATGGATATTAATAAGAATATATATGTACGCGCTTAGATGTGCGCCGATCCACGCCTATAAAGTGACGTACGCTAGCACACATCTAAGCGCACCTGTAATAGTATAATGTAAGATATGTAAATGTATCCCTTCTACTTGGTTGTAGGAGAGGATTGCGGCCGTGGCGGCTTGATCGACGCTTAAGCAGATCGAAGCCGAATCTTCGTACGGCACTCTTTGGCCTGTTCTCTTCAAATAAAGTTTAACTTAAGAGGCGGCCGTATAGCTCTGTCCTTGTCTAATCTGAATTTTCATTATTATTAATAAATTAAATATCATTATACAAAAGTAAGGGCATAGCCCAATAGATTTCAGGACGACTAAACGATCCTATTCTATGAAAAAATATAAAATTTTTATTAGTTTTCGAGTAAGGTCTGAAACTAATGAAAATTTTATACTTTTTCATAGAATAGGATCGTTTGCTCGTCCTGAAATCTATTGGGCTATGCCCTTACTTTTGTATAACAATATTTAATTTATTAATAATAACGAAAATTTAGATTAGACAAGGACAGAGATATACGGCTTCCTCTTAAACTTAATAAGTCGTGATGTAGTGTTCTTATTTCTGATTATTCTGCAGGTCCGCGAGGAGCTGGATAACCACCAGCTCCGTACCGGTAGCATTTATAACAGAATAAATACTCTAATTAAAATCAAAGTTCAATTGTAGTGAAATAAATTAATCATACATTTATTCCTATTTCTTTTGTGTACATGTTAAAGTGTTTCAATACTAATAATATTTATTTATTTGAAATTCATTGTGAATAGTATTATGACTAGTCTATTTGATCTAAATTTTAATTAATTGAAATTAATGAAAAGGCTCCTTACAAGACTATAAGTCTTAGAGTTTTCAGGCTTTTTAAAGGCATTAGTTGTTAGTATGTTTATACATACTAACAGATAACATACAAGCAAAGAGACCCCGGACTAGTTGCAGCATGACGTCTGCGCTAAGAACGGGTCTAGCTTGAAATAACCTTTCTCCATTATCCTTTTCCTGGTCTATAAGCACGTTGTGCTATCTTTTTCAGAATTAGGGTGAGAGATTACAGAACACTACAGCATGAGACTAAATTGTAATGTCGTCGTAAGGCTTAAACATATTTATGAGGGTTTGCATTGACTTTTTATTCGAGGCAAAAATCTGGCGATCCTAATATAAACTTTATCCTCAGGACAAACATATATATTGCTCATTTATCTCAGCGTCATAGTCTGTATGAAATAGTGTCTGATCGGGGCAGACTTAGTTGACTTAATTTATTTCTCCAGATCTTTAAACAGCTATATTGTATCTACTGTACTCGTTTTTCTTTAAGCTACTAGTATAATGGACTGCTCCTAATTCGTCTTTATCAGGAATTTTTGTGGCTTTTCTGACATTTAGATACCAATCCGTATCATATTTATAGTACTAATTAGATTAAAACCTAGCAGCTTTCTCATTAAAATAAGTGTTTTAGATTTATTCTGAATAGAACTAATACTTTCTAGTGCATAACATTTCATTGAACTACGACAGTATAGATAAAATATATTGCATTGATGATGTAGACCATAATGTGTTGATAAATGTCAATAGTTATAAATCTGAATTTTGATTCTGATCTCTATCATATTGGGATTATAGAGAATGCTAGATGGTCTATTCTTATTTTATAATAGAATAAAGGTTAATACTGATCTGTCCTCAGAATCTCATTTACTAATAAGCTTAAATTTATGTGTTGATGGATGTTTCCAGGTTTCCTAACCATCAATCTGCAATTAATGGTTCGAAAAATTATGCGATTTCTAGTTGTGGCTGTTATTATGGAAGACTTATAATCTGTAATACATTTATAATGTAGTTGCTCAAATAATAAATAAAAATATTTTAATTATTTATAACACTTCTGGCTTAATATTTAAAAAGTTCTTTCTGTAAAACATTAACAATGACGTTTTTCTTTTGCATCTAGAAAATTTCCATGCATACTCACATTCGATAACTAGAATGGTAGGCGTCATTTATTTATTAATAAACAAAAGTATCTTATGTTGTTGTAACCTGGTTGAAAAAAAACACATAGTTTTATTACATGATTTTATCATATGGTTTTATTATGTGGTTTTATCATATGGTTTCATTACATGTTTTTTGGTTTCAATTTATCATATGATGAAAGTATATGATAAAATCATATAATATAACCCTATGATGAAATCGTACAGTGAAACTATATGGTAAAGACAAAATAAAACCATACACACGGAGAGAAAAAGCAGTTAATAGCTACTCAAAAATTTGGAATCATTACTAACTTTGTTCGATAATAATTAAAGGAATGGGAATAAATACTAATCTATATTTTTGCGCCACACAACAAAAGTAAGGTTACGATTTTACAAATGATCTGAGAAAACTAAGGACTGAGGGGATATTTGAGTAACGATATGTATGTATGTATCGCGACGATAGTTGTCGGCAAGAGAATAAAAAGTCTGCGCGCGCATAGAATTCGCGTAATACATAGATGTGTATCACTACTTGAATAGCCCCTCTGATTACTAAAGAGATAGGTAGCTAGTCATAAAAAGTTAAATGAAGAGTCAAACTGAGAATTATTGTCTGTAGTTTGCCTATAGGCAGACTGCAGACAATAATTCTCAGTTTGACTCTTCATTTAACTTTTTATGACTAGCTATCTTTTTATGACTAACTCTTTAGTAATCAGTCCTTAGTTTTCTCAGATCATTTGTAAAATCGTAACCTTACTTTTGTTGTGTGGCGCAAAAATATAGATTAGTATTTATTCCTTTACCTTCAATTATTGCCGAACAAAGTTAGTAATGATTCCAAATTTTTTAAGTAGCTGTTAACTGTTTCTTCTCTCCGTGAATATGGTTTTATATTGTCTTCACCATATAGTTTCACTATACGATTTCATCATAGGGTTATATTATATGATTTTATCATATACTTTCATCATATGATAAATTGAAACCAAAAAACATGTAATAAAACCATATGATAAAACCACATAATAAAACCATATGATAAAATCATGTAATAGAACTATGTGTTTATTTTCAACCGGGGAGAGATATAACTGAATTGTCTTTAAAATCATTACCACTACTGATACGTATCACTAGTAGTAATGATATTTGAAGACATTTTAGTTATATGTCTCTTGCAACGACATAAGATACTTTTGTTTATTATTAAATAGATGCAGCCTACTATTCTAGGTATCGAATGTAAGTGTGCATGAAAATATTTCAGATACAAAAAGAAAAACGTAATTGCTAATGTTTTACAGAAAGAACTTATTAAATAATAAGCCAGAAGTGTCATAAATGATTAAAATATTTCTATTTATTATCTGAGCAACTACATTATGAATGTATTACAGTTTATAAGTTTTTCATAATAACAGCCACAACTAGAAATCGCATAATTTGTCGAACCATCAATTGCAGATTGATGATCGGGAGACCTGAGAAAATTAATCAACACATAAATATAAGCTAATTGATAAATGAGATTCTGAGGACATATCAGTATTGAACTTTATTCTATTATAAAATAAATATAGACCATTTAGCATTTCTAATAATCTCCATATGATATTGATCGGAATTCAAATTCAAATTCATAACAAATGACCTTTATTAACACATTATAGCCTACATCATCAACGCAATATATTTAATCTAGACTGTCGTAATTCAATAAAATGTTATGCACTAGAAAGTATTGATTCTATTCTGAATAACACTAAAACACTTATTTTAATGAGAAAGCTGCTAGGTTTCAATCTAATTAGTACTATGAATATGATACGGATTAGTATATAAATGTCTGAAAAACCTCGAAATCTTCTGATAAAGACAAATTAGGAGCAGTACTTTATTCTAGTAGCTTGAAAAAATAAAACGAGTACAGTTGACATAATATAGCCGTTTGAAGATCAGGAGAAATAAATTAGGTCAAATATGTTTGCTCCTATTAGATACTTTTTCATACAGACTCTGACGCTAAGATAAACGAGCAATATATGTTTTTCCTGAGGATAAAGTTTATATCAGGATCGCCAGATTTGTGCCTTGAATGAAAAGTCAATCCGAACCTTTATAGATATGTTAAAGCATTTTGACGACAGTCCAATTTAATCACATGTTTTAGTGTTCACTATGCATGAGCTTTTCAGAAGCGTTACATTTTGAGCCTCATCTGATAGTGGACTAGCTAATATTCAAAATAAACCTACACTAAAATCATAGTTTTATGTTAAGAGCATGACGGAGCTGTCCACCTACTAATAATATTTCAAATCCTAACTTATAAATAAACGATGCGTTTAATCGATTTTCTTTGCTACAAAGAAAAAATTTGTAAGATTAAACTCTAGTGCGGACAACTCAAGAAATTCACCAAAATATTATACATATAAAGTTATAGAAAAAACTTTCAATGTATCGTATTTTAAGGTTAGGTTTGTCGAGTTCGATACCTAATTTCCAATCTAAGCTCATAAAAAAATAACAAGTCCAATTGATTTTTAATTTTAACAACAATTATTGTATTAATATAGCTTTAGTGCGGACAAGTCATTATATTTGTTTAATTTAAGAATTTAAAAAGATATTGATAAAATAAAAAAAGCAAAACTCGATTGCTGCAGCTCCAACATGCTGTTAAACCTCCCTTCAGATAGTATTTATTTTATTTAATTTTAGCAAAAGCGGTGCGAGTTTATCCCAGATGACTTAAAAAAATGAACCAATGTGAACATATAACAAAAATTAAAATGTCCATTGTGTACCAGCAAGGTATCAGTAGTGGTAATTATTTCTGAAGACATTTTAGTCATATGTTTCTCACATCGACATAAAATACTTTCGTTTATTATTGAATAAATGCAGCCGACAATTTTAGTTATCGAATGTTAGTGAGCATAAAAACATTTTGGATGCGAAAGAAAAAACGTCCTTGATAATATTTCGCAGAAAGAACTTTTAAAATAATAAGCCAGAAGTGTCATGAATAATTAAAATATTTTTATTTATTATTTGAGCCATTACATAATAAACTTTTTACAGTTTATCAGTTTTTTATAATAACAGCCAAAACTCGAAATCACATAATTTGTCAAACCATCAATTGCAGATTGATGGTTGGGAGAGCTAAGAACATCAATGAACACATAAATAGAAGCTAATTGGTAAATGAAATTATGAGGGCAGATCAGTATTAACCCTTATTCCATTATCAAATAAGAATAGACCATCTAGTATTCTCCATAATCCCAATATGATAGAGATCAGAATCAAAATTTAGATTTATAACTATTGACATTTATCAACACATTATGGTCTACATCATCAATGCAATATATTTTATCTAGACTGTCGTAATTCAATGAAATGTTATGCACTAGATAGTATTAATTCTATTCTGAATAACACTAAAACACCTGTTTTAATGATAAAGCTGCTTGGTTTTAATCTAATTAGTACCATAAATATGATACGGATTGGTATCTGAATGAGAGAAAAGCCACAAAAACTCCTGATAAAGACAAATTAGGAGCAGTCCATTATTCTAGTAGCTTAAAATAAAACGAGTCTAGTAGATACAATATAGCTGTTTAAAGATCTGGAGAAATAAATTTAGTCAACTTAGTCTGCTCTGATCAGACACTATTCCATACAGACTATGACGCTAAGATAAATAAGCAATATATATGTTTGTCCTGAGGATAAAGTTTATATTAGGAACGCCAGATTTTTGCTTCGAATAGAAAGTCAATGCGAACCCTCATAGATATGTTGAAGCCTTATAACGACATTACAATTTAGTCTCATGCTTTAGTGTTCACTATGCATGAGATTCTTAAAAGTGTGAAATTTTAAGCCTTAACTGATAATGAACTAGCTAATATTTAAAATAAACCTACACTAAGGTCATAGTTTCATGTTGAACCTCCCTTTAGATGTTATTTATGTTCTTAATTTTAGCAACAGCGGTGCGGGTTTATACCAGATGACTTAAAAAAAAAAACCAATGTGAACATATAACAAAAATCAAAATGTCCATTGTGTACCACTAAGGTATCAGTAGTGGATATGATTTCTGAAGACATTTTAGTCATATGTCTCTTACAACGACATAAAATACTTTTGTTTATTATTAAATAAATGCAGCCTACTATTCCAGGTATTGAATGTTAGCGAGCATAAAAAAATTTTGGATGCAGGAGAAAAAACGTCCTGCTTAATATTTTACAGATGGAACTTTTAAAATAATAAGTCAAAAGTGTCATGAATAATTAGAATATTTTTATTTATTATCTGAGCAACCACATTATGAATGTATTACAGTTTATTTGTTTTCCATAATAACAGCCACAACTATGAATCGCATAATTTGTCAAACCATTAATTGCAGATTGATGGTTGGGAAAGCTAAGAATGTCAATGAACACGTAAATAGAAGCTAATCGGTAAATGAAATTATGAGGACATATCAGTATTGACCTTTATTCCATTATAGAATAGAAATGTACCATATAGCATTTTTTATAATCCCAATAGAATAGTGATCAGAATCAATAATCAGATTTATAACTATTGACGTTTATCAAAACATTATGGTCTACATCATCAATCCAACATATTTTATTTAAACTGTCGTAATTCGTCCTGAGGATAAACTTTATATTAGGATCGCCAGATTTTTGCCTCGAATAAAAAGTCAATCCAAATTCTTATAGATATGTTGTCGACATTTCAGTTTAGTCTCATGCTTTAGTGTTCACTATGCATGAGCTTCTTGAAAGCGTGGAATTCGAAGCCTGATCCAATAGTGGACTAGCTTATATTTAAAATACACCTCCAATAAGATCATAGTTTTATGTTAAACCTCCCTTCAGATGTTAGTTATGTTTTTCAATTCAAGCAAAAGCGGTGCAGGTTTATCCCAGAAGACTTTAAAACAATACACCAATTTGAACATATAACAAAAATTAAAATGTCCATTGCGTACCAGTAAGGTATCAGTAATGGTTATGATTTCTGAAGACATTTTAGTCATATGTCTCGCACAACGACATAAAATACTTTTGTTTATTATTAAATAAATGCAGCCTACAATTTTAGTTATCAAATGTTAGTGAGCATAAAAACAATTTGGATGCAGAAGAAAAAACGTCCTTCTTAATATTTTACAAATAGAACTTTTAAAATAATAAGCCAAAAGTGTCATGAATAATTAAAATATTTTTATTTAATATCTGAGCAACTACATTATGAATGTATTACAGTTTATTAGTTTTTCATAATAACAGCCACAACTATACATCGCATAATTTGTCAAACCATCAATTGCAGATTGATGGTTGGGAGAGCTAAGAATATCAATGAACACATAAATAGAAGCTAATTGGTAAATGAGATTCTGAGGACATATTAGTATTAAGAGGAGTTTACGTATCTCCGCCCTTTCCTAATCAAAGAATTATTTTTTTTGCAATAACTAACAACTTTAGCGAAAAGTAAAGAGATAGCCCCATCTTGTATTACAAAAAGCAATATTTTCTTTGATGAGAAATAATTGATTTTATCTATTCGTTTTCAAGAAAACCTTGAAAAACCAAATTGTTTACCCTAACCTCCATGTTCTAATTTTTTCAAGGTATTCTTGAAAACGAATAGATAAAATCAATTCTTTTTCATCAAAGAAAATATTGCTCTTTGTAATACGAGATAAGGCTATCTCTTGATTTTTTGCTAAAGTTATTAGTTATTGCAAAAAACTTAATTCTTTGATCAGAGAAGGACAGATATATTCGACCTGCTCTTAACCTTTATTCTATTATAAAATAAAAATAGACCATCTAGCATTTTTAATAATCCCAATGTGATAGTGATCAGAATCAAAATTCGGGTTTATAACTATTCCCTACTGGAAAAAATCTTGTGGTAACCACATGACATACTATATGGTTTTCACGTGGTTACCACATGATTACCACATGGTTACCACATATTATTTTGACGGGGTGATCATGTGGAAACCATGTGGTAACGATGTGGTAACCATGTGGTGACCATGTGAAAACCATGTGAGTAAGAAAAAAATAGTTAAAAAAAATATGCAAAATTTATTATTTCACGTAATAAATACTCACCTGCTGTCGAAATCAGCAAACTCAAGAAAATTATTATGAAAATATAAATATTATTGATTATTTTCATAAAAATTTTCTTTAGTTTGCTGATTTGACAGCAGGTGAGTATTTATTACATAAAATGATAAATTTTGCATATTTTTTTTAACTATTTTTTTCTTACTCACATGGTTGTCACATGATCACCACGTGGTTACTACATGGTTACCACATGATCATCCCCTCAAAATAATATGTGGTAACCATGTGGTAAACATGTGGTAATCATGTGGTAACCACGTGAAAACCATATAGTATGTCATGTGGTTACCACAAGATTTTTTCCAGTAGGGAATAGTTATAAACCCGAATTTTGATTCTGATCACTATCACATTGGGATTATTAAAAATGCTAGATGGTCTATTTTTATTTTATAATAGAATAAAGGTTAAGAGCAGGTCGAATATATCTGTCCTTCTCTGATCAAAGAATTAAGTTTTTTGCAATAACTAATAACTTTAGCAAAAAATCAAGAGATAGCCTTATCTCGTATTACAAAGAGCAATATTTTCTTTGATGAAAAAGAATTGATTTTATCTATTCGTTTTCAAGAATACCTTGAAAAAATTAGAACATGGAGGTTAGGGTAAACAATTTGGTTTTTCAAGGTTTTCTTGAAAACGAATAGATAAAATCAATTATTTCTCATCAAAGAAAATATTGCTTTTTGTAATACAAGATGGGGCTATCTCTTTACTTTTCGCTAAAGTTGTTAGTTATTGCAAAAAAAATAATTCTTTGATTAGGAAAGGGCGGAGATACGTAAACTCCTCTTAATACTAATATGTCCTCAGAATCTCATTTACCAATTAGCTTCTATTTATGTGTTCATTGATATTCTTAGCTCTCCCAACCATCAATCTGCAATTGATGGTTTGACAAATTATGCGATGTATAGTTGTGGCTGTTATTATGAAAAACTAATAAACTGTAATACATTCATAATGTAGTTGCTCAGATATTAAATAAAAATATTTTAATTATTCATGACACTTTTGGCTTATGATTTTAAAAAGTTCTATTTGTAAAATATTAAGAAGGACGTTTTTTCTTCTGCATCCAAATTGTTTTTATGCTCACTAACATTTGATAACTAAAATTGTAGGCTGCATTTATTTAATAATAAACAAAAGTATTTTATGTCGTTGTGCGAGACATATGACTAAAATGTCTTCAGAAATCATAACCATTACTGATACCTTACTGGTACGCAATGGACATTTTAATTTTTGTTATATGTTCAAATTGGTGTATTGTTTTAAAGTCTTCTGGGATAAACCTGCACCGCTTTTGCTTGAATTGAAAAACATAACTAACATCTGAAGGGAGGTTTAACATAAAACTATGATCTTATTGGAGGTGTATTTTAAATATAAGCTAGTCCACTATTGGATCAGGCTTCGAATTCCACGCTTTCAAGAAGCTCATGCATAGTGAACACTAAAGCATGAGACTAAACTGAAATGTCGACAACATATCTATAAGAATTTGGATTGACTTTTTATTCGAGGCAAAAATCTGGCGATCCTAATATAAAGTTTATCCTCAGGACGAATTACGACAGTTTAAATAAAATATGTTGGATTGATGATGTAGACCATAATGTTTTGATAAACGTCAATAGTTATAAATCTGATTATTGATTCTGATCACTATCCTATTGGGATTATAAAAAATGCTATATGGTACATTTCTATTTTATAATGGAATAAAGGTCAATACTGATATGTCCTCATAATTTCATTTACCGATTAGCTTCTATTTACGTGTTCATTGACATTCTTAGCTTTCCCAACCATCAATCTGCAATTAATGGTTTGACAAATTATGCGATTCATAGTTGGGGCTGTTATTATGGAAAACAAATAAACTGTAATACATTCATAATGTGGTTGCTCAGATAATAAATAAAAATATTCTAATTATTCATGACACTTTTGACTTATTATTTTAAAAGTTCCATCTGTAAAATATTAAGCAGGACGTTTTTTCTCCTGCATCCAAAATTTTTTTATGCTCGCTAACATTCAATACCTGGAATAGTAGGCTGCATTTATTTAATAATAAACAAAAGTATTTTATGTCGTTGTAAGAGACATATGACTAAAATGTCTTCAGAAATCATATCCACTACTGATACCTTGGTGGTACACAATGGACATTTTGATTTTTGTTATATGTTTACATTGGTTTTTTTTTTTTAAGTCATCTGGTATAAACCCGCACCGCTGTTGCTAAAATTAAGAACATAAATAACATCTAAAGGGAGGTTCAACATGAAACTATGATCTTAGTGTAGGTTTATTTTAAATATTAGCTAGTTCATTATCAGTTAAGGCTTAAAATTTCACACTTTTAAGAATCTCATGCATAGTGAACACTAAAGCATGAGACTAAATTGTAATGTCGTTATAAGGCTTCAACATATCTATGAGGGTTCGCATTGACTTTCTATTCGAAGCAAAAATCTGGCGTTCCTAATATAAACTTTATCCTCAGGACAAACATATATATTGCTTATTTATCTTAGCGTCATAGTCTGTATGGAATAGTGTCTGATCAGAGCAGACTAAGTTGACTAAATTTATTTCTCCAGATCTTTAAACAGCTATATTGTATCTACTAGACTCGTTTTATTTTAAGCTACTAGAATAATGGACTGCTCCTAATTTGTCTTTATCAGGAGTTTTTGTGGCTTTTCTCTCATTCAGATACCAATCCGTATCATATTTATGGTACTAATTAGATTAAAACCAAGCAGCTTTATTATTAAAACAGGTGTTTTAGTGTTATTCAGAATAGAATTAATACTATCTAGTGCATAACATTTCATTGAATTACGACAGTCTAGATGAAATATATTGCATTGATGATGTAGACCATAATGTATTGATAAATGTCAATAGTTATAAATCTAAATTTTGATTCTGATCTCTATCATATTGGGATTATGGAGAATACTAGATGGTCTATTCTTATTTGATAATGGAATAAGGGTTAATACTGATCTGCCCTCATAATTTCATTTACCAATTAGCTTTTATTTATGTGTTCATTGATGTTCTTAGCTCTCCCAACCATCAATCTGCAATTGATGGTTTGACAAATTATGCGATTTCGAGTTTTGGCTGTTATTATAAAAAACTGATAAACTGTAAAAAGTTTATTATGTAATGGCTCAGATAATAAATAAAAATATTTTAATTATTCATGACACTTCTGGCTTATTATTTTAAAAGTTCTTTCTGCGAAATATTATCAAGGACGTTTTTTCTTTCGCATCCAAAATGTTTTTATGCTCACTAACATTCGATAACTAAAATTGTCGGCTGCATTTATTCAATAATAAACGAAAGTATTTTATGTCGATGTGAGAGACATATGACTAAAATGTCTTCAGAAATAATTACCACTACTGATACCTTGCTGGTACACAATGGACATTTTAATTTTTGTTAAATGTTCACATTGGTTTATTTTTTTAAGTCATCTGGGATAAACTCGCACCGCTTTTGCTAAAATTAAATAAAATAAATACTATCTGAAGGGAGGTTTAACAGCATGTCGGAGCTGCAGCAATCGAGTTTTGCTTTCTTTATTTTATCAATATCTTTTTAAATTCTTAAATTAAACAAATATAATGACTTGTCCGCACTAAAGCTATATTAATACAATAATTGTTGTTAAAATTAAAAATCAATTGGACTTGTTATTTTTTTATGAGCTTAGATTGGAAATTAGATATCGAACTCGACAAACCTAACCTTAAAATACGATACATTGAAAGTTTTTTTTATAACTTTATATGTATAATATTTTGGTGAATTTCTTGACTTGTCCGCACTAGAGTTTAATCTTACAAATTTTTTCTTTGTAGCAAAGAAAATCGATTAAACGGATCGTTTATTCATAAGTTAGGATTGGAAATATTATTAATAGGCGGACAGCTTCGTCATGCTCTTAACATTAAACTATGATTTTAGTGTAGGTTTATTTTGAATATTAGCTAGTCCACTATCAGATGAGGCTCAAAATGTAACGCTTCTAAAAAGCTCATGCATAGTGAACACTAAAACATGTGATTAAATTGGACTGTCGTCAAAATGCTTCAACATATCTATAAGGGTTCGGATTGACTTTTCATTCAAGGCACAAATCTGGCGATCCTGATATAAACTTTATCCTCAGGAAAAACATATATATTGCTCGTTTATCTTAGCGTCAGAGTCTGTATGAAAAAGTATCTAATAGGAGCAAACATATTTGACCTAATTTATTTCTCCTGATCTTCAAACAGCTATATTATGTCAACTGTACTCGTTTTATTTTTTCAAGCTACTAGAATAAAGTACTGCTCCTAATTTGTCTTTATCAGAAGATTTCGAGGTTTTTCAGACATTTATATACTAATCCGTATCATATTCATAGTACTAATTAGATTGAAACCTAGCAGCTTTCCCATTAAAATAAATGTTTTAGTGTTATTCAGAATAGAATCAATACTGTTATAAATTTAAAGTCGATCGTCGCGCTCGTAGCGGATGGTTTTAAAAACCTATGTATTCGATTATCGATCGTGAAAAGTAAGCACTTGCCTGCAAGATGTTGAGCAAAAAGAGCCTAACCGCGACTGAGCGTGATACTGTAAAGTTATTTTTTGTCTCTGCATTTTTAAAAGTGAATGATATATTTATTGTATTTTTGCTGTATAAGTTTAAGCTAAAGTGTAAATTAATAAAACTTAATTTATATAATCTTTTCTCACTTAAATAAAACGTATTTATTTTATACAGTCCTTGTCCATTTGTAACATTCTGGCGACCGTGACAGGACATTTTGTTTGAAAGTTACGCGGATAAGAGATAAATCGTTTTATAGTGTTTTTAAGTGAACAGTGAAAAGATGGATAAACTTAAAAAGACAAGAGCAGCACTGCGTACAGCATTCACAAGGAATTTAGGATCATTAAATGCAGAGCTCAGTAACACGAATCCAGATAAAAAGGCTCTTCAAGCTTTGTTTAGTATGCTCTCGCAAAAGTCAATAGAATTAGACATACTCGATCGTAAATGTATTGATAAAATGATTGAGGACAGCGTTCCAGAAGAAGAAGTGAATAAAGATTTAGAATCGGCGGATGAATATAAATGTAAATTTGAAGCGATAAAAATAACCGTAGCCGATTATACACGTGACGCTGCCGCGCCTGTGATTCCAGGAAACGGAACAATTTCTAATGAAAGCGTTGTACGTGTGCCCGTTGACAATGCTCGGAAATTCAAATTACCAAAAATTGAATTAAAAAAATTTAACGGCGATCCTAAAGAATGGCTACAATTCTGGAGCATATTTAAACAAATACATGAGGATACGGCGATTAAAAATGAGGAAAAATTTCAATATCTCATCCAAGCGATGGTTGATAATTCAAGAGCCAGTGATTTAGTAAATAGCTACCCGCCGTCTGCCGAAAATTATCACAAAGTAATAGACAGTCTAAAAAATCGTTTCGGCCGCGATGACCTGCTCGTGGAAGTTTATTTGCGCGAGTTACTAAAACTTGTATTAAACAAATCTAAAGGTACTTTAACGAGCATATATGATAGATTAGAAACGCATTTACGGGCTCTCGAATCGCTTGGTGTTACGAGTGATATGTGCGCAGCGATGCTTTTTCTCCTCGTTGAATCATCTTTGCCGGAAGAAATTCTTAGAGCGTGGCAATGAAAAAATACATGTGGTGTTGATACGAAAGAGCGGTTAAAAAATCTTATGAATTTCTTGGAAGCCGAAGTTCAAAACGAAGAGAGAATCGCAATGGCGAAAAAAGGTTTTGAACCATCGATAGAGCGCGCATCCGTCGGTAAGTCGTTCAAGAAAGATAAAGTTAGTTCTGAACTGAACACGGGTGTCGCTACGGCTGCAGGCCTTCTAACCGCTAAACACGCGAGTGTCATCATATGTATATTCTGTAAAGAATCACACGATAGTGCTAGCTGTGAAAAGGCGAAACAAATGTCTTTCGAGTCAAGACAGGCTATTGCAAAAGAAAAAAGAGTATGTTTAGCGTGTCTTAAACCAAATCACAGTGCCGCGTGGTGTAGAAATAAAAATAAATGTGCATGGTGCGGTCGTAAGCACGTATTGTTAATGTGTAAAGAATTTTCGAAAAAGGAATCTACGGATACTAAAGCAGATGACGCGACTAAAAAGACTGAAAATTTAACTACGGTCGTTACATGTAATAACGCTTTATGCACTGCGGACGTATATCTACAGACATTACGCGTGAAACTAAAAGGTCCGCATAACGTATGTATAGTGCGAGCGTTGATAGATCCGGGATCGCATAAAACGTACGTACTCAAGAGCGTCGCTGAAAAAATGAATTTACGAGTCGTCGGTCGACAAGCTATGTCGCATTTATTATTCGGAGGCGTAAAAACAGAATCTAGGTGTCACGAGGAGTACGAATTTGATCTCGGAAGCATGGATGATCAATATGAGTGTCATATTACCGCATTTCATGAAGACGTCATTTGTCAAGATTTACCTGTTGTTGCCGCGGGAGAGTGGATACATAACCTTCAAAACTCAGGCGTGATTTTAACAGACACTGGAGGTAATACAGAGCCAATCTCACTTCTCATTGGTGCTGATATAGCAGGCAGATTGTATACAGGTAAAATCTTTCAAATAAGTAAAGGGCCAACCGCGTTGCAAACTAAATTGGGCTGGACGCTCATGGGTAGAAACGGCGTTAAAAAACAAGATACGAGAGAAGATGCCACTTTGACCGTGCTCTCTATGTTTACTCATGAATCAAAAATATCTGATCTATGGGAACTTGATGTTTTAGGTATCACGGATCCAGCTACTACCTCCTCAAAGGAGACACATTTAATGAAAGTCAAGCAACGTTTTAGAGACGCACTCAAGTTTAATAGCGA
Source organism: Anastatus disparis (assembly GCA_017163975.1). NCBI lineage: Eukaryota > Metazoa > Arthropoda > Insecta > Hymenoptera > Eupelmidae > Anastatus > Anastatus disparis. Next base: position 3,538,909 of record JAFFSR010000213.1, on the reverse strand, counting down.
GGGTCGGTACGAGGTCAACCTACCGTGGAAAGATAACCATCCACCTGTATGTAATAATTATGCAGCAGCTGTAAAACGTCTACAAGGACTCACAAGGAAATTGAATCAAGAGAAATTATACGCAGACTACGAGCAAGTTTTTGACAGCTGGCTGCAAGAAGGTATTATTGAAGAAATCTCAAGTACAGTCGCTGATGAGAATGGTTATTTTTTGCCGCATAGACACGTGGTCAAGAATAATAGCACCACTCGTATCAGACCAGTTTTCGACGCATCAGCTGGTGCGAAAGATGGTCCCTCACTTAACCAGTGCTTGGAAACAGGGCCTAACCTTATAGAACTAATACCAAGCATTTTACTCAGGTTTAGAGAAAATAAAATTGGCATCACTGCCGATATAATGAAAGCTTTTTTGCAGATAAGCGTGTCTTCAGAAGATAGGAAATTTTTGCAGTTTTTATGGTGGAGCAAAACGGAACCTCGCAAAATGATTGTATACCGTAATCGCAGAGTCGTTTTCGGAGTAAATAGCAGTCCGTTTCTTCTTGGTGCTACCATCGACTATCATTTGGAGTCATGCATGAACAAGACTGAAGAAGATGACACACAGATTCTATGCAAGTTGAAAACATCATTCTACGTCGACAACTGCGTAACCAGTGTGAATTCAGAGGAAGAAAAAGTGCTGTTTCAACAAAAATCTTCTGAAATAATGTACAAGGCTAGCTTTACGCTACGAGGATGGGAACACACAGGCATGAGTGACGAAGACGATGTCACCTCAATTTTAGGTATCTCCTGGGATAAAAATAAAGATCTTTTATTTTTAAATTTGAATTTTATAGATGGATTTGAAGAGCAGATCATGAAGAGAAAAATTCTATCTGTAGCACACAAGATCTTTGACCCGCTTGGATGGACTTGTCCAACATTACTACTTCCTAAGCTTTTGCTGCAAAAACTGTGGAGCCAGAAGACAGGTTGGGACTCCAGTGTACCTGTGGAAATAGAGAATGAATTTAAGCGATGGTTTGAACAAGTCTCATTGTTACAACAAATAAGAATACCTCGTTGGATATTTGGAGGACCAGGAGATACAATATCGCTTCATATGTTCGTAGACGCAAGTAAAAGTGCCTATGCTGCTGCGTTATTTGTAAGATTAGAACGAGCTCATAAGGTTGATGTACAACTAGTACAAGCTAAATCGAGAACTGGGCCTCTCACTGAGATATCAATCCCTAGAATGGAGCTTCTTGCAGCTACATTAGGTGCTAGATTGGCCGATTCAGGTCAACGAGCGATGCAACTTTCTCAAGTCAACATAGTTTTTTGGTCTGATTCCTCAACTGTATTGTCATGGCTACGTCAAGGGCATCAATGGACTCGCTTTGTGTGGAATCGGGGCGAGGAAATAAAGAAACTGACCAATGTCAATAGCTGGAGATACGTACCTGGAAATATGAACCCAGCAGACCTTCCATCCAGAGGATGCTCAGTGTTGCATCTTGTACAGTCGAAATGGTGGAAGGGACCGAGCTGGCTAAAACGTCCAAGCGCTGAATGGCCAGTAGATAGCTACACTATTGAAGAAGTACTGGTAAATTCTGAGGTCAGCAAAAGTAAAACGTGCACAACCCAGCTCTGTGAAGTAATGACGTATGAGAACGTAGTTCAAGAAGTAAAAAATATACCATGGTATTTAGTTAAATTCTCCAACTATGTCAAGATAGTAAAGATGCTTGCTTGGATAATAAGATTTACGAAAAACGTTCGCAAAGCCAAGCATCTACGTAACCAAGAAAAGGAAATCGACGCCAATGAATTTGATTTTGCTGAAAGGATGCTTATGAAATTTTCTCAAGATGATTCATTTGAAGGAGTAAAGGATAAACGATTAATAGGATTAAACGTTTTCTTGGATGACGTTGGAATAATCAGAACGAAAACGCTCGTGTCAAATCGCACAGATGATTTTGGCTTTAGGTATCCTATTGTAATGGACCCCAAGCATCTAGTTACAAAGCTATTCATCGAGCACGAGCATAAACGATTGAAACATGCTGGCGTAGGTATAACTCTTAGTACATTAAGAGAAAAGGTGTGGATAATATCAAGTCGAAGAGCAGTCAGTTCTGTTATCCACAAGTGTGTAACCTGCCGTGGGTATGCAGAGAAAACTTTAGACGTCCCACCTGCCAGTTTACCAGAGAATCGGGTGCGAGACGCAATGATATTTGAAGTTGTTGGCATTGACTGCGCTGGACCGCTATATCTAAAGAATGGACAGAAGGTTTGGGTCTGTCTTTATACATGTGCCGTGTACCGCGCAGTTCATTTAGAACTGTTGTCTACATTATCAACGGAAGGCTTCCTTGAATCATTCAGAAGGTTTGTCGCAAGAAGAGGAAGGCCAAAATTTGTCTACAGCGACAACGGCACCAATTTCATAGGAGCCAACAACCTATTAAAACTAGTTGATTGGAATAAAGTTCAATACCACTGTACAACTGAGAAGATCACCTGGATATTCATACTGCCAACAGCCGCATGGTGGGGAGGATGGTGGGAGAGAATTATACGTATTTTAAAGGACCTTTTGAAGAGAACCCTAGGAAAAGCTTCATTAGATTTTGAGGAGCTCACCACGATAATATGTGAGTGTGAAGCTATCATAAATTCAAGGCCAATATCCTATGTATCAGAAGAGCAACAGGATTTAATGGCAATTACACCAGACATGTTTTTGAAGGAAGTTCAAATAGATGGAGTACCTGACTTGGATCAGTTGGAAAACGTATCTCTCAATCGACGTTTAAAATATCACCAGCGTTTACGTAAGGAACTGAGAGTACGTTTTCGGTAAGAGTACTTAGGACAGTTATCTAGATACACAAGGCCAGTCGTTCTTATACTACAGTTAAAGAAGGCGACATTGTATTGATAGCAAATGATAATCTGAAACGCCTGGATTGGCCATTAGCGCGCGTGACTCAAGTAATCAAAGGAAAAGACGATGTGCCACGCGTTGCAAAACTAAAAACTTCTAACGGGGAGCTTACTCGAGCGCTTCAACGTTTGATTATCCTAGAAAGTCCACCAAAAGTTTCAGGAGATGATCAAACACCTGGTAATGAATCATTGCAAGAAAAAGGTGTTGAAGTTACAGTACAAAAGGAAAGCATCTCTGAACATTCATCTAATAATACGCTGGATTCATCAAGCCACCTCTTACAAGACGAGCAAGAGATTGTTCAAGATCAACAAGACCAAGCTGTCAACAATCAAGATTCTACGCGTGTAGTGAAAGAAAGAGACGATAAGAAAAATTTTGATGTAAAAGAAACGCGAACGCGTAGCGGACGTATCGTAAAAGTTTCTAATTTATTTTATTAGTTAATTTGTAATTTCTCATGCAATTTCTTGTGATTTTAATTTATATTTGAACTTTTGAATAACTGTGTTTTAAATTTTTCGTTATTCAAGGTGGGAGAATGTTATAAATTTAAAGTCGATCGTCGCGCTCGTAGCGGATAGTTTTAAAAACCTATGTATTCGATTATCGATCGCGAAAAGTAAGCACTTGCCTGCAAGCCGTTGAGCGAAAAAGAGCCTAACCGCGACTGAGCGTGATACTGTAAAGTTATTTTTTGTCTCTGCATTTTTAAAAATGAATGATATATTTATTGTATTTTTGCTGTATAAGTTTAAGCTAAAGTGTAAATTAATAAAACTTAATTTATATAATCTTTTCTCACTTAAATAAAACGTATTTATTTTATACAGTCCTTGTCCATTTGTAACAAATACTTTCTAGTGCATAACATTTTATTGAATTACGACAGTCTAGATTAAATATATTGCGTTGATAATGTAGGCTATAATGTGTTAATAAATGTCATTTGTTATGAATTTGAATTTTAATTTCGATCAATATCATATGGAGATTATTAGAAATGCTAAATGGTCTATATTTATTTTATAATAGAATAAAGTTTAATACTGATATGTCCTCAGAATCTCATTTATCAATTAGCTTATATTTATGTGTTGATTAATTTTCTTAGGTCTCCCGATCATCAATCTGCAATTGATGGTTCGACAAATTATGCGATTTCTTGTTGTAGCTGTTATCATGAAAAACTTATGAACTGTAATACATTCATAATGTAGTTGCTCAGATAATAAATAGAAATATTTTAATTATTTATGACACTTCTGGCTTATTATTTAATAAGTTCTTTCTGTAAAACATTAACAATTACGTTTTTTCTTTTGCATCTGAAATATTTTTATGCACACTCACATTCGATACCTAGAATAGTAGGCTGCATTTATTTAATAATAAACAAAAGTATCTTATGTCGTTGCAAGAGACATATAACTAAAATGTCTTCAAATATCATTACTACTAGTGATACGTATCAGTAGTGGTAATGATTTTAATGACAATTCAGTTATATGTCTCTTACAACAACATAAGATACTTTTGATTATTAATAAATAAATGCAGCCTACTATTCTAGTTATCGAATGTGAGCAAGCATAAAAATTTTTTAGATGCAAAAGAAAAAACGTCATTGTTAATGTTTTTCAGAAAGAACTTTTTAAATATTAAGCCAGAAGTGTTATAAATAATTAAAATATTTTTATTTATTATTTGAGCAACTACATTATAAATGTATTACAGATTATAAGTCTTCCATAATAACAGCCACAACTAGAAATCGAATAATTTGTCGAACCATTAATTGCAGATTGATGGTTAGGAAACCTGGAAATATCCATCAACACATAAATTTAAGCTTATTAGTAAATGAGATTCTGAGGACAGATCAGTATTAACCTTTATTCTATTATAAAATAAGAATAGACCATCTAGCATTCTCTATAATCCCAATATGATAGAGATCAGAATCAAAATTCAGATTTATAACTATTGACATTTATCAACACATTATGGTCTACATCATCAATGCAATATATTTTATCTATACTGTCGTAGTTCAATGAAATGTTATGCACTAGAAAGTATTAGTTCTATTCAGAATAACTCTAAAACACTTATTTTAATGAGAAAGCTGCTAGGTTTTAATCTAATTAGTACTATAAATATGATACGGATTGGTATCTAAATGTCAGAAAAGCCACAAAAATTCCTGATAAAGACGAATTAGGAGCAGTCCATTATTCTAGTAGCTTAAAGAAAAACGAGTACAGTAGATACAATATAGCTGTTTAAAGATCTGGAAAAATAAATTAAGTCAACTAAGTCTGCCCCGATCAGACACTATTTCATACAGACTATGACGCTGAGATAAATGAGCAATATATATGTTTGTCCTGAGGATAAAGTTTATATTAGGATCGCCAGATTTTTGCCTCGAATAAAAAGTCAATGCAAACCCTCATAGATATGTTTAAGCCTTACGACGACATTACAATTTAGTCTCATGCTGTAGTGTTCTGAAATCTCTCACCCTAATTCTGGAAAAGATAGCACAACGTGCTCATAGACCAGGAAAAGGATAATGGAGAAAGGTTATTTCAAGCTAGACCTGTTCTTAGCGCAGACGTCATGCTGCAATTAGTCCGGGGTCTCTTTGCTTGTATGTTATCTGTTAGTATGTATAAACATACTAACAACTAATGCCTTTAAAAATCCTGAAAACTCTAAGACTTATAGTCTTGTAAGGAGCCTTTTTATTAATTTCAATTAATTAAAATTTAGATCAAATAGACTAGTCATAATACTATTCACAATGAATTTCAAATAAATAAATATTATTAGTATTGAAACACTTTAACATGTACACAAAAGAAATAGGAATAAATGTATGATTAATTTATTTCACTACAATTGAACTTTGATTTTAATTAGAGTACTTATTCTGTTATAACTGCTACCGGTACGGAGCTGGTGGTTATCCAGCTCCTCGCGGACCTGCAGAATGATCAGGAATAAGAACACTACATCACGACTTATTAAGTTTAAGTTAAACTTTATTTGAAGAGAACAGGCTAAAGGGTGCCGTACAAAGATTCGGCTTCGATCTGCTTAAGCGTCGATCAAGCTTCACGGCCGCAATCCTCTCCTACAACCAAGTAGAAGGGATACATTTACATATCTTACATTATACTATTACAGGTGCGCTTAGATGTGTGCTAGCGTACGTCACTTTATAGGCGTGGATCGGCGCACATCTAAGCGCGTACATATATATTCTTATTAATATCCATCTCGCGCGCTAATCAACTCTCTAATTGCTACGTAGCGCCGACGCACAAGATAGGGATGGACTTTTAATGCGATGATTCGAATTCAAGAGAGAATAAGTTTATCGGTAATTATCTATTATTTTATTCTTTTTTCTAACTTATCCTCTCTTAAACTCTCTTTTTTTTCTTTATATTATAAATATAATGTAGGTAAGGTCACAGTTCACTATGCATGAGCTTCTTAAAAATGTGAAATTTCAAGCCTTAACTGATAGTGGACTAGCTAATGTTTAAAATAAACCTACACTAAGATCATAGTTTTATGTTGAATCTCCCTTTCGATGTTATTTATTTTTTTTTAGTTTAGCAAAAGTGGTGTGGGTTTATCCCAGATGACTTTAAAAAAATAAACCAATGTAAACATATAAAAAAAAATCAAAATGTCCATTGTGTATCAGCTAGGTATCAGTAGTGGTAATGATTTCTCAAGACATTTTATTCATATGTCTCTCACAGCGACATAAAATACTTTTGTTTATTATTAAATAAATGCAGCCTACAATTTCATGTATCGAATAATAGTCAACATAAACACATTTTGTAGCCAAAGAAAAAACGTCCTTGATAATATTTTACAGATAGAACTTTTAAAATAATAAGCCAGAAGTTTCATGAATAATTAAAATATTTTTATTTATTATCTGAGCCATTACATAATTAATGTATTACAGTTTATTTGTTTTTTATAATAACAGCCAAAACTAGAAATCGCACAATTTGTCAAACCATCAATTGCAGATTGATGGTTGGGAAAGCTAAAAATATCAATGAACACATAAATAGAAACTAATTGGTAAATGAAATTATGAGGATATATCAGTATTGACCTTTATTCCGTTATAAAATGGAAAAAGACTATATAGCATTTTTAGTAATCCCAATATGATAGTGATCAGAATTAATAGTCGGGCTTATAACTATTGACATTTATTAAAACATTATGGTCTACATCATCAATGTAATATATTTTATCTAAACTGTTGTAATTCAATAAAATGTTATGCACTAGAAAGTATTAATTTTATTCTTTATAACGCTAGAACAGTTATTTTGATGATAAAGCTGCTAGGTTTTGATCTAATTAGTACTATAAATATGATACGGATTCGTATCTAAACGTTAAAAAAACCACAAGAGCTTTTGATAATGACAAATTAGAAGCAGTTTTCTATTATGGTAGCGTGAAATAAGAAAACGAGTACAGTTGATAGAATATTGCTGTTTAAAGATCAGGAGAAATAAATTAGGTCAAGTATGTCTGCCCCTATCAAATACTTTTTTATACAGACTATGATGCTAAGATAAATGAGCAATATATATGTTTGTCCTGAAGATAAAGTTTATATTAGGATCGACAGATTTTTGCCTCGAATATAAAGTCAATCCGAATTCTTATAGATATGTTAAAGCATTTTGTCGACATTTCGGTTTAGTCTCATGCTTTAGTGTTCACTATGCATGAGCTTCTTGAAAGCGTGGGATTTGAAGCCTCATCGAATAGTAAACTAGCTAATATTTAAAATACACCTCCAATAAGATCATAGTTTCATGTTCAACCTCCCTTCAGATGTTAGTTATGTTTTTCAATCTGAGCGAAAGCGGTGCATGTTTATCCCAGATGACTTCAAAAACAATAAACTAATGTGAACATATAACAAAAATTAAAATGTCCATTGTGTACCAGCAAAGTATCGGTAGTGATACTAATTTTTACGGACATTTTAGTTATATGACCCTTACAACGATATAAGATACTTTTGTTTACTATTAAATAAATGCAGCCTACAATTTAAGGTATCAAATGTTTATAAGCATAAAAATATTTTAGATGTTAAAAAAAAACGTCCTTGTTAATATTTTACAGATAGAACTTTCAATATAATAAGCTAGAAGTATTATGAATAATTGAAATACTTTTATTTAATATCTGAGTGACTACATAATGATTGTATTACAGTTCATTCGTTTTTCATAAATACAGAAACAACTAGAAATCCCATAATTTGTCGAACCGTCAATTGCAGATTGATGGTCGGGAAACCTGAGAAAATCAATCAACACAAAAATATAAGCTAATTGGTAAATGAGATTCTGAGGACATATTAGTATTAAAAGGAGGTTACTTATCTCCGTCCTTTTCTAATCAAAGAATTATATCTGTTGCAATAACTAATAGCTTTAGCAAAAAGTAAAGATATAGCCCCATCTCGTATTACAAAAAGCAATATTCTCTTTAATGAGGAATAATTGATTTTATCTATTCGTTTTTAAGAAAACCTTGAAAAACCAAATTATTTACCCTAATCTCTGTTTTAAGTTTTTTAAGGTTTTCTTGAAAACGAATAGATAAAATCATTTCTTTCTTAAAGAAGAAAATATTGCTCTTTGTAATACGAGATGGGTCTATCTCTTTATTTTCTGCTAAAGTTATTAGTTATTGCAAAAAACTCGATTCTTTGATTAGAAAACGACAGATATATTTGACCTGCTCTAAACCTTTATTCTATTATAAAATAAAAATAGACCATCTAGCATTTTTAGAGGTAGTATAGTTTATGCAAATAAGAATTGTACACATTAACATTATGCACAGAAAAATAAAAACAAAATTTGATACACAATACATATTCAATTATGCACAAGATTGAAAAAAAAATCTATTATTTAAAATATATTTTTTGTACATGATTTTTTGTGCACCTTAAATTTAAGTGAGATTTTCAAGCTATACAATTGTACACATTAACGTTATGCACCAAAAATAATGTGCACAAAAAATTATTTACAAAAAATATATATTTTAAATAAAAATTTTTTTTTTATCTTGTGCATAATTAAATATGTACTGTGTATCAAATTTTAATTTTATTTTTTTGTGCATAATGTTAATGTGTACAATTCTTATGTGCATAAACCATACTACCTCCATTTTTAATAATCCCAATGTGATAGTGATCGGAATCAAAATTCGGGTTTATAACTATTGACATTCATTAACACATTATGGTTTACATCATCAATGCAATGAATTTTATCCAGACTGTCGTAATTTAATAAAATGTTATGCACTAGAAAGTATTAATTCTATTCTGAATAACAGTAAAACACTTATTTTAATGAGGAAGCTGCTAGGTTTCAATCTAATTAGTACTATAAATATGATACGGATTGGTATCTAAATGTCAGAGAAGCCACAAAAACTGCTAATCAAGACAAATCAGGAGCAGCCCCTTATTCAAATAACCTAAAAAAATAAAATTCGTACAGTAGATACAATATAGCTGTTTGAAGATCACGAGAAATAAATTAAGTGAAGTATATCTACCCTAATCAGACACTATTTCATACAGACTATAACACTAAGATGAATAGGCAATAAATAAATTAAGTAAAGTATATCTGTGATCCAATCAGACACTATTTCATACAGACTATGACGCTAAGATAAATAAGCAATATATATCTTTGTCCTAAGGATAAAGTTTATATGAGGATTGCCAGATTTTTGCCTCGAATAAAGAGTCAATACGAATTCTTATAGATATGTTAAAACATTTTGTCGACAGTCAAAATAAGTCTCATGCTTTAGTGTTCACTATGCATGAGCTTCTTGCAAGCGTGGAATTTAGAGCCTCATCTGATAGCCGACTAGCTAATATTTGAAATAAACCTACACTAAGATCACAGTTTTATATTAAACCTTCCTTCAGATGTTATTTATGTTTTTCAGTTCAAGCAAAAGCAGTGTCGGTTTATCCTGCATGACTTCGAGAAAATAGACCAATGCGAACATACAACAAAAATTAAAATGTCCATTGTGTACCAGCATGGTATCAGAAGTGGTAATGATTTTTGAAGACATTCTAGTTATATATCTCTTACAACGACATAAGATACTCTTGTTTACTATTAAATAAATGCAGCATATAATTTAAGGTATCGAATGTTTGTTAGCATGCAAATATTTTAGATGCTAAAGAGAAAACGTCCTTGTTAATATTTTACAGATAAAACTTTTAAAATAATAAGCCCGAAGTGTCATGAATAATTAAAATATCTTTATTTATTATCTGAGCTACTACATAATTTATGTATTTCAGTTCATTCGGTTTTTATAATAACAGCCACAACTAGAAATCGCATTTTCTGTCGAACCATCTACTGCATATTGACGGTTCGGAAAGCTAAGAATATCAATCAATACATAAATAGAAGCTAATTGGTAAATAAAATTATGAGGACATAGCAGTATTGACCTTCATTCTATCATAAAATAGAAAAAGACCATCTATAATTTTTAATAATCCCAATATGATATGATCAGAATCAAAATTCAGATTCATAACTATTGACATTTATTGAAACATTATGGTCTTCATCACCAATGCGATATCCTAACAAGCAAACGGTGTCAAAGAGAGAATTAAAAAAGAATTTTTTATGAATACTTCCGTAACCGAAAGTATAAATAAAGAGTTCTTAATGATTATTTTGTTTATTCGCGAATGTCCGACTACTGTAGTTTTTAAAGTATTCACAAAGTATTCACAAACAATTCTTTTGATTGAATCACATTCTCAATATAATTTTTTTAATCATCAAATTATAAATAATGTTTATGTTTTTCGTTTAGAATAGATAAAAAATATTTAAATTATTAAATGATTAATTAAATTGAATTTTTACAATGTATAAAATTATCAGGAATTTTAAGTTTTCAATTTTGAATATCATGAAAATCAAAATTAAAAATGATTTTAAAACAATCTGAAGAGCGATAAAATATCCATTACATCTTTCGATTTTTAAAAGTGACCAAGTTACTAGAAAATCAGTGTTTCAAAAGTAAACTTTTTGACTACTTTATAAATACTTTGGATTATGATTACTTTTTAAAAGAAGAATTCTTTATGAATACTTTCTTAACCATTTTAAAATATTTATAAAGATACGTTGAAGAGTTATTTTTTATTTAAATTTTGTGGAAGAATACTTTGTGAATATTTTATGAATATTTTATTAATATATTTTATTAACTTCAGAGCGAACATTCGAGAATTCTTGAAGAATTCTTTTTTATAGATGTGTGCTTATTGAGATAATTCATCTAGATTGTCGTAACTCAATGAAATGTTATGCACTAAAAAGTATTAATTCTATTCTAAATAACACTAAAACACCCATTTTAATGAGAAAGCTGCTAGGTTTCAATCTAATGAGTACTAGGAATATGATACGGAATGGTATGTAAATGTTCGAATCACCACGAAAACTTCTGATAAAGAAAAATTCGGAACAGTCCTTTATTCTAGTAGCTTGAAAAAATAGAACAAGTACAGTCGATAAGATGTAGCTGTTTGAAGATCAGGAGAAATTAGTTATGTCAAGTATATCTGCCCTAATCAGACACTATTTCATACAGACTATGACGCTAAGATAAATAAGCAATATTTATGTTTGCCCTGAGCATAAAGTTTATATTACGATAGCCAGATTTTTGCCTCGAATAAAAAGTTAATCCATACCCTTATAGATATTTTTAAGCCTCATGACGAAATTTCAGTTTAGTCTCATGCTTGAGTGTTCACTATGCATGAGCTTCTTGAAAGCGTGGAATTCCAAGCCCCATCTAATAGTGGACTAGCTAATATTTAAAATAAACCTCCACTAAGATTATAGTTTCATGTTAAACCTTCCTTCAGATGTTATTTATGTTTTTCAGTTCAAGCAAAAGCAGTGTGCGTTTATCCTGGACGACTTCCAAAAAATAAACCAATGCGAGCATATAGCGAAAATTAAAATGTCCATTGTGTACCAGCATGGTATTAGAAGTGGTAATGATTTCGGAAGACATTCTAGTTATATGTCTCTTACAACGACATAAGATACTCTTATTTACTATTGAATAAATGCAGCTTCTAATTTAAGGTATCGAATGTTTGTTAGCATGAAAATATTTTAGATGCTGAAGAGAAAACTTCCTTGTTAATATTTTACAGATAGAACTTTCAAAATAATAAGCCCGAAGTGTCATGAATAATTAAAATATCTTTATTTTATATCTTTGCCACTATATAATGATTAAATTACAGTTCATTCGTTTTTCTAAATAAGAACCACAACTAGAAATCGCATAATTTGTAGAACCATTGATTGCAGATTAATAGCTGGGAAACCTGAGAATATCAATCAACAAATAAATAGAAACTAATTGCTGAATGAAATTATGAGGACATAGCAGTATTGACCTTTATTCAATTATGAAATAGAAATAGACCATCTAGCATTCTTAATAATTTCAATATGATAGTGATTAGAATGAAAATTCGGATTTTTAACTAAGGTCATTTAATGAAACATTGTGGTCCACATCATCAATGCAATATATTTTAACAACCACAAACACGTCTGATGGAGAAAAATTTGGAACAATCGTTTATTTTGGTAGTTTGAAAAAATAAAACGGGTACAGTCGATATAATATAGATGTTTAAAGATCAGAAGAAATAAATTAAGTCAAGTATATCTGTCCCAATCAGACACTATTTCATACAGACTATGACGCTAAGATAAATAAGCAATATACGTTTATTCTGAGGATAAAGTTTACAATAGGATTGTCACATTTTTGTCTCAGAAGATGATGACAGATGACTTCAAAAAATAAAACAAATCTTAACATATAACAAAAATTAAAATGTCCATTTGGTTCCAGCAAGGTTTCCGCAGTGGTAATGTTTTTTGAAGACATTTTAGTTATATGTCTCTTACAACGAAATAATATTCTCTTGTTTATTATTAAATAAATGCAGCCTACAATTTTTAGTATCGAATGATAGTGAGCATGAAAATATTTTAGATGCATAAGAAAAAACGTCATTGTTAATATTTTACTGATAGAACTTTAAAAATAATAAGCTAGAAGTTTTATGAATCATTAAAATATTTTCATTTATTACTGAGCTACTTTATAATTTATGTATTACTGTTCATTCGGTTTTTATAATAACAGCCACAACTAGAAATCGCATAATTTGTCGAACCATCGATTGCATATTGACGGTTCAGAAAGCTGAGAATATTATTCAATACATAAATAGAAGCTAATTGGTAAAGAAATTGTGAGAACATAGCAGTATTGACCTTCATTCTATTATAAAATAGAAAAAGACCACCTATAATTTTTAATAATCCCAATATGATATGATCCGAATCGAAATTTGGACTCATAACTATTGACAATTATTAAAACATTATGGTCTTCGTCACCAATGCAATATAACCCATCTGGACTGTCGTAACTCAATAAAATGTTATGCACTAGAAAGTACTAGTTCTATTCCAAATAACACTAAAACACCTATTTTAATGGGGAAGCTGCTAGGTTTCAATCTAATTAATACTATGAATATGATACGGATTGGTATGTTAATGTCCGAGAAACCACAAAAACTTCTGATACAAGAAAATTAAAAGCAATCCTTTATTTCAGTAGCTTGAAGAAATAGAACAAGTACAGTCAATAAGATATAGCTGTTTAAAGATCAGAAAAAATTAGTCATGTCAAGCATATTTGTCCTAATCAGACACTGTTTCATACAGACTATGACGCTAAAATAAATAAGCAATATTTATGTTTGTCCTGACCATAGACTTTATATTACGATAGCCAGATTTTTGCCTCTTATAAAAAGTTAATCCATACCCTTATAGATATTTTTAAGCCTTATGACGACATTCCAGTTTAGTCTCATGATCGAGTGTTCACTATGCATGAGCTTTTCGGAAGCGTGGAATTCGAAGCCTCATCTAATAGTGGACTAGCTAATATTTAAAATAAACCTCCACTAAGATCATAGTTTCATGTTAAACCTTCCTTCAGATGTTATTTATGTTTTTCAGTTTAAGCAAAAGCAGTGTGCGTTTATCCTGGATGACTTCGAAAAAATAAACCAATGCGAACATATAACAAAAATTAAAATGTATATTCTGTACCAGCATGGTAGCAGAAGTGGTAATGATTTTTGAAGACCTTCTCGTTATATTTCTCTTACAACGACATAAGATACTCTTGTTTACTATTAAATAAATGCAGCTTATAATTTCAGGTATCGAATGTTTGTTAGCATAAAAATATTTCGGATGCTGAAAAGAAAACGTCCTTGTTAATATTCTACAGATAGAACTTTCAAAATAATAAGCCCGAAGTGTCATGAATAATTAAAATATCTTTATTTTATATCTGAGCCACTATATAATGATTGTATTACAGTTCATTCGTTTTTCGTAATAACAATCACAACTAGAAATCGCATTATTTGTGTAATCATTAATTGCAGATTGATGGCTGGAAAACCTGCAAATATCAATCAACACATAAATTGAAGCTAATTGCTAAATAAAATTATGGAGACATGGCAGTATTGACAATCATTAAATTATAAAATAGAAATAGACGATCTAGAATTTTTAATAATCCCAATATGATAGTGAGCAGAATCAAAATTCGCATATATAATCATTGACATTTATTAAATCATTGTGGTCTGCATCATCAATGCAATATATTTCATCTGGACTGTTGTAACTCAATAAAATGGTATGCACTAGAAAGTACTAATTCTATTCCAAATAACACTAAAATACCAATTTTAATGAGAAAGCTGCTAGGTTTCAATCTAATTAGTACTATGAATATGATACGGATTGGTATGTGAATGTCCGAAAAACCACGGAAACTTCTGATGAAAGAAAATTAGAAGCAATCCTTTATCCTAGTAGCTAGAAAAAAAAACACGTACAGTCGATGAGATATAACTGTTTGAAGATCAGGAGAAATTAGTTATGTCAAGTGTATCTGCTCTAATCAGACACTATTTTATACAGACTATGACGCTAAGATAAATAAGCAATATTTATGTTTGTCCTGAGCATAAAGTTTATATTACGATAGCCAGATTTTTGCCTCGAATAAAAAGTTAATTCATACCCTCATAGATATTTTTAAGCCTCATGACGACATTCTAGTTAAGTCTCATGCTTTACTGTTCACTATGCATGAGCTTCTTAGAAGCGTGGAATTTGAAGCCTCATCTAATAGTGGACTAGCCAATATTCAAAATAAACCTCAACTAAAATCATAGTTTTATGTCATACCTTCCTTCAGATGGTATTTATGTTTTTCAATTCAAGCAAATGCAGTGTGGGTTTATCCCCGATAATTACGAAAAAATAAACCAATGCGAACATATAACAAAAATTAAAATGTCCAATGTGTACCAGCATGGTATTAGAAGATACTCTTGTTTCTTATTAAATAATTGCAGCTTATAATTGAAGGTATCGAATGTTTGTTAGCATGAGAATATTTTAGATGCTAAAGAGAAAACGACCTTGTTAATATTTTACAGATAGAACTTTCAAAATAATAAGCCCGAACTGTCATGAATAATTGAAATATCTTTATTTTATATCTGAGCCACTATATAATGATTGTATTACAGTTCATTCGTTTTTCGTAATAACAACCACAACTAGAAATCGCATTATTTGTGTAACCATTAATTGCAGATTGATGGCTGGGAAACCTGAAAATATCAATCAACACATAAATAGAAGCTAATTGCTAAATAAAATTATGAAGACATAGCAGTATTGACAATCATTAAATTATGAAATAGAAATAGACGATCTAGAATTTTTAATAATCCCAATATGATAGTGAGCAGAATCAAAATTCGCATATATAACCATTGACATTTATTAAAACATTGTGGTCTGCATTATCAATGCAATATATTTTATCTGGACTGTCGTAACTCAATAAAATGGTATGCACTAGAAAGTACTAATTCTATTCCAAATAACACTAAAACACCCATTTTAATGAGAAAGCTGCTAGGTTTCAATCTAATTAGTACTATGAATATGATACGTATATAACTTAAAGTATTATCTGTCTTTTTTCTTATTATGAGAGAGACAAAGACAGATGATACTTCATTTTATACTCAATGCTTAAGTCACGTCTATGAATTCGAGCCTTAGAATGGAACGTATGAAATAGAATTGATTGGCTGTTTTTATTATGCATCCTTTGTTCGGCAGTCTCTATTCTACTCATCTGTCTATACCCTGCGTATCGATGTTACTTAAGTAACGTTCATAAATTTTAACAAATCTTTTTAACGTTACTCAAGCAACATCGATATACAAGTAAAACCGTTGCTTGAGTTAGGTTTATGAATTCCAACCATAAATATCATAATACATAATACATAATTAATAATGAGCTATATATAAGTCATTCATTAGCACGTGTTCATTTCTCGAAAAAAATTATAATTCGTACTTACCTTTTTGATCTTAATTAAATATGAGTTTTGGATGCTGGAATAATTTTGGATTTGATTTGGGCTCGTATTCATAAACTTAACTTAAGTAACAATTGTTACTCAAACCTCATTTTCTCTTCGTCTCTCTCATAAAAAGAAAAAAAAATAGTCGATACAACCGTTACTCGAGTTAAATTTATAATTAAAAACCTCATTCAGCAGTTACTTGCTTGTTCTTTAATAATGTTACACGTTACATGTTACTCAATATACGCTTCAAAATTTCGTTGTTTGATATCTACTGAATTCATGATCTATGATTGAATGAAATTAGTTACGGAAATGTTTTATTTTTCTGCCGTAGATTATAAATTTGGTAAAAGTCAAACAATAAAATTTTAAAACGTGTACCGAGTAACGTATAACCTGTAACATCATTGAAGATCTACTTCTAAAACTTAAAAGAGATTTGACATCTCCTGGTAGAAAATGTTCTGATCGTAGGATAATTCTACATCGACGAAACATTATCTGCGCCAAAGTACACCTAGTTTCATTGCCGATAATTAAAAAAGATTTGTCTTTTTCTCATAAAGGATGTCCAGGTTTCGGTGTGACCTCATATCGACGAAACATCATCTGTGGAAAGTGTATTTAGTATTGTGCCCAATAATTAAAAGAGATTTACATCTCTTACTCGAGAATGTCCAGGTCCAGGGGTTATTCTATAAGTGTCTCACAAGCGACACGACCTGTATTGACCTATCAGAGAGCTTCTTTAGGTCTATTTCGTTTGTGATCCAATTACCGAATACGGCCTCAGGGTGACCATATATAGACGGAATATAATCTGCAGCAAAGTGCACCTAGTGATTTTGCCGACACTCGCAAGAAATGTTTCATTCTCTTGCAGAGGATGTCCAAGTTATAAGAAAAACCCATTTTGACAAGACATCTGTCGGAAAATGAATTTAGATTTGGATTTATAAACGTCACTCAAGTTATGATTGTGTCCTCTTTCTTTTTTTCTTGTCTCAAAAAGGACAGACAGGATCAGGTTTGAGTAACGATCATTACTTGAGTTAAGTCTATGAATTTAAGCCCCAGTGTTATTACCAGCAACGCCACATGTAGTTTGGTTATAAACTATGAGAGTTTTTCTGAAACCAACCCTAGGCTCGAGTTCATGGACGCGACTGTATAACTAAAGTATCATTTATTTTTTTGTATTATGATAGAGAGGAAGACAGATAATATTTTAGGTTATACTCGATTCTTAAGTCACGTCTATGAATTCGAGCCCTAGTGAATACTCTATTCTTACTTTTTTAACTTCACAATAATAGAATTATATATATACATTTTCTGGTAATTACTTGAAATTGCATATACATTTTCTGGTACTTACTTGAAATTGCAATTATGATTTCCGGGCATCCCAGAAAATCAATATATATTTTCTGGGCATCCCAAAAAATCAATATATATTTTCTGGGATGCCCGGAATATAAACCTATACATCTATGTTTTCTGGTAAGTCCCGGAAAGTCGACGACATCCCAGAAAGTCCACAGTTTTCTCTCCAAAAGTCCCAGAAAATATATTTGTTTATATATATATACTAGGAGGGGTTCCCCCCTGCTCGCTTCGCTCGCTAACCCCCCGAATACACACATTCCAAAGTAAATAGGAGAGTAGGACATAATGAGTTGAAATTTCATATTTGTGAATGTGAAAAAAGTTCAATAGAAAACATCGATACATAAAAATATAAGATATGAAGTTATAGAATTAGAATTAATAGAAAAAAGATGGTTTACCGCGATATTCAAAAGTTTACAATGAATCAAACATATATTTTTGAAATAAATTAAAAATAGAATATAAAATAGAATATTAAAAATAAAAAAGAAATTGAACTTGATATTATTCGAAATTCGTATATATGGAATTCACGGATCATCGTAATAGCATAAACGCACGATCGAGCTTTTTAAATTCGGCTCTGGGCGTCTCAGATCCTGAGTCGAGATTTTTGATTTCTGTAGTATTCTTGAATACGTGACTTCTATAATAGCGATTAAATAAGTACAGGTATTAGAGCAAGTTGTTTAGAATAAGTGTACAAAAATTCATGATATTAATGATTATAGTAATTTTATTTTATAATTATTCATTCTTTCTAATTTTAGTAAACTAAACTTCTAAATAATATAATTCTTTTTAAATAAATAAAAGTTTTATTTTACTGCTATTATCATTGATTAAATAAATTCATTTTTTTAGACATATTAGTGATTTTTATATTTTTTTTCTTAAACATATGATGTAAATGATATATCTAAGTTATAAATTTTTTATTTGAAGTACATAAAGTGTTATTATAAAATTTATATTTACACTTTTCAAGTTTCAATTATATTACATGATGTACTTCTATATAAATTAAATTAAATAAATATTTTAATTTTTTTCGATTATACACTGTTAGGAAAAACATGAATAATTTTACGTTATTTTTTGTACGATTCCATAAAAATTATAAATTTTACCATAATTTAATTATACAATTGCATGAAATTTAAAAGAAAAATTTCAGTGATTTACTCAAAACAAAATTCTATTATTTTTAATAGTTTAAATTTCGTTCATAAACAGCAATAAACATGCAGACGCTTAAAGCGTCGCCACTCTACTCTCGGGGTAATCAAATACTATAAACTGCGTATAGCAGGATCTTATATCTCGACGTCTGAGACGTCCAACACGAAATTAATTTTTGCTCAGCTTCGTATTAAGAGTTTTCAAGCTTTTCTAGAATTATCATCATTCGATATACGATAGAATTACGATTATCTTCGTTTTGCAAATTTTCGCGAAATTTTTTATCAAAATGTTATATATAACTTTATCGCAAAAATTCATGAAACTTTACTAAAAATTTATACACAAGACACGTTAAGGTTTTTATAATATTGTCTAAAAACTGTATAGTAAGCTATTAAGGGGATGTAAAATGGACACTGCACCTGTACTCATAATTATTTACTATCTTTACATTTCATAGCAAAATTTTCAATAAAAAAATGCATTAAATTGTAGTATGTACCATAAAGATTATTCGGTTAAATTTTTAAATAAATTCATTCATTAGTTATTGAGAATTTTGGGTTCCAAAATTATTTATTAAAATTTTTCAATTTTGTACAGGAATCCAAATATCTTAAAAGCTAATGAATGAATTTATTTGAAAACTTATCAAAATAATCATCATCGTACATACTACAAGCTAATGCATTTCTTTTCTGGAAATTCAGCAATAAAATAGAAAGGAAGCTAATATCTATAAGTACAGGTGTAGTGTACGTTTTACATCTCCTTAATAAAATCTTGTGAAAATTTTTCATTATCCCATATGAAAATAATTTTTGTGAGAAATTGTTAATAACTGTTAATAATTGTAATAAACTACCGCAATTGAGACATTAATAAAATTAATATTAATAATAAAATTATAATTATTAACAGTTATTTATATTTTATCACATTTTTACACAATTATTAATAGTTTTTCACAGAAATTATTTCCATATGGGATAATCTTACAAAAACTTTTTATAATAATCTTGTATTTTTCATTGAAACATTATCATAGTATTACACGTATTAACTTCGCTGTAAAATTAATAGAACTTTAATGAAAGGCTTGTATAATACATGAAGATTACGATATATTATAAATATTTTTTAACAAAAATATTGTTGAAAAATATTTTGTGTTATGAAATAACTTATTATTATTAATTTTATTAATTTATTTCTATGTATTTCTTTTATATTTTTTTAAAATAGAATGCAATCTATCTTCTGAATTTACACAAAAAACAGTTTAAAAAAAAATTATTCATATTTTCTAAAAGAAGAATAAGAAAAATTAAGAAGGAAAAACAATAGGTATGTGATTAAATAAAAGCATATATATTTATTTTTTATATATTTTAAATATCATGTCAAATAGTATAAAAATAGAAACTATTGGTGATGGAAATTGTTTATTTCGTTATTTTTCTTTTTTTTTTATATAATAATCAAAATTATCATAATGTCCCATATGGAAATAATTTATGTGAAAAACTGTAAATAATAGTAAATAATTGTAAATAACTGTTAAAAAATGTAGGAATTGAGACATAAATAATAGTTATTTACAGTTATTTACTATTATTTATTATTAATTACTATTATTTACAGTTATTTACAGTTATTAACTGTTATTAACTGTTATTTACAGTTATTTACAATTATTTACAATTATTTACAGTTTTTTACAATTATTTACAATTATTCATAATTATTTACAGTTATTCATAATTATTTACAGTTATTTACATTTTCAAAAATTTTTGAATTAGTGGATAATTTAATGTTATTAATAATTATTTACAATTATTTATAGTTATTTACAGTTATTTACAGTTTTTTACAGTTATTTACAGTTATTTATAATTATTTACAACTATTTACAATTTTCCATAGTTTTTTACAATTATTTACAGTTATTCACATTTTTAAAAATTTTCGCCTATATATAAAATTATTGAATAAATTTGTGATAATTTTCGAAAATGTAAATAACTGCAAATAATTGTAAAAACTATAAATAATCCTAAAAAACTGTAAATAATTGTGAAAAAAGTGAATAAATGTAAATAACTGTAAATAAATATAAATAACTGCAAATAAGTGTAAATAACAGTTAATAAGTGTAAATAACAGTTAATAACTGTAAATAAGTGTAAATAACAGTAAATAATTGTAAATAATTGTAAATAACTGTTATTTATGTCTCAATTCCCACATTTTTTAACACTTTTCTACAGTTATTTACAGTTATTAACATTTATTTACATTTATTTACAATTAATAACAGTTATTTACAATTATATCCAAAAAATTTTTCCATATGGGGTAACAAGAAAAATTGTCGTGAATAATATTATTGATAATTGGAATCGCTATGAATCTTTTATTATAGGAAGAATATATAATGAAATTGAAATTAAAAACATGGATCGTTATAAACAATTAATGTCAAAATGTGGAGAATATGGAACAGATACTGAAATATATAGTTTCTGTGAAATTTATAATGTATTTATTACAGTTTGTTTTAATAATTGTAATATTATTCATTATTTTGGTAACAATGAAAGTATATGGAAATTAAAACTATTATTTAGTAGAAATTATGATGATGGTCATTACGATATAATTGATTTATATAATACTAATCTTAAATTAGAACAAAATAAAATAAAAAATGTAAACAATTATAAAAAACGTAAATTTTTATGTAACAAAGAAATTAGTCCATGTAAAAAAATAAAAATTACAAATCATGAAAATAGTAATGTAACTATAGAAAATAATACTAATAAAAAAATTATAAACAATAAAAATATATTAAAAAGAAAAAATGAAGAAAAAAATCTTATAAGTAAGAAGATCAAAATAATTAAATCGACAGATAAAATAGAAATAATAACTAAAAAAAATGATTATATATCTGATTTTGGTGAAATTGATTTTAAATGTTCCTGCTGTTCTGCAGTATTTTGGAAAGAAGAAAAAAAAATTTACTTGTTGTCGCAAAGGAAAAATTAAATTATCACCTTTGAGTTTATATAATAATAAATTAAAAGAATTAATCTTATATAATAATGTTTTTAGACATTCAATTAGGTATTATAATAACCTATTTTGTTTTGCTACTTTTATTGTTAATATAATTTATGAAAAACAAAAAGCAATTTATAATTTAAAACTTCAAGGTCAAGTACATCATTATGTTCCTAAAACTTTAATACCAAATAATAATCAAGAACCTTGTTGTGGTCAATTTTATATTTATGATGATAATACTGCGATTGAAAAAAAAACTAATAAAAATTTAATAAAAGATCATTTGGATTTATTAACAAAAGTATTTAATAGTAATAAATATTATAAACATTTACATCAATTAACAAACTTAGAGAATTTACCAAATTATAAATTATATTTTATCAGAAAAAATGATAAACACAAGCATCGTTATAATAATACTCTAACATCTGAATGTAGGGCTATAATAGTATCACAATCTGCAATTTCAGAAGATTATGATTTATGCATTTATCCTAAAAATACAATAGAAAATGAACCAAAACATGTTTATTTAAGTAAATTATCTCAACATGTAGATCCGTTAGTTTTTCCAATTCTTTTTCCATCTGGGGACTTAGGTTGGAGTATTTGTCATACTCAAAGACCTAAATCTTTAGAAAATTTAACGATGTTACAACATTATTCATATAGATTGGCTTATAGGCCAGATTCTATTAATTTTAATCCTTTACTATATTGTGGACGATTAACGCAACAATATTTTCTACATGTTGCAATTCAAATTGAAAATAATAGAATGAATTTTCTAAGAAATAATCAAAGACAATTAAGAATTGAATGTTATCAAGGCTTATTAGACCATGTATTAAATAGCGCCTGTGATATATCAAATAATTTTGAGAAAAAAGAAAAAATAGGTAATCTATTTATATTGCCATCAACTTATATAGGAAGTCCTAGATATATGCAACAAGATTATCAAGATGCAATGGCCATTTATAAAGAGGTTGGTAGACCTGATATTTTTATTACTATGACTTGTAATCCAAGGTGGAAAGAATTAAAAAGAGTTTTAAAAAAATTTCTAGCAGGTACTACTCCTAATGATATCCCTAATATAACAGTTAGATTATTTTATACTAAATTCAATAAATTACTTGATGATATCGTTGAAAAAAATATTTTTGGTAAAGTTATTGCTTATGTATACACAATTGAATTTCAAAAAAGAGGTTTACCACATGCTCATATTCTTATAACGTTACACTCTGATGATAAATTAATAACTCAAGAGAAAATAGATAAATATGTTTCAGCTGAAATTCCAAATAGTGATGACAAGGAATTACAAAAATTAGTAATTAAACACATGTTGCATGGACCACATAACAATAATTCACCATGTTACGATAAAAATAAAAATACTTGTACAAAAAATATCTAAAAAATTTTGTTAATAATACTATTATTCAAAAAAATGGATTTCCGGAATATAAACGAATAAATAATTCACACGAAAATCATTATTATAAAATTAAAAATAATAAACAAATTATTCCTGTAGATAATTCAATGGTCGTACCTTACAATAGTTATTTACTCAGAAAATATAAGTGTCATATAAATTTTGAAATATGTGCCACTATACACAGTATAAAATATGTTTATAATTATATTCATAAAGGTGGAGATAAAGCTTTTTGTGAAATAAAAAAAATGATGATAAAGACGAAAAAGAGACTTATGATGAAATTACACAATTTATAGATGGAAGATATATGAGTCCTATGGAAGCAGCTTGGAGATTATCTGAATTTCCGATATGTGGAAGAAGTCATACAGTAGTTAGATTAGCTGTTCATACGGAAAATCAGCAAAAAATTATATTCGAAGAAAATAAAGAATCAAAAGCTTTAGACAAATGGAAAACAACATTAACTGCATGGTTTAATCTTAATATTAAAGATGAGTTTGCAAAACAAATAAAATACAGTAATATACCTAAATATTGCGTATTCAATAACAATAAATGTTGGATCAAACGTACTCGTGATAAAAAACATAAAGCTATTGGAAGATTAAATATTGTGTCTCGTAAAGATACTGAAAGATTCCATTTAAAATTAATTTTAAATCGTGTTAAAGGCATAACTTCATTTACAGAATTAAGAACTTTCGAAAACATAACGTATAATACTTTTAAAGAAACAGCAGTTGCAATGGGGCTAATAGAAAGTTCTTCGCAAATATTCGATATATTTTCTGAAGCTTGTACCATTATGCTACCGAGTCAGTTGCGTCAATATTTTGCATGGTTACTTTTATCAAAAAATATTCAAGGTAATAAAATATGGAATAAATTTAAAGAATATTTTAGTGAAGATTTTGAAGATGATAAAGAAAATTAAGCATTAAATGAAATGAATAAAATTTTATTGACAGAAGAAATGTCTTGTAAAAATTTTAGTTTACCAGAACCAATAGAAAAAATTATCCATGAAAATCAGGAAGAAAATTCAAAAATTATTGAATATAATAAACATATGTTTAACAAAATGTATTTATTATTAAATCAAGATCAAAAATTTATTTTTGACGACATAATAAAATATTCCTCTAAATTATATTTTATTGATGGACCAGGTGGTACTGGAAAAACATTTTTGTATAAAACATTAATTTATTATTTTTTATACAAATGTAAAAAAGTATTATCAATGACATGGACTGGAATTGCATCAATTTTATTACCTAAAGGAATGACAAGTCACAGAACTTTTAGATTACCTTTAGATTTAGATAATGTAGAAATCACATTCTTTAAATTAGAAAGTGACAAAAAAAAAATTACGAGATGCAGATATTATTATATGGGACAAAGCTTCAATGATACCAAAAAAAGCTTTGGAAATTGTTAATAAAACTTTACAAGATTTATGTGGTAATGATTTACCATTTGGTGATAAATTAATAATTTTAGGAGGTGATTTTCGCCAAATACTTCCTGTTATAAAAAATAGTTTTAAAGATATAATAGTACAAAATAGTTTCAAATATTCTTTTTTATGGCCGTTATTTGAAATTAAAAAATTAAATAAAAATATCCGCTGCAATAATAAATCATTTAATTTTTTATTATTACAAATAGGTGAAGGTCAAATTGAATCATTTCAAATTCCTGATAAATGGAAAACTAATGATATTTGTTTAAAATTATATAAAAACATTAATAATAATGACAACATAAATCGAGTAATATTAGCAGCTCATAACGATGACATAAATAATTTAAATAAAAGAATATTAAAATTACTTAACGGCGAATCGACAACTTATTATAGCATAGATTATGCTACTCATAAAGGAGTCGATCAAAGTGATGATAATATCGAATTGAATTATCCAATAGAAACTCTTAATAAAATAAAAGAAGATTTACCACCACACATATTGGAATTAAAAGTTAATGCTATAGTTATATTAATAAGAAATTTAAGTATTACCGAAGGTTTATGTAATGGAACAAGATTAAAAATTATAAAATTATATAAATATAATCTTGAAGCTGAAATCATTACTGGAGAAAAAATTGGAAAGAAACTTTTTATTCCAAGAATAACATTAAATACTGGTGAATCATCGTCTTTACCCTTTATACTTTATAGAAAACAATTTCCTGTAACATTAGCTTTTGCTATGACTATTAACAAATCTCAAGGTCAAAGTTTTGATGAGATTGGATTATTTATTAAAAGACCTTTATTTTCGCATGGACAGCTTTACTTTGCACTGTCGAGATGTAAAAATCCTAACAAAATATACATACAAAATGAATCTGAAAATAAATATGAAATATTAAATATTGTTTGGAAAGAAATTTTTAATTGTTAATTAAATTCAAAAATATTGTAAAAATAACTGCAGTTTATAAGAAAATAAACATAAAATGAATTATTATTTAATTAATATAAAATAAATTTATATATTAGATGAACATGGAAAACAATGAACAATTGAATGTTGATAATAACGCAAATTGGCAAATTATGGAATGGGATCCAATTAATAATAAATTTATTGAACCCGTATCTAACGAAGAATTAGAAGAATTGTCTAACTTAAATGCTGAAATTAATGAATATGAAGAAATAGAATATCTTCAAGAAGTAGAAGATGAAGAAAATTATTATCAATATGTAAAAGAACAAAAATTATCTGAGTGGTCTGAATTTATACAAAAATTTGATATGAAATATTATATACATTATTATAAAGAATGGAAAGATGTTCCTGAATGTTTTCAATTTCAGGTTCAAGAAATTTTTCAATATCTAATAAATAATGCCGATTTCGACATAGAAGCTATTAAAAATGATGAAAATTATTATGAAAATTTATTAATATTAAGTAATATAATCTATGAATTATATTTTTAAAATGATAATTATTTATATACACCTTTAAAATGTTTCAAAAAATCAAAATCAAAATATTTACATGTAATAACAATAATAATTTTTCATATTTTGTTAATGACAATATATTTTATTTTTATGAATTTATAAATTTTTTTCAGCGATAGTTTAAAAGTAGTTTACAAAATTAATTTTAGCAAAAATAAAAAAAAAAATACTAAAATTTTTAAAATAATACAAATCTGTATGCTTTTTTCAACGACAATAGAAATAAATTTGTAAACTATTTTTAAAAATAGTAAAAACAGATATACATATTTTTTAACGACACTAAACAATAAATTTGTACGCTTTTTTCAGCGACAATAAAATATAAATTTATAAGTTTCTTTTAGCAATTATGAAGAATAAATATGTAACCTTTTTTTATCGACAGTAAAAATGATTTTGTATGCTTCTTTTAGCGACAACAAATAATAAATTTGTACGCTTTTATAATCTTTTTTTAGCGACGATAAACAATAAATTTGTATGCTTTTTTTAGCGACAGTAAAAATAAATTTGTAAGCTTCTTTTAACGACAACTAATAAATTTGTATGCTTATATTAAATTTTTTTAGTGACAACAAACAATAGATCTGTACGCTTCAACAACAAAAATAAATGAATTTATAATCTTTTTTAGCGACAGTAAACAATAAATTTTTACGCTTTTTTCAACAACAATAAGATATAAATTTATAAGTTTGTTTTAGCGATTATGAAAAATAAATTTGTAAGCTTCTTTTAGCGACAACAAACAATAAACTTGTATGCTTATATGAGGTGTTTTTAGTAACAACAAACAATAGATCTGTACGCTTCAGCGACAATAATAAATGAATTTGTAGTCTTTTTTAGCGACGATAAACAATAAATTTATACGCTTTTTTCAACAACAATGAGATATAAATTTGTAAGTTTCTTTTAGCGATTATGACAAATAAATTTGTAAGCTTTTTTTAGCGACATTAAGCAATAAATTTATATGCTTGTTTGAAATTTTTTTAGCGACAACAAACAATCGCTTCAGCGACAATAATAAATGAATTTGTAATCATTTTTAACGACAGTAAACAATAAATTTGTACGCTTTTTTCAACGACAATGAGATATAAATTTATAAGTTTCTTTTAATTATTATAAAAAATAAATTTGTAAGCTTTTTTTAGCGACAATAAATAATAAATTTATATATTTGTATAAAATTTATTTAGCGATAACAAAAAATCGCTTCAGCGACAATAATAAATTTGTAAGCTTTTTCAGCGACAATAAAGATGAATTTGTAAGCTTCTTTTAGCGACAACAAACAATAAATTTGTATGCTTATATTAATTTTTTTTTGGTGACAATGAACAATAAATCTGTACGCTTCAGCAACAATAATAAATGAATTTGTAATCTTTTTTAGCGACAGTAAACAAATTTGTACGCTTTTTTCAACGACAATGAGATATAAATTTATAAGTTTCTTTTAGTGATTATAAAAAAAAAATTCGTAAGCTTTTTTTAGCGACAATAAACAATAAATTTATATGTTTGTATAAAGTTTTTTTAGCGACAACAAACAATCGCTTTAGCAATAATAATAAATTTTTAAGCTTTTTTTAGCGACAATAAAGATGAATTTGTAAGCTTCTTTTAGCGACAACAAACAATGCCTTTTATAAGCTATTAATGCAGCCATATATTGTGACAACCTTGGGGATCAGGAGGTTGCACTAAATTTATAAAAATATATAAGCTGTAATTAATTAAGTAACAAAAAAAAAAGAAACTTTATTTAAGAAATTTGTACAGTAATCGTACGCTCGCTCAAAATGGACGCCAGTCGCGTATAGCGTACGCGACGCCGCTTGCACTAATTAAATAACTATCAGCACGACGAAAAGCAGATCTTAACAAAAATGTAAGCTAAAAGGGACACGAGCAATAAACACACAAAAAATAACGAATTAGAAAAGCACGAAGGGAATATATGCAATAAAACGCGCACGCGATCGCCCGGCACACACGTCGTAATAGACAGAAAGAAATTATATTATTTTAATTAGCAATCGTGCACTCGCAACAATTTTAAGCACAATAAAATAACTTAGAGAATAGTGAATTTATCTATTCTCGCTCACTCAAGCTTACGATATTCGCACGCACAAAATTAATACTACTCGATATCGCAAGCCGAAACGCTCTTTATCGGACGCCGGCGACAGAAGGAATAATAATGGTATTCCTTCGTCTCTATGCTCAGCTTCATCTCTCGTGCTGTACGCTGCGCGCGCCGCAAGAGAGAGACAAACGATCCTAAACGGACCCAAGCTCAGCTACTCGAGTCAAGCTGCTCGCTAGCTACATGTATGCACAGTATACGTGCTATAGAGATTCGCACGTGTGTGCCAACGATTTTGGGTTATGCTCTTAAATATTTGACTCGCGTGGTCTGCTTTCCGTCTTGCCCGTAGCTAGATGCTCCCTTCTGTCGGCTATATGCGCCACAAATATACATAAAAGTAATATGGCCAATCTGCCATGTTACAATATTTTTATGCTGGTCTCAAGCCCAAAAATCTTTTATTAAGACAAATATGTAAATATCTTATTTCTAATTAAAAAAAAAAATGTTTTATTTTAATACAATTGTTAATAAAGTACCAATGGATATTAAGTTAAATTCATTTTGTAATTCATAGTTTACTATTGTAATTAATAAATTTTTTCAATAATAAAAATAAAGGTACAATATATAGAAATAAAAATATCAGAATAGAAATAAAAATATTATATATTTATCTGAATAAAGGAAATGCAGAGAGGAAGCTTTGTATTATCAATTAATTATGTTTGCAATTATATTAATAGACTATTAATAATAATAATTTTTTTTTTCATTTTTGAAATTCAATATTAGAATACGAAAAAACTTTATATTATTAAATAGTTACAGTTACAATCATAATAATAAAATATTACTAATTATAATAATATTAAATTACTTATAATTGTTATTATAATAATAGAATATTATTAATAATAAGAATATTTTTTTATTACTAATTACTTAATCATAATATCATAGTGGGGAGGAGGGCATAATGAGGGGGGCTATTAAAAGTGAGGAAGAGGGGGAGCAAATTGAGGAGGGGCTGAGGGGGACTACAAAAATCAGGGGGTTGAGGAGGGGCTGAGGGGGAGGCCTAAGTTACGTTAATTTTGGAATAGCTATTTATAAGAGAAATTACAATGTAATTTGAGGGGGGCTATGCTGACAGACATTTGAGGGGGCTAATAGGGGGCTACGAAAATTGAGGGGGGCGAGGGGGCCTTAGTTACGTTCATTTCGGAATAGCCATTTATAAGAGGAATTACAACGTAATTTGAGGGGGCAAATTGAGGGGGCTGAGGGGGCTACAAAAATTGAGGGGGCGAGGGGGCCTAAGTTACGTTAATTTTGGAATAGCCATTCATAAGAGGAATTACAACGTAATTTGAGGGGGGGCTATGCCAACAGACTTTGGGGGGGGGGGGCTGAGGGGGGGGGGGTCGGTTGAATCTTGTCTTACGACTATATATATATATAAACAAAATTCAACTATAGTATTTAAAACCTCACAATTATTTATTCAGCAATATTTTTAACTACTACGTGTAAAAAATAACTTATTTCAAAAAAATTGTTATTAAAAAAAAAGAGCATACTAATTTACTCGTGAAAAAGTAATTCTAATATTAATAAAAAAAATGGAAAATATGTCAAGCATAAGTAAAAAAAGAAATGAATCGTATTACAACAACAACAAAATTTTTCAGAATCCGCGCACCCAAAATAAGAAGCACGAACGCTAGCCACTAGACCAAAGCTGCAACGAATTACGTCTGGCGTGAAATGATACATGCTCATCTGCCCGCCCCCCTAATTTAAAATAATTTAATTTTAAGAATAAATTAATTATTAATAACTTTGACAGTTTAGATAACTCATAAGTAATTTTAGATATATTAGTTGGAAACATGAGACTTTTTAAATTAAAAAATAAGCGGACACTGGGCGCGAACCCCGTTCCTCGAGATCTCCAGGCACGAGCTCTAACCACTGAGCCAGTGCTGCACTGCTATATACAAGTTAAAATTATACTTACAAGACTCTTCGCCGGTATGGTAGATATCTATATACAAATATAACATGTGGATGGAAAATCCACCATGTTACAATCCCCCCCACCACACGGAAGTATACGGTGCAATCGTATACTTTCGTTTACGGGACTTACTGCTGGTTACACATTGGGACTACTTGCTGGTTTCACCTTGGGACTTGGGACTATTGCTGCATTTTCATCTCAGATGCGCGGCTCTCCCATTCCGCTACTTCGGTTACTGCTGCTGCATTATTACCTCAGATGCACGGTTCCCTCCATTCCGCTATGTCGGCTACTTCTACATCTTGCTCTGTTAAAACTTAATTCTAAACACTTAAAAATACTTCTTTGGGTTGATATGTTTGTTCTTGAGAGTTATTTCGTTGGGCGCCATTGAAACATGAGACTTTTTAAATTAAAAAATAAGCGGACACCGGGCGCGAACCCCGTTCCTCGAGATCTCCAGGCACGAGCTCTAACCACTGAGCCAGTGCCGCACTGCTATATACAAGTTAAGGATGTTTAATGGTGTCATGCGGGAAGGTGAAGAGTCAGAGGGGTACCCTATGCTTTAACATAGGAAAGAAGGATCGCTGCCAACTTAAAGTAATGAAATATTTTTCAACAAAAAGTTCTTTGAATGGCTTTTAGAGATGAAATATATTATTAAAATTATATTTTAACGTTTTTATTTAATAAATAAAACATTTTAAAATGTTATTTAATTTATTATAAATTAATTTAAGTTCGATAATATGTTGAATGAAACTTGACAACGCAGCTCTTCTATTTGTAGGTTAAGTTTAGCAGAAAAATACTATCTTTCAATTAAAAACTTATGTTATATATACGCAACGTTGTCAAATCTCTGGCGTAGCAGTAGCGGGTTTTCAAAAATTAACTCTTACTTTAACTTTAACTTTGGAAATCTCTGTCAATTTTTCTGAAAGGTATATAAAAAACTATATGAAACGAATCCTTAGATAATATACTTTCATAATATCTAAATTTTAATTTTATCTGTTAACTTTTATGACAGAAATTTATATAAAATGCAATCGATTCTCAGATCGCCCATAAGAGCCCATGTTATTTTTCGTATTTTTAACATTAAATTTCTCGAAAAAACATGCGGAATGAAATATGGAAAAAAATTGAGGTACTTTAATTTGATATAATAAATCATATTTCAAAATTTCAAAGCATTCTGTTAACTTTTACGTAACCATTGAACATCCTTAAAATCATACTTATAAGGCTCTTCGCCGGTATGGTAGATATCTATATACAAATATAACATGTGGATGGGAAATCCACAATGTTACAAGTTTTTATATAAAAAAAAGTTATTTTACAATTATAATATAAATTTTAATGTTATCCAATACAGATTAAAAATTTTACGAGTCGTATTATTTTTTTAATATTCATCATTTTTTATTTCAAAAATTTTATATTTATTCATTTTTCGGGAAAAAATATTCACCGTAATAATTTTAATGTATTATTTTATAAAATACTATTTTTAAATAGTAATATATAAATAAAAATACATATTAAAAATTATTTTTATTTTGATAAAATATATTTTGAAATTGAAAAAATTTAATTTCATTAAAATTGAAAAAAAAAAATAATTTCTATTCATGGATATCTATCTACGTCTTTTCGAAGCTCGCGCTGCACACTCACCCAATGAGTGCAGAGCACCCACTGCGCACGCGCGAGTTTTCCGTCACATCTAGCCACACTGATTCAATCTAAAAGTAGAATCCAATGTAAAAGTATTGAATTAAGGCTTGGATAAAACGCTACGTTAAGAAATATAGGACACGAAAAAATGTAAGAACAAAAAAAATATAAAGCTCGAAAAATATAGAGCCCAAGAAAATATAAGAATCAAAAAAATATTGCGCCCAAAAAAATATAGAGCCCAAAAAAATATAAGGATGAAAAAAATATTGGGCTCAAAAAAATATAGAGCCCAAGAAAATATATGGATAAAAAAAATACTGATCCCAAAAAAATATTGGGCCTAAAAGAATATAAGAATTAAAAAAATATTGGGTCTAAAAAAATAGAGCCCAAGAAAATATAAGAACCAAAAAAGTATTGGGCCTAAAAACATACAGAGCCCAAGAAAATATAAGAACCAAAAAAGTATTGGGCCTAAAAACATATAGAGCCCAAGAAAATATAAGAATCAAAAAATATTAGGCCCAAAAAAATATAGAGCTTAAGAAAATATAAGAATAAAAAAATATAAGGCCCAAAGAAAATAGGACTCAGAAAAAAATAGGGCCCGAAAGATATAAGGCCTAGAAAAATATAGAGTCCAGAAAAATATAGGATCCAAAAAAATATATGGAACCCAAAAAAATATAAATTTCAAAAAAAATATTGGGCCTAAAAAAATAAGAAGCCCAAAAAAATATTAGACCCAAAAAAATATAAGGCCCAAAAACATAAGGCTAAAAAATATAAAGTGCCCAAGAAAATGTAAGGATAAAAAAAAGAAGGGTCTGAAAAATGGGCATTGTATAAAAATATAGGGCACAAAATAATATAAGGCCCAAAAAGATATGCCCAAAAAGAAGCTTATGACTAATGAGTACTAATTATATATGACCCAATAAAAAATTGCTACTCTTATTACCAAAAGATTAGACTTATTTAAAAAGTGCGGAGAACCGGAGAACCGGTTTAGTTTTTGTTTTATTATAAAAAAAGTATAACACTTTTAACATTTTTTATAATCAATATTGAAGATAAAAATGTTGAACTTTACATA
This sequence comes from Anastatus disparis, assembly GCA_017163975.1. NCBI lineage: Eukaryota > Metazoa > Arthropoda > Insecta > Hymenoptera > Eupelmidae > Anastatus > Anastatus disparis. The sequence goes on along the minus strand of JAFFSR010000213.1, from coordinate 3,505,245 downwards.
CAATTCCTTACATCAATTTTTCTGAAGATGACGTCTTCTTTGGCAAATCAGGTAAACGAATGTTAAGGCGACTACAGAAGTTCGGTTCAATTTCATTTTGTAGTTTACAAATTACTCTTTCAGTTTCTAAATTTTTTTGAATTTTTTAATTTTCCACTATTTATTATAATCCGTAGAATGGTGGAAAATTAAAAAATCTGAAAAATTTTACATATTGAAAGAGTAATTTGTAAACTCAAAAATAAAACCTAACCTAAAATCCGAAGTCGCCTTAAAAGCCACTGCTTTACCGATTGATAAGGCTACAATTGATTTTCATGAAACTCTTGATGAAGATGTTGGCTCTGCGGAAATTGATATGCCTATTGATTATACAATTAAAGATAGTATATTAATCAATTTACAGTTACCTCCACTTATTGAAAATGTAGAGCCAGAAATGATTGATTAAAATGAGCTAACATGTTCGAATAAAGAAATTTTTAATTCAAATGACGACTAAAATAACAGTTGTGACAATAATGAAATACGCGATTCAGAAAACGAGCCAATCAATAACAAGCGCGAAATTTTTCTTAAAAAATTAAAAAAAGAGATTGCTATTTTAAAAAAACAATTGCCTTCGAATAAAGAGGTGGCGTATAAAAAAGTAGTTAAACAGCAAAGTAGAATTAACGATTACACAGGCCCACAAAAGAAGATAAGTACCCTGAACTGGTTCTCTAACTATCTTACCAGGAGAGTGTCTGAGTTGCGGGTCACAGATCTTGATGAAACTTTGGGATAAGTATTTAGGTACCAAAATATGAGTAAAGTTACAGCGGTACGGTCTAACGCTTCGAAAAACTGAAGTTATGGACGATTATAGTCTTATTTTCGGAAAAATATGAAAAAAGAACTCCTAATTGAAGTGTAAATAATTCTGTCTGAAAATGTCTTTAATAAATCTACAATAACTAAAATGAAAGCAGAGAAAGCAAGCTTTAATTTGCTAGTTTCCGAATTTAAAAATAATAATTAGAACTAAAGTTATGCTTGTTTAAAGTTAAGCATCAAAAGAGTACTAAAAATAACTATCCTTCAAAATTTAGATTATTTTTGGTACTCTCTTACTGCTCAACTTTAAGCAGGCATAACTTTAGTTCTAATTATTATTTTTTAATTCGGAAACTAGCAAATTAAAGCTTGCTTTCTCTGCTTTCATTTTAGTTATTGTGGATTTATTAAAGACATTTCCAGACAGAATTATTTACACTTCAATTAGGAGTTCTTTTTTTATATTTTTCCGAAAATAAGACTATAATCGTTCATAATTTCAGTTTTTCAAAGCGTTAGACCGTACCGCTGTGGCTTTACTCATATTTCGGTACCTAAATACTTATCCCGAAGTTTCATCAAGATCTGTGACTCGCAGCTCAGACACTCTCCTGGTTAGTCCGATGCATTTTTGATTGCTGTTTCCGAATCTGAAGTCCGAACGGAGGGTTTTCCAGTATTTTACAAGGTTATTTCAAGGTCAAATTGAGGGAATGCGGTCGAAAAATCCGGAAAAATTCATACTTAAGTTTTTGGGGTCTACGAATCTAAATCTGACATTTGTTTGATCTTCGAAGGTCAATTTCAAGGTCATTTAAAAGTAAACTTTTTCAATTCACGGGATAGATTTTTTTTACCCTGGATTCTGAACGAGCGGGAAATTCTACGTTTGGATATAATTTTTAATATTTTTTTCAATGACCTTCAGAGTTCACTCCGAGGTCAAACTTTCTTATCCGCTTTCGACAATGAATCTCGTCTGTATTGAGAGATATCAAACAAATGACCTCTACAAAAGTTGTAGATTTCAACCGGATGAATCGAATGGTGACCTTGCATTTGACCTTGAAGGTCAATTTCAAGGTCAAATTGAGAAAATGCGGTGGAAAAATCTAATTTTTCAAGATGTGAATTCTCGTATCGCAAACGAGTTGGCGAAGGAGCGCGAAGTAGACTTATTCTCAAATAGTCAGTCCAAAGACTTGATTTAAAGTGGAACGAGCGTGTGTTTTCTTAAAAATGTGCAGAGCTGACGTATTTGCGCGCCTACACACCCAACCGTTTGCGGTATTAGAAATTTGAAAAGCCGCTCGTGTTGTATAAGCTGTAGAATTTTGATCGCCTCTCGTTCGTCCTGTTACTAAAATCAACACCCTTTACTGGGCGCTATGAAATTTCAACCGGAACAGTGTAATCACTAAGGCCGGCCCTGAATCAACGTATTGAACAACTGATATGCTTGAGGTGATAGAATCCGGTGTACTCTTGCCTCCCTTGGAAGAGGAATTCTCTTTGCATATACATGTATGAAAGTATTAGGTATACTCTAGTTCGTCATTTCAGTACTGTCAGAAACCTGCTGCTATGGAGAGTTCTGGCTATGATGTCAACTGCCCTATAAACGGGATGTGTAGAATGATTCGTCGGTGCAGTTCTCCGTAGTAACGATACTAGCGAGGGCGTACTATCTTGCAGGGGAATGCTAGGATGCGAGGATGATATCGTAGTATGTCCGACGACGAGTTGACTTTGTCCTCGTCAGAGTCGGAAAGCTTTCATTCTTAGGCCTGGGGAGGAATGATAGTTATCACCCCTAGAGCGGCGAACTCAGCTGCGATCGGGACAGGATTCCTAGAATGCGGGTTTTTATATAATTCCACGGAAAATAAAAAATCTTAATCTATAATAAATTGTGTGAAACGTCTTGTTCTCGTTTCAATCACAGATGTCCAAGCGATCCGGATTGTTTCTTCTATGTATGTGCGCAATACGTTGGGAAAATCTCTAAAAGGAAAATCACAGATCATATTGACGGATTGTACAAAGTGTGTTTTGGTATCTGAATCTCCCAACAAGACAAGGATTCGGCACCCTATATGATTTGTGATGCATGTTATAGCATGATGACGCGGTGTAGGAATCGTGGAAATAAGAGTATACCGCCACCGATAAGAGTATGCGCCAACAATATGGAAGGAACCTGAAGATAAGAGTGATTGCTATTTCTGTAGGTGTGATATAAAAGATATTAGAAAAATTAATAAGAATACGATTGTTTATCCATCTGATACTACTGTTCAATTACCCTGTAAAACATTCACAGAAAATCCTATGGATGACGATTCACGCGACAGCTTTACTAGAGAAATCGATGCATTGGACGTTAACATTGGATCAGAAGAACATAGCGAAAACGAAGCAAGTGCATCAGAGCAATCAGATTCAAGTTATTCTATAGATGATGATAGTAGCAACGAGGAGTTCGTTCCTGTTGGGAAAGAAAAATCTATTTAAAAATTTGATCAGAAGCTATTAAATGATCTTTTGCGATCATCTGGACAATCAAAAGAACAAGCTGAATTCATTACCTCTGAATTGAAAAAAAGATATATGTTGGAAAAGGGTACTAAAGTCACTTTTTATCGAAACCGAGAAGAGAGTTTTCGCAAATATTTCCATAAAGACTTTGATCTCCTTTACTGTACAGAAGTAAAGGGACTTATTAATGAATTAAAACCGAACCTATACAAACCGGAAGAATGGAGATTATTCATTGACTCATCAATACGCAGTTAGAAGGCAGTTCTCCTCGGTAATACTAATAAGTACGCTCCTGTCCCATTGGGACATTCAACAGTTCTTAAGGAAGAATATTCGAATCTTGAAATGGTCTTAAGGAATATAGAATACGCAGAACATCAATGGCAAATATGTGGAGATCTAAAGATTCTCTCAATGATACTTGGACAACAATCTGGGTTCACAAAGTATCCGTGTTATTTGTGTATGTTTGATAGCCAAGACAGGGCATCTCACTATACAAAAAAATATGGGCACCAAGATCTTCTTTTGAACCTGGGTCATCCAATATTGTGAGAGAACCACTTGTTGACCCATCCAAGATTTTGATACCTTCTTTAAATGTCAAGCTTGGATTGATGAAGCAATATGTCAAAGCTCTAGACGAAGAAGGAAATTGCTTTTCATATTTGTCTCGGAAATTCAACCATAAAACTTACGCAAAATTAAAAGAGGGGATATTGAATGGCCCCGAAATTCGTATGTTATTTAGGGATGAGGATTTTGTGGATACGATGACCGATCCAGAGACAGCAGCATGGTTAAGTTTTAAAGATGTATCAACAAAGTTCCTTGGTAATACCAAAGATCCAAATTATAGGGATATCGTTGCTGAAATGGTACAAAATTACCAAAACTTAGGTTGCCTGATGAATTTAAAGCTATACTTTCTCGGCTCATAGACGAGTTCCCAGCAAATAATGGAGATTTCAGTGAAGAACAAGGTAAGAGATTGCACCAGGATCTCAAAGAATTTGAGCGTCGTTTCCAAGGACGATGGGACGTCAATATGTTTGCAGACTACTGCTGGATGATGAAACGAGAAGTAAAGAAAAAATCTGGAAAGAAACGACGACGTAATCCATTCCATCGCTCATTTGAAGACAGACGTGTTCGAAAACGTAAACCTATTTGAACTTTGGACAAAGTATTTTTCACTGTTTCAGGGTCTGTATGAATTTTTTCAGTTTTTTCCCCCGCATTCCCTCAATTTTACCTTCGAATGACCTTAAAAATTGATCTTTAAGGTCAAACCCAAGGTCACTATTCAATTCCTTAAGTTAGAATCTACAACTTTTTTAGAGGTCATTTGTTCGATATCTCTCAATACAGACGAGATTCATTGTCGAAAGCGGATAAGGAAGCTTGATCTTGGGGTGAACTCTGAAGGTCATTAAAAAAAATATTAAAAATTATATCCAAACGTAGAATTTCCCGCTTGTTCAGAATCCGGGGTAAAAAAAATCTATCCCATGAATTGAAGAAGTTGACTTTTAAATGACCTTGAAATTGACCTTCAAATGTCAATCTGGTCAAACCAATGTCAGATTCAGATTCGTAGACTCCAAAAACTTAAGTATGAATTTTCCCAGATTTTTCCACCGCATTCCCTCAATTTGAACCTCAAATAACCTTGTAAAATACTGGAAAACCCCCCATTTAGACTTAAAATTCGGAAATAGCAATCAAAAATACATCGGACTAACATAGTTAGAAAATTAGTTCAGGGTACTTATTTTCTTTTGTGGGCCTGTGTTATCAATATATAATAAAAAAACAAAATAAAAAAATCGCTTATCTTGAAAAGCAATTAAAAAAGAATAAAGAGGAATTATCCTATTTTAAAGATTTTGAAAAGTTGAACGAAGAAGTTTTACAATTTTTTAAAATGCAAACCAAGCACGTAAAATAAATTAAATAGACAAATGATGAAAAACAAGTCGCGATATCATTATTTTATAAATCTCCTAAAGCATATTGTTATTTGCGTGACGAAAAAAAGTTGGCTTTACCTTGTATAAGTAAGATTAAGAGGTGGGTAAACGAATTAGATTTAACACCGGGAAAAACAAAAAATTTATTCTTTGTTTTTCCTGGTGTTAAAAGAATTATTATTATTAAAATCCAAAAGTATGACGCGTGAATGCGTTTTATTATTTGACGAAATGAGCATAAAAACGTGGTTAAATTATAACACTAAAAAGGATATGATCGAAGGGTATACTGATTTGGGAGAACATGGTCGTACATCGAAACTTGGTAATCATGTTCTAGTGTTCATGCTGAGAGGTCGGTAACATGATTGGAGGCAACCAATCAGTTACTATGTCTCCCACAACAGTGTACACGGAGATCCTTTAACAAATATTATTTTAGATACAATAGATTGCGTTGAAGAAACGGGCCTTATAATTAAATCTATGGTTTGCGATTTAGAATCTCCCAATACGGTGGCTATAAAAAATTTAGAGATAACCGAAGAAAAACCTTTCATAGAACGGTATAACAGGAAAATTTTTTTTAATTATGATCCTTCCCATTTAATTAAATGCCTTCGTAACACATTAAAAAATTAAGTGATAAGCCATGCAAAGCTGCGCCTAAACTTACCGATCGACATTTAGATCCAAACCCTTTCGAATTAATGAACGTTAGCCTAGCTGCTCAAGTTTTTAGCTATTCTGTGTCAGCTGCTTTAATGGCCGGTAAATTTTGTCCACATGATCCCTTAACTCATCCGGATTGTATAGCGACTGCGCATTTCTTTGAAGATGTTAATAATTTATTTGACTGTTTAAATAGTAGATGCACAAAAGATAAAAATCCTTCACGACGCCCTTTATCAGACCAAAATCCTCAAGTTAATAATTTTTTAAAACTATGTTTTTCGTGGATTTAAACGTGGAAATCTGATAAAGCTGATCCTCCGTGTTTTAAAGGTTTTTATTTAACCGTTAACAGCGTTCTTAAGAAGGGGTCGAACTTTCTGTCTTTGTCTAATAGCGTTTTTCATCATTTATGTAAACACTATCCGGTATAACAAGAAAAAAATAGCAGCCCCCGCTAGATATTAGTATAATTAGTAAATTTTGTAATAACAACCAAATTTTTCACTGCATAGTTTTTTACTAATTAGAGACCTACTAGCAATCTAGAATATAACCTATCTTTTTTTGGTAGGTCTCTAATCATTCAAAAACTACGCGGTGAAAAAATTTGGTTGTTATTACAAAATTTACTTATTATACTAATATCTAGCAGGGGCTGCTATTTTTTTCTTGTTATACCGGATAGTGTTTACATAAATGATGAAAAACGCTATTAGACAAAGACAGATAGTTCGGCCCCTTCTTAAATAATGGGAAAATATGAAAGAAAACGGCGGGCTTTATTTATTAACTTTGCGTTTAAATCAAGATCCCTTAGAAAATTTATTTGCTGTTTTGAGAAGCCGTTCAGAACATAATGCAAATCCCACCACGATGCAATTAAGATGTAATTTACAGTACTCAATAACTGCTAATTTAACGTCGTCATCTAAACTAACGAATTGTCAGCCAGATGAAACAGTTAGATTATTAGCAATTCCATAAGAGAATAATACTGATTTGCAACTTTCTATAGAAAACTGTGCTGAAAATGTCAGTGAATCTGATTTACCGATTGAACAGCATAGTAACAGTACAGACTTCTCTGCTGATACTAATTTACTTGATGTAAACTCAAAAATGAATGATTTATTTGAGAGTACTGATAGTGAATCATGTAACGAAGCAGAAAATTCAGCAGAAAATATTATAAATGAAGATTTTTTTATAATTCCTTCTCTTGCTGGAAATAATAGTATTTTAGACTCACAAGAATTTTCCAACAATAGTATTTCAAATGCAGAAAATGCATCAGATAGATTAAATCAAAATTCATTCAATCCTGCTGACTCTTCTACTCTTTTAGATACTGCAATCAAGTATGTCGCTGGATACATTGCAAAGAAGTGTTGTTCTAAATCAGAATGTCCAGAATGTAAAAATTATTCAACTCGTCCAAATTCAAATTTTGAAAATAGTACAGATTTTTTGATTTTTTTTTTAACTTATGTAACTTCAAAAAATGACAATCAGCTCGGTAACCTTTTTGTTCCTTCTGATGGATTTACTTTAGTAATAACAATCGCTGTACAAACGTTTAATAAAATGTTCGAAAGAATAAGTGAAAATGTTAGTAAACTTATGATAAATAAAATTATAGAGTCAATAAAGAAAAGTAATGCAGATTTTTTGAAATTTGATGATCCCTGCAATTCACATCGTGAAAGTATGATTAAATTTTTTGCTAGAGTTCACATATTTTATAAATTAAAATGGATTAATCGTGATATGCGAGATGCTAAAAAATATAAAAGAACCCTGGTAGAAAATTAAGCGTAATTTGCCCAGAATATTTCAAATTTTCTGTTCAGTGGGCAGATTCTGTTGATATGTTCTGCCCAAAAACCCCACTTACTCGCGACGGTTTTTGCGCAGAATCAGCCCAGACTTTGTTAAAAGTGAAATAAAATTGATTTGAAGTTATGAACGAATTGTATATTATAAGCAAACATGATTCCTAATCAAACATTACTGTAAAATTTTCAGCTAAATAATGACAATTAAATTTTAAGATATAATAAGTATAAAAAGACAAGAAAAAATTTTTTATACAAAATATGAATTTTGCAAATTAAAGTTAATTGAATGATTTTGTGAAATCGCAAATATTTATTATTTCTATAAATATCTATTAGATTGATGCATAAATAATGTTTAGCTAGCATGGGTATGTGAAGAATATTCAGCTGATGAATTTCATGAAAATGTCATACATTATTTGTAATAAATTTTTATTAAATAAATAATATAAGACAAATCCTTAAACTTTTTAATAAAGAAAAATGGAACAAATATATTTATTGAATAACTTGAATAAAAACTTTGTTTTAGTTAAACCTACTCTGAAATAACCAACGTAGATTTTGTTTACACTGGTATTGCTACGTAGGAATGTAATGATACATTTTTTTCTTACAATATCAAGTAATGAAACTTTTTTTTACCTTGAATATATATATATATATATTAAATATAAGACTATAGTCCATTAATGATTTAAAAAAATCTTATCCGTTGCTTAAAATCCTATTGATTAATAAAAGATTTAATATTTTTTATTTTGATGGTTGTCGAAAGCTTTCTCAGCCAATTTTCAACAAAATGACATCAAAATTTCCAGAAATCTTATATTTATGTATGTTAACAAAATAATAATGCTGGAATTTTGATAAGATAAGTTGAAGTAAATATTGTACTTAATTAAATACATAAAATTCACAAAAATATCTATATTTTGCAATATTTTCAACTTTTTCTGAACCAAACTTTTAAATTCTTTTTTTTAAAAAGAACTAAAACTTTTATTTTGTAAAGATATATAAATTAAAGATCTCTAGAAATTTTGATGTCAATTTGTTGAAAATTGGCAAAAAAGCTTGCGATAACCATCAAAATAGAAAAAATTAAGTCGATTCCAAAATCAAGTGTTCGGATAAAGGAAAAGATTTCAATCATCAGAAGAGATTGTTTTAAATTATTCACTGACTGAAGTCTTGCATTTAATATAATATGTATATATATATAAGGTGAAAAAAAGTTTAATTAATATTAAACTAAAAAAAATTATGGCATTCAAATTTTATTTTTTTTCCAGGCTTTATCTGAGTCCTGATATCAAGTCCTGCTTTTTTTTAGTCCTTAATATATCATGGTATACATTTTAAAAGACGTTCTTAGTTATATAATTAATTTAATATGATTATTGAGAAAATTTTAACGTAATTTAGGCAGATATTTTACCATAATATATCAGAGTTCACTGTATTATGCCCAGAATCTGTTGAACAATAGTAAATAATAGACTTATAACCTCAAATTTAAAAGTTTGAAAATTATTTAGACTCACTACGAGAGTGTCACACCTCCGGATCACGGATTTTGCTCAAACTTCGGGTTAAGTTTCCAGATGATAAAATATGGAAAAAGCTAGAGTTATAGTCATAAATACTCAATATTTCCCTAGTTACAGGCAATTAAAGAAAATCACTAAAAAAGTTACTAGATTTTTAAACGCATATAGTTCTTTAGCGTCGATAGCTACAAGCTTGAAACATTTTTTAAATTAAAGATGAGCTCAAATCCTTTCGAAACAGTAGTTACAGCATATCAAAATATTATTTTTTTCCAAAGTTAGAGCGTAATAAGGATTGGACCTAATTTCAGCTTTTATTATTAATTAATGTTTTTAAAAGAAAAATCAGGTCCAATGTTTATCACGCTCTAACTTTGGGAAAAAATAATATTTTGATATGCTGTAACTACTGTTTCGAAAGGATTTCAGCTCATCTTTAATTTAAAAAAAGTTCCAAGCTTGTAGCTATCGACGCTAAAGAACTATATGCGTTTAAAAATCTAGTAACTTTTTTAGTGATTTTCTTTAATTGCCTGTAACCAGGGAAATATTGAGTAATTATGACTATAACTTTAGCTTTTTCCATATTTTATCATTTGAAAACTTATCCCGAAGTTTGAGCAAAATCCGTGATCCGGAGGTGTGACACTCTCGTAGTGAGTCTAAATAATTTTCAAACTTTTAAATTTGAGGTTATAAGTCTATTATTTACTATTGTTCAACAGATTCTGGGCATAATACAGTGAACTCTGATATATTATGGTAAAATATCTGCCTAAATTACGTTAAAATATCTGGGCACTAGTTAGTGAAGAGAGCAGAAAGTATGGTTAATTTTCTACCAGGGAAGTGGAATTGCTAATGATGAGCCAAATCGAAAATTGCAAAAATTGAATCATGAATAAATTATTATGTCATTTTATTAAACTTATTTATGTATAATTTTATTTAACTTATTCTTATATAATGTTATTTTACTTATTCGTTAATATTTCACTTAAATCTTACTTATTTTACTGTAAAGAATATTTTTTTTTATAAATTGTTTATTTGTTAGTTTGATTGTTGTTGGTGGCTATTGTTTTTGTTTACTGTGTCGTCATATTGCTATATATTATATTATATATTGAAATGTTTTCTGTAACTATACCTTCCAGTGATATTTTTCGTTAGTACATTTATAATGCAATTTTAGAATAATAAATTATTCAGTAGGTATTCAAAGTATATTTAACATAAGTATTAAAGTTACATTACGGATATATTTAATTGTTATTAATTTAAAAAGTATATTCGACATAAGTATTTTAGTTTTACTGTTAATTCAATTATTATCAATTTAAATCTATAATAAACCTGTTAATTTTTGCACATTTTATTAATTAATCTCTTCCTTAAACGAACTTGAATATTTAATATTAAAATATTTTCAAAAATTTTACATTTTGTCATTAGTATTGTAATTATAGTTAAAACGAAAAATATCATAAAACTATTTATTTTTTATTATCATTTGAAGCTTTTAAGAATTTGTATTATTTGAATTGCATGGTAGTATTTGTGTTTATAACATTTCGTGTCATATTATATAGCGAATTTCAGGATTATAAAAAATAATCATATAAACTAGTACAGTGAATTCTGATATTATTATTTACATGGTATGATGAAATAATATTTTAGATTCACATATTCTGTTAAGAGAAAGATAATTATTAGTAAATTAACAATTTTTTTTTTAACTCTTTTTTTTAACATGGATACATTTATATGATTATTTTGATGCACACCCATTATAATAAGATTTGAATTAATTGTGTAATATAAATTTGATGAATATTTATGAATATACACAAATGAGGTATATATATAAATATTCTACAAGTTAATTAGCAATACATTTCATTTCTTCTTATGTTGGGTGTGTAGTATAGGTTGAGCCAGGTAACAGCAGAAGGGGTCTATTAAAAATAATTATATGAGAAACGTGAAATCAATATATATTCTCTTTCTCATCTTTTTTTTTTAATAGAATGTGGGCATGTGGTTTTCTGCTCTCGTCAGTGTTTGAATACATTCATTTTGAACAATGTTAAAAATGTTTGTATTCAAACTCTGATATTTACGTGGTTGCCCTTTTCAATCAAAGAAGTGAACCTGGATCACTACCTGGATTTTAGAGGGTTGTAGGGCTATTGGTGACGATACTACGTTTTATATTATTAATGTTTATATGATTTCATTTAAGATAATTATATATAATTTTATCATACCATGAAATTCTTTAAAATTTGCAATTATTAATTCACATGATAATTAATAATGTAAAAAAAATTGAAAAGCAACGCACTGTGACAGTACTCCATTGGCGTAGTATGGAAATCTGTCCATGCAAATTGTTTTATTAATACTACGATGAACAATTTGAATTGAGAATTTAACCAAATTTTAGGATATTGTTCTCTATATGTTAAGCTTTTTCATATGGTCATATCGAGGGAGGCTAACCCGGTTCCCGCATAACACATTACATCAGGCTAGACTATCTGACATACCATACCGAAAACTTTGACTACCGATGGATGGTCAGCCACTTTTGAGTCACGATATAAATGGCACACACACTAATTTTCTTTTGAAAAAAATATCAGAGATACATGGCCAGGATTAAAACCCATGGACACCGCGTTCAAGGCAAGAACTCTATCCGTTACAGCACCGCGCTCTCCTATAAACATGTCTGTAATGTAATATTAAAAAATTCCTTGAAACAGTTTTCAGTTAGTTTGTCACGTGATATGTGGCAACGCTGTGGCAAGCCATGTGATAAACTAAATATCTGTGCGTTCGGAAATAAATATTTTTTATCAGCTGATCGAGGACAATTTTGAATACTTATTGTAGTGATTGAAATTGATACGATAAATATTCATTGTATTAATTACAATTAATACTATAAATATTCAAAAGTAGTAGTAAAACAATAATATTATTATTTATCTTTGACAAGTTAGAAGTATCAGATATATATTATTTAGCTTTTGAAATTAATTTAAAAAAATTTATAGTCATGCGTATTTTAATAATTTTTAAAATAATTTATATTAGGATTTTTAAAAATAGTCTAGTAGAATAATTGAGGGGCTGGAAACGAAAAGGGCACATAGCGCCGATCGCGCGTATAAGTATTGTCCGACTATACTAAATTTCAAAGTTGTTCATAATTAAATTTTTATGACTTAAATTCATAAAGAATATAATTTCGCAACCTTTTTATGTTGGAATCATGTTAAAATATTTTTTAATTTTTCAGTTACTAGCCAAAAACACGATTTTTTTAAATTTATTATTTCAATGTTTTTTTCACTTCAACTCGTCGCGGTTTTTTTTCTATTGAATATTTAGCCTTGAAAATTTTTTTACATATTCTGCAATATCTTCCGCAAGTTTTAGTCAAAGAACGAGGTCTTAATATTTATTTATTTACAAATGGCGAATTTTTAAACAAATAAGCCATGTAATCATGAACTGTTATTTTCAAAGACAAAAGTTGAGTGACGAACTTTTGAAAATGGCAAATCTGCTAACACAGTATTAAAATATAATAGTTTAAGAAGTTTTTGGAAAGTTTTAGATCTTTAACTATTATAGTTATTAAATGAGAGCATTTTTAGATTTACAATGTCTTGCGCGCAGACCGCGGAGTCAGCTGTCTGTTCCCCACGATTCTTCACCTGACTCCGCGATCTGCGCGCAAGACATTGTAAATCTAAAAATGCTCTCATTTAATAACTATAATAGTCAAAGATCTAAAACTTTCCAAAAAACTTCTTAAACTATTATATTTTAATACTGTGTTAGCAGATTTGCCATTTTCAAAAGTTCGTCACTCAACTTTTGTCTTTGAAAATAACAGTTCATGATTACATGGCTTATTTGTTTAAAAATTCGCCATTTGTAAATAAATAAATATTAAGACCTCGTTCTTTGACTAAAACTTGCGGAAGATATTGCAGAATATGTAAAAAAATTTTCAAGGCTAAATATTCAATAGAAAAAAAACCGCGACGAGTTGAAGTGAAAAAAACATTGAAATAATAAATTTAAAAAAATCGTGTTTTTGGCTAGTAACTGAAAAATTAAAAAATATTTTAACATGATTCCAACATAAAAAGGTTGCGAAATTATATTCTTTATAAATTTAAATCATAAAAATTTAATTATGAACAACTTTGAAATTTAGTATAGTTGGACAATACTTATACGCGCGATCGGCGCTATGTGCCCTTTTCGTTTCCAGCCCCTCAATTGAGTCAAACTGTCTCAACTGGGCACACTAAAAATGAAATTCCATTTTCCGATCATTTAATTATTTCATCACGAAGACATATTAATAAAAAACAATGCCCTAAAAAATTTTCGAAAAATTTGCATTTTTTAAAAAATTATTAACAAATGAAGTTTGAAGTTGTTTTTTTTTCAAAATACAATTTCTCCGTAAATATTAAATGAAAGTTCACGAAATTTTCATGGAAAGTACAAAATCATCTTCTATTTCAATTAAGATTCGAATTTCATAAAAATTTTCATAAATGTTGTTAAAAAATTAATTTTCTAATAAACAAATGGCAATTTAACAAACTTCTCGGGTAGGTAGGAACAAATTTTTATTAGGATTATTCCATAAAGTCTAAAGTATCTTTTCCTAAAAGAAAATTTTGGTAATATTCATAAAAAAAAGTGCTACGAACTTTTTAATGCGACGCGGTGGGCGTGTGGCGCGCTGCCGCAAGACGTACATACGCGTGTTCAAGCGCTCAGCTTTTTGTACCTGCTTATTTGTGCATTTGCAACTTATCTCTCTATACTACAAAAGATTTTCGCCGCTGCCGCTGTCAGTCTCTCAACTTTCTACCTTAACTCTTCCTTTTTACTAATAAATTTAGCTAATTTATGGTAAATTTTACCTAATTTATCGTAAATTTTAGCTAATTTATTGTGAATATTAGCTAAAAATTGCATTTTTTAGCTAATTTTAGCTGATTTATTGAGAATTTTAGCTAAAAATTTAATTTTTTAGCTAAGTTTAGCTAATTTATTGTGAATTTTATTTAAAATTTTAATTTTTTCACTCAAAATCTGATAAATCAGGTCAATTTGATTTAAATTATCATAAGATTTATTTTTCTTTTTATATTATAAAAGATTTTAGAAATTCACAAAAATGAAAATATTTGTTTATGCCAGATAAATGAAATAAGAATTGAGCCTTTAGAAGTTGGGAGGTAATTCTCGGAGCATAATGCGAAATAAAGATCGGTTGAAGATGGTGACCATAACAGCGTCTAATATGCGCTGTATAAATAAATATTTATATCATATGTTATATTTTATATTATGTGTACATTATTAATTATTGAAATATAAAAAATGTATAAATGTATATAAGTATATGAATGTAAAATTATTACAAGGGATTATATACATTATGAAATCTAGGTATTAAATTCAAAAGGGGGGCTAGCGAGCGAAGCGAGGAGGGGGTATATAGTATAAAAAGATTTCGCCGCCACCGCTGTTGCTGTCACTGCTGCTGTGTATAAAAATTCGATTTGTCTTTGGTTAGCTAGAATTTAGGTAGAATCTAGCTAAAATTAAGCTTAAAGTTAGCTGAAAATTAGCTAAAAGTTACCTAAAAGTTAACTAAAAGTTAGCTAAAATTTATGTTAATTTTAAGCAATTTTAGGTAAATTTTGTTTTGATTTCAGCTGAATTTCAGCTGCATTTTAGATCTATTTATATTATATTCTTTCTATACTATTAAAAGTATATCACCGCTGTCGTCGCTGTCATCGTCAGAAATGTGCCCCTCATTTCTAGACTTACATTACAGCGTTAAATTTAGAATCTTTTTACTACTAGACTGACATTTGATAAAACATTTATAAATCAATTACTGACTTTATTCTTTATTTAATATTATAATAAAACATATACACGTAGCCCTCATAACACACATTTAATTATCAATTCTGTCCTGGTATAAAGCTAGGACTTCACAGATGATTAGATTCATTAAAAGATCATTAAAGATTCACCTCGAGAAAACTTTTGAATAATTAATATTATTTAGTATTTTAAATAAAAGTTATTAAAAAAATTGCAAATTTCTAAATATTTTTTTAAAGTTATAAAAGCAAGATGGGGGTTGGCGCGCTTGCGCGCAGGGGGCTTGCCCCCTAGTAATACATAAAATTCATAATAAAATAATCATATATATATATATAATATTAATAATTATGATATTTTATCCATAATATTTAAGCACAGACTTTCTGAAAACTTTTCGAGTCATTAGAAAAAGTCGTTTACATAGGTTATTATTGAATTTAAATATTGTTAAGATTTTATTTTATTTATGAATGCTATAACGCAGATATATTCTCTCAAGTGTATTGAGACCTCTTATACATGATTCTCGCGAAGAGAGAAGCATCGTGGTGATCAGCGGTGGGAGGGAATATAGGAAAGTAGCGAACGCGCTTTCACAAGCGCGCAGCTACGCCCCAAATTTTAACAGTCAAGCGATGATTAAACGTAACGCGTATATATCATAATGTATAAAATTCCTTTCTCCTTACAGTGTCGATAAGGAGTGAGACTGCGAGCGGTGGGAGGTAATCCCGGCGATCTGGCAAAGAAGACTCGAGTGAGCCAGCACTCGTGTATAATCTCTCTAGTAATACAGATCAATTAAACTAAATTGCCGAGTCAGTGCCTTTTCTCTGCGTTATTCGTTCACGTATGGTGGTGAAGAAGTTTGCCGAAAGAGCAGCTTCCTAACTGCGTGTGAGCAAATAACCTTTAACTAATAATCAAACAGTAATAATTGAAATTTAATTGTGATCATAAAGTGTTGAAAATCGTGGTATGTATTTGTGTAATTCACCACGTTTATTGAATCAAAGTTTTATAAAAAGGGCAAAAGCCCAAATATGATTCTTGCAGAAGCGTGAAACTAGCAAAGCGTCGCTTGGAGTTCTCACGCCGTTGCAAGAATAAATTAAAATCGCGTAATTAGAGTAAAATCTTAGCGTGGTTGATGATGCATGAGGCCCAATAATCCTTATGCTTTATTTCCTTCTTCCTTTCTCCTTTCTTTTCAGGAAGAATCACCTATAATTAAAACATTTAGAGTAAGCTGATGCATATGAACCCGAGCTTACAGAGCGAGACGTCTCTGTGGTGTACAGTTTAGCTCGGCTTACTCGTTTATCATACAAAACCTCACGTGTAAACTATAGGTTATTAACTACTAAAATCATGCTAAATAGACAAATGTGTCGATTGAATCCGCCATTTTATTAGCGTTCGACGACAAATCGTGAATTATACATGAACGATTCTTTCTCGACGCTAATTGAAGGGTAGATAATTAAAAATATTGATAAAAAGTGCGTCATATACTTGATATTTTATTGTAACAAGTTGTGACGTCACAGTATATTGCCAACATATTTTTTTTCAATAAATGTTAAAATTCTACGGAATTTTCACCATCGAAACTTTCTTTCGTTTTCATTGCTACCCATATGGAAAAAATTTCTGGAAGTAATTGTGAATAAGTGTTAAAAATGTCAGAATTGAGACATAAATAACAGTTATTTAGTTATTTACAATTATTTACTGTTATTTACACTTATTTACAATTATTTATATTTATTCACAGTTATTTACATTTATTCACTTTTTTTACAATTGTTCACATTTATTTGCGATTATTTATAGTTTTTTACAGTTTTTTGCAGTTTTTAACAGTTATTTACATTTATTTACATTTTTAAAAATTTTCACAAATTTATTTAATTTTTTTTAGATCTATGCAAAATTTTTCAAAATGTGAATAACTGTAAATAATTGTAAAAAACTATGAAAAATAGTAAATCATTGTAAATAATTGTAAAAAACCTATGAAAAATGGTTAATAATTGTAAATAATTATAAATAACAGTAAATAACTACAAAAAACTGTAAATAATTGTAAATAACTATAAATAATTGTGAATAACTATTATTTATGTCTCAATTCTGACATTTTTCAACAGAATTATTTACTATTATTTATAGTTATTCACAGAAATTATTTCCATAATGGGTACATACCGCTTATTCTAAAAGCATTTCGATGGTGAGAATCCCGTAGAATCTCAACATTTGTTGAAAAAAAATACGTAAGCATTATAAACTTAAGGGAGTATATCTGCGTTAATAACATTCATAAATAAAATAAAATCTTAACAATATTCAAATTCAATAATAACACAGGCCCACAAAAAAAAAGTTGATGGTTCTGGGATGGAGACCATACTTTTCTTTTGTATTTTTTCCCGCTGAATCGGAATCCGGCGTCAAAAATAGGGGGTTGGCCGCATATTTTTAACATAACCTCAAAAAACTGTCAAAAACCGTGTTTCTGTGGAAAAAGAGAGTCAACCGCTTTTTTTTGGCTTTTCTCTTACATAAATTCGATAAAACTAGAGATAAAAGTAAAATAAAGTTTCTGAAACCAGCTATTTGGAAAAAACTATTAGGTAAAAGTAATTGCTACACTTGCGTGACAAATGTAAGTGGGGTAAATAAAGTGCGACCAGATAAAATATTGTATGCGACAGTTTCTAGTGTCGTCGTCCGCAGAAGCAAATGGTCGAAAGTTTGATAGACGAGGCCTCACGAAACAGCTTTATACAAGGAATGGATAGTATGCTAGTTGATTGTGGTACAGAAGAAGACGTAGAAAATCTTAACGACTATACAGATGACGATCCTGGCGAAAATGAA
Organism: Anastatus disparis; assembly: GCA_017163975.1. NCBI lineage: Eukaryota > Metazoa > Arthropoda > Insecta > Hymenoptera > Eupelmidae > Anastatus > Anastatus disparis. Next base: position 3,487,011 of record JAFFSR010000213.1, on the reverse strand, counting down.
TCGTTGAGGAAAGCAGAAAGTGAATCCGTCGAAAGTGAAGAAGAACTGTCTTCCAATAGTGATGAGGAATATGTTCCCATTGGTAAAGAGAAAAGCCAAAAAAAGATCTCTCAAGCTCAACTTAATGACATGTTTAGGAATGCTAAATTAGCAAAAGATGCAGCTGAATTAATGGCTTCTTAATTAAAGTCTTTCAATGTATTAGAAAAGGACGTAAAAGTTACATTTTATCGAAACCGAGAAGAAGCGTTTCGATCATACTTCACTAGCGAATCTGATCTAGTGTATTGCACCGATGTACGAGGATTTATTAATAAGTTTAAACCAAATTCATACAAGCTAGAAGAGTGGAGGTTATTCATCGATTCATCTAAGCGAAGCTTGAAGGCAGTTCTTCTTCACAATACGAACAAGTAAGCTCCGTTACCATTGGCTCATTCAACTGTACTAAAAGAAGAATACTATAACATCGAAAACGTTTTGAATAGAATAAAGTATAGAGAGCATGAATGGTTAATTTGCGGAGACCTGAAAATATTGTCAATGATACCAGGTCAACAATCAGGTTTTACCAAGTACCCATGCTATTTATGCATGTTCAACAGTCGAGATAGAGCAAAACACTATAATACAAAAGTGTGGCCAGCGAGACCATCACTTACTTCAGGTTCCAGCAATGTCATCAATCGTCCTCTTGTAGATCCTAGCAAAATCCTTTTACCGCCTTTGCATATTAAATTAGGGCTGATGAAACAATTTTTTAAAGCTCTCGATAAAGAAGGGCGATACTTCAAATACTTAGAAACCATCTTTACGAATATAACTCTGGTTAAATTAAAGGAAGGTATCTTTGATGGACCTTAAATTCGCAAAATGTTCAGGGACGAAGAATTCGTCACAAGTATGAATGATACCGAGAAGGCAGCCTGGTTGAGTTTTAAAGATGTTGCAACAAAATTTCTTGGTAACAATAAAGATAAGAACTACAAAAGCATCGTAGAAGATATGGTACGATATTTCAAAAAATTAAGTTGCTTACTGAATTTCAAACCCCACTTTCTCGATTCGCACATTGATGAATTTCCACCAGTCCTAGGTGACTATAGTGAAGAGCATGGTGAAAGTGTATACGCAAGCGTAAGTCAATTTAACTCTTGTGCAATTTGACTTTTTAGAAGTATTTTGAGGCTATGTTCAAAATTAGGCGGTCGACTCGCTTTTTCCATAAAAAATTCGGATTCAGCAGGCTAAAATACATAAAAATAAAGTGTTTTTGATGTGCTGGAAACAATTTTCATTTTTTTTTTTTCATGTTTTTCCACAGAAACACGGTTTTTTGACAGTTTTTTGAGGTTATGTTCAAAATAAGCGGCCGACCTCCTATTTTTGACGCTGGATTCGGATTCAGCGGGAGAAAATACAAAAGAAAAGTATAGTCTCCATCCCAGAACCACTAACTTTTTTTTTTGTGGGCCTGTGTAACCTATGTAAACAATTTTTTCTAATGACTCGAAAAGTTTTCAGAAAGCCTGTGCTTAAATATTATAAATAAAATATCATAATTAATAATATTATATATATATATATATATATATATATATATATATATGATTATTCTATTATGAATTTTATGTATTGTAAGTTGCAAATCTATAAATAAGCAGGTACAAAAAGCTGAGCGCTTGAACGCGCGCATGTGCCTCTCGCGGCAGCGCGCCACACGCCCACCACGTCGCATTAACAAATTCGTAACATTTTTTTTTATAAATATTATCAAAATTTTCTTTCAGGAAAAGATACTTTAGACTTTATAGAATAATCATAAAAAAAATTTGTTCCTACCTACCTGAAAAGTTTGTTAAATTGCCATATGTTTATTAGAAAATTAATTTTTCAACAACATTTATGAAAATTTTTATAAAATTCGAATCTTAATTGAAATAGAAAATAGTTTTGTACTTTCCATGAAAATTCCGTAAACTTTTATTTAATATTTACGGAGAAATTGAATTTTGAAAACGACTTCAAATTTCATTTGTTAATAATTTTTTAAAAAATGCAAATTTTTCGAAAATTTTTTAGGACATTGTTTTTTATCAATATGTCTTCGTGATGAAATGATTAAATGATCGGAAAATGCAATTTCATTTCTAGTGTGCCCAGTTGAGACATTTTGACTCAATTGATAAAATACTATAAGCAATTATAAATAAAATAGTTTATGAATATAATAAGGATTTATTTAGTAATATTACTTTAAATTATATATTAGTAGGTTAACAAGGAGAGTTTTGGATACCCCCACTCCTCCTCCGCTGTCAGCTCACCTGTATAGGTGCAAAAATAATGACGCGCACTAATGCCGCGTCGTGAAATAAGAAATTCACTCCGCGCCTGCGCGCCATGTTAGCGCTCATTGGCACGCGAGCTCCGGCGCCGCGTCAATAAGCGAATCACCGCGATCCGCGCCACGTAGATAGGCGAATCACCGTGATCCGCGCTGCGTAGATAAGCGAATTTCCGCGATCCACGTTGATAAGCGAATTCCTGCGGTCTGCGCCCGCCCGCCGTCGCAGATGAAAGTAAATGTTGAATCTTTAAAAATTTTAACAAGATCATTGAAGAGAGTCTTATTTTATATTATCGGGTATAAACTGATCTCATTTTAAACGAGTAAAAGAAGGATAGAAAGAACTATAACGTAGGTCATGCATTATAGCTATATATATATATATATATATATATATATATATATATATATATATATATATATATATATATATATATATATATATATATATATATTTTTTCTGTATACATATGTTTCTTCTATAAGAGCCTAAAGATGATAAGGGTATAGAAAGAAAGTTACTTGCTTTGAAGGCGAGAAAGAGATAGAGAGAAAGTCAGTTGCTTTACGAAGGCAAGAAAGAGACAGAGAGAAAGTCAGTGGCTTTACGATAAGCGTTCGAATTCTTAGAATCGATCCAACTATTTTAATTCTAAATTCTCTTTTACACGCTATTCGCTACATACAGAAATTAATTTTGTTATATAATAATGAAGTTTACTATTAAATCGTTGAATATAGATAATTTTATGGGTTGATATTAGGATCTTATAGTAATCGAAAGAAATGTTTATTCTACATCGGTTTCAACTTTGACGATAATACTTATTTGTCAGTTAATACATCTGCTTAAAATTATTATTTAAATTATGTTCGAGTTCATTAAGATATATTTAACCCTTTGAGGGGCAGTGGTACATATATGTACCACCTCTTTCGCTTTGGTTTTACTCGTACTTGCAGTACATTTTGTCAACTTGTAAATACATATAAGCACTTTGTAGACTTTTGCGACTCTAACGTATTAGGGCCCGGCACAATTAATCAATAATTTATATAATTTAAGCTTTTTTTTAAACAATTAACGTGAAAAAACGAGCGTTTTTTCAGATAAAAATGTGCCCCTCAAAGGGTTAACATGATGATCATTTGAAGAGAGTTTTATTTTTAGTAATACATCATTCACTTTATTGTTTCTAATATAAATAAAATAATGAAATAAAAACTATTTATTGTTAATTACTGGAATAAGGAATGTAATAAAGGAAATAAAATAAAAAAGATAATTAATGAATAATTATTTATTAACCAGATACGTATGTAAAATTTAATATGATATATTTGTGTGGGTGAGAATGAGAGTGGCATAAGTCACATTTAAAAAAAAATTTAGTTAGTAGTATATTTCATTCCTTTAACATTAAAACAACTTATTTTTCAAAATAGAGTGGCTTTTTTGTTTATTTTTCTTTAATATTATAAGCACTGTTAAAATGGCACTTAATATAAATGTATATTAATTTAAAACTTTAATACCGAAAATCTCGAAATTAGAAGTATGTGGCTTATCCCTACTAAAAAATCTTAGGTGAGAAATCACCTGATTTCTCAGGTGATTAATCATGCCAAAATCTTATGTGATGATTTTTTTGGTTTTTACACGTTTCAAAGCATACTTAGTCAATTGCGAACTATTTTTGAAAATTTTTGAAAAATAGTTCGCAATTGACTAAGTATGCTTTGAAACGTGTAAAAACCAAAAAAATTGTCACATGAGATTTTGGCATGATTAATCACCTGAGAAATCAGGTGATTTCTCACCTGAGATTTTTTAGTAGGGATGCCACTCTCATTCTAACCCACACATTTTTTCTACATTCATCATATTTGTATTTAAACACTTAATACATTCTAAACAATATCTTTTCAATGGTGGAAATGGAGTTTCCCCTGTGTTTACGACAACGCAAACAAGCCTGAATTTCAGGATCACATTTTAACTGTTCAGGAATTTTATCCCAGGCCTGTTTAATACTTTTTGCTCCAAAAGTTGTGAGAAAAGACTTGGGTAAGTAAGCTATGTGAGCAGAGCTCATGAATGACAGGTGCTCAGTTTGAAAGAATATTCTGATTGATCATTCAAGCGATGGTGTATTATCAAGAAAGTATTTTTTTAACAGAAGCACATTTTGATGAGCACAATGCACTTTGAATGAAAACTTGTGATATGGACATAACTTCTCCAATATATTATATTTCAGTTTTTGTAATGATGGATAATCAAGAGTTTCAAAGTTACATATGGTAAAGCCAAACTTTTCGAGTCACTGCTTTTTCTCACTACCCTTGACGTATACAATTTGCACATCACTTAATGTTTTTTGTAGAACATTCTCGAGTTCTTCGTATGGCAATTCACCTGAACTCCAAGACAATCCGTGGTAATTTCGCTGCAAGCACAAGTTCGTAGATTTATACTTAGCAGAAAGACTACACCAAGGCTGTGGTGGTTTAAACATAGATACCAACGTTCTAGAATTTTCGCGAAGTGGAATTATTGCCAATTCTTTTACAACAAAATCGTTGACAGGCTGCTTATATCCAACATGTCCAACACGTATTCCATTGTAACTGACTATTGCTGCAGCTTCATAACTTAATTTATACCGATCTCCCCACCTCTAGATGAGTTTTTTAACATCCCCACTTATAGGATTATATTCAACAATACGATCGTGTAAGATCAAACAGTAGACTGAAGTTCCAGCTGGAAAGTCTTCTTTAACCTCAAGTTCAAGACGTACGTCCACTGGAGCCTGTTTCAATGACTCATTTTGTTTGGAGCAGTCTATGACGATGAGAGGAGCGTAAGTTAAAAAATCTTTCTTTTTGAGCAAGGGTTCTGCTTCTTTATTGTAGTATGCCATTTGAAAATTGATATACATATCATATAGTAGAGCATATTGATTATGCTCAACATCAAGATTTAAATTTCCATAAGGATACTACTGAGAATTGAGCGTCCGGATTCGATTTGCCGCGTCCCATAAGGATTACATTAGGCGCGGCAAGTTATCGAATCCGGGCGCTCAATTAAGAAAAAGTTTGACGTTGCTTATATTGCAATGATCAAAACGGCTAGCATTAGCTCCTCTCTATCCTTTACGATCGGTCTGAAAACCTATAATGACGAAACGTGGCTTCAACAACTGGCTCGATGTTTTTACAGACCAAACGTGCTTCGTGGTGCTGGGGAGCAACGGATATTCATATATCTCCCATGAGCGAAAACTCATAGAAATAGGTTTATCCTTTTCTAAATGATTAAGTGACTGTATCTTAAACTTGTCTGATACAGTAACATAAGGCATTAACCACTCTATTTTAATCAATTCAATCTTGAAATTCTCGAGATTTTTTTGACCAGTTGGCAATGTTTGTATAACAGAATTTATATCATTTCTGGACCTAGTGAGAATGAGTTTATGCTTGGTGTTCACTACAATTTTACGATAGTCTTCAGCAAAGCCTAAAATCATACTTCGAGGTATTGATACATCAAAGTAACCTTCATTGTTTGTAAGCTGTTGAGTTTCCTCAATATTAAGCCAACCAGCATTCTCTAAATGATAGCTCTGACTAGGATCGAATGACAGAAAACCTTTCATGATACTCGTCAATCCAACATTTTTACATCGGTCGATTTCAATGGCATTTAATTGATAACAAATCTCTTCAAAGAGATGACAGATGTCATTATTGACTAGTTTTATATTCGTAACAGCAGTATTGTTAGCTTTACGCAGTCTTCCACAAATGTGTGAGGAGCTGCGAGATGGTAGAAGACAAAAATCTTGATGTTGTATTGATATGCGAATCTCATCGCTATTATTGTACGCTGATAGAGTCTATGGTTGATGAGCATGAATTTTATAATGTACCACAGACTCATCGAAAGTTACAGGTGATTTTATGTTTAGTATTTCGGCCATTTTTTTGAATACAGCAAAAGAATGTGCAAATTACTTTTTTCCAGGAATGACTCTTAGACCGAGACTTTTGAGAAACTGGATGTTTTGACGTGTTAACGCTTTGAGAACTCGATGACGACTGACTGTCTGCGGGCATGGTGTACTGTTTATATACCCTAGACCAACTTTTGCATTATACACAATACCCATAATTATGATGTGTGTTTAATATGCAGTCTAATCGTTATAGTTTCACCACGAAAATTAACCAAATCTCCGTCTTGATCTACAATACGTAGCTGTATATGTTTAATACGATTGTTGGTGACTGGAAGATAAATGACTTGCAATGGTGCTTCAATAATTTTGTAGTCTGGGGGTACAGCTGGGAAAAATTTGTGTATAGTGTGTACTTTATGTTCGTTTATGTATGCGCCGGAAGTAATATTACATTCAACGCGTAAAGCGTTTACCTTTAAAATGGCTACAGGTAAATCAGAATGGTAGACTGCGTTTTCAGCTAGAATACGTCGATTGAAACCCAACAGTTTGCCAATAGAGTCTTGTGGTTGAAAATTAATCGTGTGACTACACCTTATTCTATTACGAAGAGTACTATTATTTGGTTTGAGACTGAGAACAATGCCCTTTGGTAAAAGAATATCTTGCAAATAGCTCTCAATATCTTCAATTTCGTAACTCCCAGTCGGTAAAGTGATTACTTCCTCCCCGACATAAATCTTGTTGTTTCTTGAATCAATGTTGGGTACTGAGTTGAAAGTTAAAAGCTCTACTAATCCGAGAACGTAATTTTTACTCTGTGAAAGTTTAATTGGTGGAAAATATTGAGCTTCCAATATTGATGACGTTCCCGATAAACTCAGAGCCAATGAATCTTCCATAACTGCTCGGACGCTACTGACTTTGATTCACCAATGTACATTTGTTTTATAAGCTTTTACATAGAAATTTTAAACATAGATGTCCACACTCGTAAGTATCATAATTTTGATATCTCTCATAATTATACTTAATGTTCTTAACTTTGAGGTATTGCATAAGATCTATTGGTGGTTGTAAATCCCCGAAGCTATCAAAATATACAACATCGTTACCACGTTTGCGGTAAGCTACCCGATGCGTACCTGGTCCACTCTCATCATCCAGATTAATTATTGCTGATTCCCGGTTATATGGTCCACCAATTAGTAAAGCGTTCCACATGAAAACTCTACGGAAATGTGGAATTTTTAAGATTTGAGCATATTTCACTAAATTAACGTCAGTTAGAGCCCTTTTAGGTAGTTTTACATCAAAGTTTTTTTTTTTTTTTTTTATTTATGCGTCCCCCTTTGTAAGGCTTCAAATGAATACCATAGTTTTTTTTATGTGGTTTCAAATAAAGACCTTTACCAAGTGCAATAGCTTTGATTTTTTTATTATGACGTTGACTTTTTTCGAGTTGTTGTTTCGCGGTGTTAGCATCGTTCACAGCTTTTACTATACCAGCAGCGCCACCTGCTAATGCTCCTGTAGCACGCAAACCAGCAAATAGTGGTAATAAAAATGGTAAAAATCAACCGACTTTTGATGGGACTGGTAGTATGCGTGGAATTCGAATATTCTTTTTACTACCAGCTTTTTTAATGGCTCTACGAGCACCTTTTAAAGCTTTACGAATGACTTTATGAGCATCGGTATTTGGTATCAACGACTTAGATGCAGCTTTCAACACCTTCAATAGTGTCATGGTTGGCTTTTTTTGTTTCTCATTCTTTAGACCCATTCCAAGTTTTGATTTTACTTTCATGGCGTTTAGAATAGCGTAGGCAGCAGCCTTCTCACCAATGCCTGAATCTTTAGCTTAAACTCGTTGCCAAGCTTTTTTGGCTAATATTCTATCGGCAGCGTTTCTCGTCTCAATGTTCTCTCGATTATGTGAGTAAGCAATATCGTGCTCTTTGCAGGCTGCATCGAGTGGATTGATTCCAAGATCACCATGAGCAAGACGTTTCGCTAGTTTGGTTCCAGGTCCACAGTATTGATAACCTGGTAAATAAAGTTTAAATGGAAGCTTATTGATGAGAGTGCTTACAAGACTGCGCCCACTTTTTCGCTTGTGTTTAATCATGATCCTTACACTATGATAGTTGATTGAGTACTGAACTCACATCTATATAAATTATTTATTTATAGTATAGTGATTAGTTAGTTGTCAAAAAGCAAACAATGAACATGGATTTCCAACCGCAAAATGTCAAATTACCAGTATCAAGTTTTGATACAATTACACAGCAACAAACGTCACAGAAACGTCATGGAGTATTATTACCTGACAGTATACGAGCCGTGTTTTGTGGCCCTTCGAGCTGTGGTAAAACTAATACATTGCTTACTCTTATAATACACGTGAATGGATTAAAATTTGAAAACGTTTACATATATTCAAAATCGCTTTATTAGCCAAAGTATAAGTTTCTAGAGGAACTTTTAAGGATGTTCTATGATGCCAAAGGGAGGGTAGCGGGGACAGGGGAGACATAGGTTAAAAGCATTGAAAGATGTAGAGCTACCAATCTTAGAAAAAAAAAATCAGTCTAAATAAATTACATACAAAATAAATGTAAAACCATAAAATATCATTGGATATTAACTTTTTTAGTTTTTATATAAATTATTCATTTACTTTTTATATAAATTATTGACGCATCGCAGTCTTCCTTCGTATTATAACCTCAAAACTTACGTTCGTAAGTCAGCTGTTATAAAGACTACCAGATAAGTATATCTATATATATTTGTACGGCGCTGCCAACTTTTTCATTTTTTTTTGTGATAGTGTAACGATAATGAATGAAAATATAAACTTTAAGTACATTTATCTTTGCGAAATTTCCGATGAGGTATAAAAAACAAAATATCAAATTATTTCTTAAAACCTATTCTTTCATAATATCAGTTTTTTTTTAATTCTGTACATTGCGTATATGAAAAATTCAAGATATAAGCAAAAATTGCTTCAGTCTCCCATAAGAGCAATGTTATTTGGGACTATTTTTAAACTAGATTTTTAATAAAAAACTCGCGATAAAAAATACTGAAAAAATTCTAGCTTGTTCTTTATATGTTAAATTATCATATTTTGAAGTTTCGTGCATTTCTGTACATTTTGATATAATCATAGAACATCCTTAAAACCCATAAAGGTTATACAATATTTTGCATTTAGTGAGCATGAAACCGTAGTAGCTCCCGAAGATATTCTTCCGAATTCCATCATGGTGTTTGATGATGTGGCTTGTGAAAAGCAAGATAATATAAGAGCATTTTTCTGCATGGGTAGACATAAAAATGTAGATTGTTTCTATCTTTGTCAATCATATGCTCATGTACCTAAACACTTAGTTCGAGACAATGTAAATTTACTGGTAATATTTAAACAAGATGATATGAATCTCAAGCACATATACAATGATCATGTGAATTCTGATATGTCATATACACAATTTAAGGATTTGTGTTTGTCATGTTGGGGAAATTATAAATTTGCATTCCTCACAATTGACAAAGAACGTGAGCTAAATGCTGGTCGTTATAGGAAAGGTTTTGACTGTTTTCAAAAGTCAAAGGATAAATATGATGAAAAATTTTTTTTAAATTACGATGTAAGCATCCAAGAATTAACTGATGAATATGATGAGAAAATTAAAAAAGTTGATACAAACATCCATAAATTACATGAGTTGATTAATCATCTTGTCAAAACACTTCAAGATGCTAAAATCCTGACAGATATTCAGAGTATAAAACGCAAATTGCAAGAATTATAAGAATCATAAAGTCTATAGCCATGGAGCATGAAAGACTTGTAGAAGAGTTGCATAAGCCTGCTTGACGTAATTATCCACGTCGTAAATTTATAATTCGCGGCTTGGATGAAACATGGCAAGCTGATTTGGTAGAAATACAGCCTTATGCTCGGGAAACTAAAGGCTTTATGTATATGCTAACAACAATAGAAATTTTTTCCAAATATGCTTGAGCTGTTCCTGTAAAACGAAAAACTGGTGAAGATGTTTCTGCAGCAATGGAATCTGTATTAAAGCAAGGACGTATACCAAAAAATCTTCATACTGATAGAGGGAAATAATTTTATAACTCTGCCTTTCAAACTCTCATGAAGCGCTATCATATTAATTTATACTCTACATATAGTAATCTTAAAGCTTCCATTTGTGAACGTTTTAATAGAACAAAAATAAAATGTGGATGAAATTTAGCCTCAAAGGTAACTACTGTTGGTTGGATATTTTACCTACCCTATTAGAAGCATATAACAATAGTAAACATAGAACTATTGGAATGAAGCCAAAAGAAGTTACTTCTATAAACGAAAGAAATGTACTCAAACGTTTCAAAAAGGGTATCAAAGCATTCAAAATATCTAAATTTAAAGCTGGAGATAAAGTTCGAGTAAGTAAGAATAAACAAATACTCGAAAAAGGTTACACCCCTCATTTGTCAACAGAAATATTTACTATAAGTCAAGTAAAGGCTACTGATCCAATCACTTATAAATTGAAGGACTATCAAAATCAGCCCATCGCTGGTGGATTCTATGAATAAGAATTATCAAAAGTAAAATATCCTTATGTTTATTTTGTTGAAAAAATATTAAAAAAGCGTGGAAATAAATTTTATGTAAAGTGGTTAGGATTTGATGGGGTGCATAATAGTTGGATAAATAAATCAGATTTGTAAAGGAACAAATAAAGAAATCTATACATGTGAAAATTATTTTTCGTTTTTATTAACCTTATAACCATTATTATACAAAATTATAATTAATTAATTTGCATTTTTTTTTATCAATTAAATAATGCCCCCAAGGTAAAGTATCAGTTTCACTATCTAACAAACATCTCTTATCATCATAAGGACTTAAAGCTACTTTATATTGTTTTTCAGTAAACATATTATGTTTTCGAGGACGTATAATATATTGTTCTCTATGAAATACAATTTTATTTCGTATACATTGCAAGTAGTCATCAAAAGTGATAGTGTTTTTGATAACACCAGTCTTAACACCTTTAACTTTTTTTATTTTATCCTCTCCTTCAATTAGTACACAATACATTTTACAACGTAGACCTATAAATTCTGTCATATTCTTCCCATTGCACTCATCTTTCATTAAACCTACTATCTTTTTGTTCATTTGCGGTATTCCGAAAACGTTTCCAGGTGGGTGATCTGATGTATCAAAGTTTTGTAAATTATGCTTCATTGTTTCATAAATATCAATATTTCGAACTTCATATATTAAACTATCCGTGTCTGTGTATAGTAACTTGCATTGATCTGCAAATTGTTTTCTCATAAAATCATAATGGAAATCATAAACTAATGTCTTTGATAGATCAAGCACTGTCAGACCTACATATATTGGTTTATTCATAGAAACTTCTGTTTTTGATACTTCAATTGCCACTAGATTTTTGTCTAGAATGGTTCGACTATGAAAATTTGGTTGAGCAATGAGAGCCTCAGCACCATATCTCCGATCCCATTTCCTTACAAGCTTTATATCAACTCTTTTTCTAACATTTTCCATGGTTTTGCCAAATACAGCATTATTCATAAGTTTATATAAATTTTTCTCAAACTCATTTTTTACTTTTTTTCTCATATTACTATTTAAATCAATGTAATCTTTTAGCCAGGGTCTTTGATTAAATTTTAAGATTCTATGAATTATAATTAGTTTGAGTCCATTTCTAAGAGCTTGCTTTAAATTTTGGTAATGTAAAATATATCTTTCTTTGGATTTCACTGTAGTCAATAATTTTGAATATTCGGAATCTGGAGGCTTCTCATGTTCTGAACAGAATGGTAAATCTTTATGTACATCATGCAGATATTTTGGATATTCTAAGTCTACTTCAAGAATATAACCAAATGGTGAATTATCACTGATGTTAAAATATACTTTATCAACATCCTCAATCCATTCAAAACCACCATAGGGTAATGATTGCATCATGGCCCCCCCATATAAATTGTTAACATCGTAGTACATGAGATACTTTATTTCCTCATTTTCATTATAGTTTTTACCCATAGACTTATTGTTAGCCTGCGCATACCTATTGGAACACTAACTGATTCCACGCTCAACAAACAACACCTGATCAATGTCAGTTAACAATTCTAACTCTATTTTCGTATATTTAAGCATAGCATCCCATGTAAATCCAGGAGCTGTGTAGTAATGAGCTGGATCCAAATCGTACATTTTCAAAAACTTCAGCTAATAATAATACATCTGTTTTCAAATACAAATCTAAATATTCACCTAAATTTGATATATTGAATTCTTTCCAAACTTTTTTAGCGTGTTATAATCTTTATCAGATATGTTACTGTTATTTAAATTACTATAAAATTCATCTTTTGATGGAAGTTTTGATTCATTGAATTTATCTACAGAATTCAAGTATTCATATGGAAAGATACCTTACCTTTTTAATAGATTAAACTTATCTTCCGTTAAAGGTAATTGTTTAGTAAATTCCAGTTTTAAAATATTCCTTTCTGTAAGATATTAAGCTAATTTATCCAAAGATTATGACATAAATCGGAAAGAATCGATATATTATGATAAAACAGTAAGTACTGTCTGAGACATATACATTTTTTCGCAGAAAATTAGCAATAAATTTTAATAAAAAATAAAAATCAAAATTCCATCCTCGTCAATAGATTCTAAATTTTAAACTGAACAAAATAAACTTTGTTGCAGTCAAATAAAATCATTTTTGAAAGTTCGGCATTATTATTTATGATGGCATTAGATTTGTGTAAAATTTATAAACTTTAAAATGTTATAACTCTTTAATAATTCATTATATTTAAATAAAACAAAGTTTAAAATGATTGTTTTAATATTATCTAATAAGTTGCTAAGCTAAAAATTAGATAATTACTTGCTACCGAAAAATATAGACGATTTTCTAAAAAACTAGCTTTTGACACAGACTGTATAGCCCATACAACCTTTAGCCAAAAAAATTCTAAGTTGTTTTTTTAAATATTGATAATTTTTTTTCCAAAAGTAGTTGTAAAAAAAATAAATAAGAAAATTTTATGCTTAGAATAATCAAAGAAATAAAAAGAAAATTTATTTTTTCCAAATAATTAAGTCTTTTTTATTGTTTATAAAAATTGTTTGTAACAAACAGAGTATATAATTAAATATGAGAAACAGAATTTGGTTCATTTTCATACTAGATAAAAATTCTTTATCCAAAATTTCATAAACGTTCTCTTAAGGAGATGTAAAACGGACACTACACCTGTACTTATAAATATTAACTTCCTTTCTATTTTATTGATGAATTTCTAGAAAAGAAATGCATTAGCTTGTAGCATGTACTATAATAATTATTTAGTTAAATTTTCAAATAAATTCATTCACTAGTTTTTAGGATATTTGGATTCCTGTACTGAATAGAAAAATTTTAATAAATAATTTTGGAACCCGAAATTCTCAATAATTAATGTATGAATTGATTTAAAAATTTAACTGAATAATCTTCATGGTACATTCTACATTTTTTTTTACTGAAAATTTTGCAATAAAATTGAAAGATAGTCAATATTTATGAATATAGGTGTAGTGTCCATTTTACATTGCCTTAAATTAAAATATTTTCATTTTCACGACTAAAAATTTAAGTTTTTTAAATTAGCTCATATTTATAACATTTTTCATTTTATAATTACAGAATATTGTCTTCAATTTCGAAATATTGAAATTTTTTTAACATTCACATTAAAGTTTATAATTTTTTTCGTTAGTTTCCTTTTTTCTTATAATAATGATTTTTTTAATTTATAACATTGAGAATCTTGATTTTATGTAGCATAGAACAGGAAAATAATTATAAAGAGTACCCCCCGTTAACATAGGTAAAATGCCCTCCCTCATATATTTTAAAACTAATATTTTTTCTTGTTTTTATAGTAATTAAGATTAGGTTTTGTTATATTTATAGTTTCCTAACACATACCCTAACCTCAACATAACCTAAAAATCACTTTTTTTATAAAATTTTTTTCTATCTGGAAGGATGAATGATATTAATCCCGCGAAAAACATATGACTAGGTCTTAGCACTCTCTTCAACTGTGATTTTTTGCAAGTCCTAGAAAGCAGTTTTTCTAACCTAAAAATAACATTTAAATCATAAAATCTCCGTAACTTTGCTCTGGGAGGGGCTACAAGTAATTTTCTGGGCTTAAGATTTGTATTTTTAAAAAACAAATACAATTTATGATGACCAAAAATTCGATTCTGGCATGGCGCCATGGCGAAAAACTCGAAAAACCATTTTTTCATAGGTTTTCTGTCGGTTATTGGTCTCTAGCAACTCACAAATCATTTTTAGAGAAAAAAACATAGTTTTATTGGATTCTACGTGAAAAAATACATTGAAAATGTGCATGATTACTTTAGGAATACTTGGATGCTGTTACAAAACAATTGAAAAAATAAAATAATTCTAAAATTATTACATAGCTACTTTGCGCCGTTGCTGCATTTTATGTTTTCATGACCTTGGTCATCTCTTTAGAGTCTTAAAGCTACTATTCAATGTATCCATAGGCAAATTATGTCCACTACACCCGAAAAACAGAGACAAATATTAGACAGATAACGTTAACTCCTATATGTACATATATATATATATATATATATATATATATATATATATATGTGGAATAACTTGCTATCCCTCGTATATACATAAGGAATAGTGAGTTGTTCTTAGGAAACGCAAATTATTTTTCTTATACATAGATAAAAAACCAATGTTTATCTATTCCTGTAACTATTCTTTTTAGTGTTCTTTTTTAGCTTGTAAGAGACCTAACATGTTTTCTGTCCTCCATAAATTACGAACTCGGTAGATTTGAACAATTAAATGATTCTAATTAGGTTCCAAATTCAAAAATTAAAAGATCATCATCTCTTTAGAGTCATAAAGCTACTATTCGATGTATTTACAGCTAAATTACGCTTATTGCACGCTAAAATAAGATTTTTAAACATAACTGAAGTAACGGTCGTATCATCTGCCTTTTTGTATTACAGTAGACTCTGGATTCAAGAGAATCAACGGGCCTTCAGGAGAGGGCCTCACGCCCATATTTAGAAAAAAGAGCTCGAAATCTCTTATATCGCAATCTCTTGTATCGAGAGATCACTGAATCATTAGAGAGACAAAGACGGAATAAGGTTTTAGTAACAATCGTGTTGGGTCTATAAATTCGAGCCTGAAAGTACACTTCTATGTAAGCATTTATATTCTTTGTTAGAACTGCCACAATTATGATTTGTCTTCAGGCCATTATACGAAAAAAATAGAGTAGCAACCGATATAAGAAATACATTGCTTCTACATATATGAGAATCAAGCGCGTTGTTTCTAGCAACAGCTCACTATTCTTCGTATATATATTAATATATATATATATATGTATGAGAAGCAATAGCTCCTAGAGTTCCTAGCAATAGCTCACTATTCTTTGTATATATATATATATATATATTGTTACTAAAACCTTATTCCGTCTTTGTCTCTCTAATGATTCAGTGATCTTTCGATACAAGAGATTGCGATATAAGAGATTTCGAGCTCTTTCTCCTAAATATGGGCGTGAGCCTAAGTATTTGCGTTATCCCACCACTATGAAAGTGAGAGAGACAGAATATACACGCATGTTGGATACAACTCACACAACAAAACAGTAGGTGTGGGCATCACTTTTGACTCGAGCGTGTTGGGGACTCTTTGTATGAGAGAATTTTCAAGAAAATTCCTCTCCTGAAGGCACGTTGATTCTCTTGTATCCAGAGTCTACTGTAATACAAAAAGACAGATGATACGACCGTTACTTCAGTTATGTTTAAAAATCTTATTTTGGCGTGCAATAGGCGTAATTTAGCTGTAAATACATCGAATAGTAGCTTTATGACTCTAAAGAGATAATGATCTTTTAATTTTTGAATTTGGAACTTAATTGGAATCATTTAATTGTTCAAATCTATCGAGTTCGTGATTTATGGAGAACAGAAAACATGTTAGGTCTCTTACAAGCTAAAAAAGAACACTAAAAAGAATAGTTACAGGAATAGATAAACATTGGTTTTTTATCTATGTATAAGAAAAATAATTTGCGTTCCCTAAGAACAACTCGCCATTCCTTATGTATATACGAGGGATAGCAAGTTATTCCATATATATATATATATATATATATATATATATATATATATATATATATATATATATGTATATATAGGAGTTATAGTTATCTGTCTAGTATTTGTCTCTGTTTTTCGCGTACAGTGGACGTCATTTGCCTATGAATACATTGAATAGTAGCTTTGAGAATCTGAAGAGATGACCAAAGTCATAAAAACATAAAATGCAGCAACGATGCAAAGTAGATATGTAATAATTTCAGAATTATTTTATTTTTTTAATTGTTTTGTAACAGCATCCAAGTATTCCTAAAGTAATCATGCACATTTTCAATGTATTTTTTCACGTAGAATCCAATAAAGCTATGTTTTTTTCTCTAAAAATGATTTGTGAGTTGCTAGAGACCAATAACCGACAGAAAACCTATGAAAAAATGGTTTTTCGAGTTTTTCGCTATGGCGCCATGCCAGAATCGAATTTTTGGTCATCATAAATTGTATTTGTTTTTTAAAAATACAAATTTTAAGCCCAGAAAATCACTTGTAGCCCCTCCCTGAGCAAAGTTACGGAGATTTTATGATTTAAATGTTATTTTTAGGTTAGAAAAACTGCTTTCTAGGACTCGCAAAAAATCACAGTAAAAGAGAGTGCTAAGTCCTAGTCATATGATTCTCGCGGGATTAATATCATTTATCCTTCCAGATAAAAAAAAAATTTTATAAAAAAAGTGATTTTTAGGTTATGTTAAGGTTAGGGTATGTGTTAGGAAACTATAAATATAACAAAACCTAATCTTAATTACTATAAAAACAAGAAAAAATATTAGTTTTGAAATATATGAGGGAGGGCATTTTACCTATCTTGACGGGGGGTACTCTTTATTTTTTAAAAATATTAAATCTGCAATAAACAATTAAAAAGAAACAAAACTATTAATCATTTCAAGTTTTAAACTATAACAAAAAAGAACATGTTATCTATGGATCCGAACCTTTTTAAATAACTACCGTTATGCAATTATACATATTTACTCTATGCGGTTAACAATAAATGAGATTTTTAATTCGATTATTTTTATAAATGTTTTCAACATTTTCATATTAAAATCTAAACAATTTTATATTACAATAATGATCATAAAAAACGTTAATATCATGTTGTCAAATTTGTTATATTTTAAAAAGATCGCTAAGCATCAAAAGAAACAATATTTATTGATTATTTCCAAATCAAATACTAAAATGATTGTATTTAGAGAAATCAAAATAAAAAATTGTTGAAAGAAATTAAAAAATACCCGCGTAAAAAAAATTCGTATTGCCAAGATATTGGTGAAACAATGTCCAATATTTTGCATTTATTTAAAAATCTCTTACACATTATTCCCACATATTGGCAATATATTGGATATTGCTATATCAATATGTATAATGATAAATAATTTCAAATAAAAAATCAAAGTTTGACCACATTTAATTGAAAACTTTTTAACTTTTTTTATATCATATCTATAAAGTATACAATATAGGTGATATTAAAATCTTTAATATAATATATAAAAATAAAATATTGATGAATTAAATTCAGAAATTTTTTTCTGCAAAACAAAAAATATATTTAATAAAATAATTTTTTAAGTCAAATTTTACGAATATAAATATAACAAAAAACGACAAAAAATCTATTATACTAAATGTATATTTACATTACAATTTGGTTGAAATAATTTCTGAGTAACAGAAATGTTAAATCAAATGTAATCAACACAAATCGACTTATGTCATTTTTGTAAATAAGAAAAAGGTTAAATCATTTTCAATTTTAATAAATACAACTTAAAGAAAATAATTCATATATTTTATTGTTCAAAATGTTTCATTAATTTGAATAATGAAGATTCTTTATGTCTTCAATGTAATAATAATTCAATAAATTATTTTCTTGAAATTTCTTTAATTTCACAATTAAAAACATTATACAAACGACGTTATTTTTACAAAAAAATAATTAAATGTCCTAGAAATTAATCACTTCAAGCTCAAAAAATTTTTTTTCACACTCAGGGCGTGAAATTCAATTTTTGATGTCTATTCTTAGAGGCTAAAATAGCTCTTTTTTACCCAAGGGCAAAAAAGTAGTTTTCTAATAAGCGTGATTGATTTTTACCAATAAGAAATTTACTTTTCGTGTCTTACCCACATAGCATGAAATATTTATGAAATATTTATGAAATATTTGCAAGCAAGATTTGAAATATTTCATAAATGTTTCATTGAAATGTTATTGAAAGTTCGCTATGTCCGCCTGTGCAATGCCAACTAAATATTTCTCTGAAAGATTTATGAAAGATTTCATCAAGATTTTCGGTAAATATTTTTAATGAATATTAAAGAAATATTTATATAATATTGCATTTCAACGTTTGGGAAACAACATAAATTTTTCATGAAATGTTTATGAAAGATTTAAAGTTTCTTTCAGGAAACATTATTTAATATTATAACGCACAGGGGCGGATTAAAGGGGGGGCTAGGTAAGGCTATAGCCCCGGGCCCCGGTTATCAGGGGGCCCCGAATAGAATAAGGTTGTTGAAAAAATGTTTGCGAGTATTAAATTAAAAAAAGTTTTTTTAGTTTGTAAAATATATATAGTAAAGCGGGGTAAGATGAGCAAGAAAGTTTTTATATCTTAATTTAGTAAAGAATATTATAATCTATTAAATAAATATTAAAACTTTTGTGTTGATCGCTTTAAGTTTTTATATTTATTAAACAGATTGTTATGTTCTTAACTAAATTAAGATATAAAAATTTTTTCCCTTAAATATGATATCTTCCGTTTTACTATAAGAATTTTAGTAGAATTGCAAATTACAATACTATAAAATAAAGCCATATTTATTTGTCAACGAATTATTGTTTTCGAATGAAATTCGATCTTAAAATCAAAATTTTTTTTAGTGCAACAAATTCAAAAATTTGTTTTGTAACATTCTGAATTTTTTCTCTTAATCGCTATTTGTACCGTTTATTTAATTTCAACCTTACTTTCCCAAGAAGGAAAAATACATATCACAAACTCAACGCAATAATATATACACCATCAACTTTTTTTCAAAATTTTTTAAAATCTTTTTTCAAACACGTTTAAAGTAGAAAACAAGGATCAAACAAAAAAATAAAATTTTTCTCTTCTTTTAGTTTTTAATTTTTGCAAAAGTATTTGCACTGAAAAACTATTGATACTTCTCAATAAAACAAATAAATTTTATTATTTTTTTATATACGATAAATATTTAATTTATCTATAGTAGTTCGATCAAAGAATATAATATTAAATAATCTAGATGAAAAATATAAAAAATGTTAAAATGTAAAAATATAAAATTTGTGACAGAAAAAGTATAGAGATATGAAGTATGAAATATTTAATTATACCTATAGCTATGATCAAAAAATTAATAAATAATTAATCTATAAAGGAAATTGTTTGAAATATTTTGTCAGAATACAATCATTTAAAAATAATTGTATTATGCTGTTACATAAAATGTCGCGCTGTTTGGCTGTATAATACTATCATGCGATGCTAACTAGTGAAAAGGTTTGTCAGCATATTTATTAATAAAGCACATGTAACGTAGAGTATATAGTGCTTGTATCAATCGGTCGAGACAGAAATTCGAACTCGGATCATCGAGTTACGGACCCATCACTAAGCCATGAAAAACCTCAAAAATACAATTATGTTTGACAAAATATTCCAAATAATTAATAAATTCTTATAAAATTATGTAAATTGATTTTGATAGATGATTTTTATATAAATATGATAGCAATTTTTAAAAGATTTTAAAAGAAAGTAAAAATTTGTTTATCATTACTTTATTCATATTTTGATCATCGATAATAAAAACATGGAATTTACTACTATTTAAAATAAGACTATTATTAAACAATTAAATCTCTCTTAATTTGCAAATTGTGAGTCCGAAAGGTCATTTTCAGTTTTAAAACGATTAAAAAATGTATTGCGAGCAAATATGCTAGATAAAAGATTATCGTCTTTAGCTAGATTTGGAAATGAATTACTTCGAAATTTAAGTTATGATTTAATTGATAGATCTGCCAATGATAAAGCGGGGAAAAAAGCTTTCAAAGTTTGATTATATGAATTTCAATTGAAAGTTTTTATATTGATCATATATTCTAATTTTTAATACATAAAATGTTTCAAGATAATTAAAAATTTACTGACTAATTTATTAATATTATATCTGATTTATTTTAATAACTTTGAAAATATCATATAAAAATTAATAATCTCTTCTACTCTAAACAAATCTTTATTGCCTATCTGCACTTCTAATCTGTTACGTAGTTTTAAGAATTCGGTTTAAGAAAGAAAGGCAATAAATTTGCTATCCGCCAGAAGTCATAATTTACTTCTCAATAGAAAAAATTATTTAAAATATAAACATTATTCAATTTTTTATATCGAAAAAACGTTGTCCTTAAAGGGGCCCCACGGAACCTTGATCCGCCCCTGATAACGCATTACATTTCTACATTAATTGCATATCCACATTACTTATAAAGTCGCATTTACATAAATTGTAATTATGAAACATATTTTTATTGCATGATACTATATTATATTATAACTCATTATACATATACATTGATACATATCCGCACACATGTTTTCCATTTATTTATTAGTCGCATCTACATTGTTACAAGATATGCGCTGCGTGTCTTTGCACAAACAGCTGGCTATTGCCTTATGTACTAACTAAGGTCTCCTTCAACCGCTTGGGGACAAAACGCGCATTCAACGCGCGTCCTCCTATCGGCGGAACTGGAAATCAAAAATCTTGCAAATGAATATTGTTGAAATATTTCTAGAAAATATTTCTAAAAGTTGCAATTAAAGATTTCTACAATCTTTCATTGCAACATTATCGCCATCAAACAAATCCATCATGAAAGTTCATTGAAATATTTCAGTAATATTTGCACAAATATTTTAAGGAAACCTTTACGAAATGTTAATTAAATATTACATTATCATTCGAACATCAATAAAAATGTTTCATGAAAGATTTAAGTGAAATTTCAACTTTATTTCAGAAAATGAAGATTATATTATAATTCTACTTATAATTGATCTATTATTTCACAGAAATATTTCTTAAAAGTTTGATAGAATGTTTTACAAATATTCCGCTATTTTATTCGGAAATCGTTAATGTGAAATCTTTGGTAAAGCTTTCAAAAATATTTCGTAAAAGATGTTAGTGAAATGTTTTAACGAAATTTTTTCGTATTTTTTTTCGAAGTCGAGAATCTTGCAAAGTAAAATTGTGAAAAGGTTTATAAAATATTTTGTAAAGTTTTATTTGAAAGCCTGCAACAATATTTCATTGAAAGATTTCTTGAAAGTTTGATCAAATATTTCATAAATTTAGAAATCGCCGATGTGAAATCTTTAGTAAAGCTTTCAAAAACATTTCGTAAAATATTTTGATGAAATGTTTCAACAATATTTTTTCGTAGATTTTTTAATTGAGAATCTGGCACGTTAATATTGTTAAACATTTACTACGTTAATATTTTCAAAAAATTTCACTGAAATTTTCTTGCTCTGTGGAATGTGAAATATTTTGCAAAGCTTTACAGAATCTTTTATAAAAGATTTTAGTAAAAAGTTTTAACAAAATTTTGAGTGGGCTTTAGGAGATAAATATAATAAAATATTTTTGAAAAATTTATGAAATATTTCAGTAAGCCTTATTTCAAATTTCTCGACAGTATTTGATTGAAATATTTCTGAAAAGTTTAATAAAAAGTTTCATAAATATTTCAGATGCTGATCCACTTATGGTCGTCATGAAATATTACATAAAGCTTTACAAAATCTTTTATAAAAGAATCCAGTGAAATGTTTCAACAATATTTCAAGTCGGCTTTGAGAAATAAATTTCGCAAAGCAATATTCTTGAAATATCTACGAAATTTTTCAGGAAGCCTTATTTAAAAGTTCCTGACAATATTTCATTAAAACATTTCTGAAAAGTTTAATGAAATGTTTCATAAATATTTCAGATTTTGATCCACTTATGACCGATATGAAATATTCCATAAAACTTTACATAATCTTACATGAAAGATTTTAGTGAAATATTTAAACAATATTTCAAGTCGGCTTTGGGAGATCGAAAATCTTGCTGAGTAATATTGCTAAAATATTTATGAAATATTTTAGGAAGCTTTACATGAAAGATTTCAGTGAAATATTTAAACAATATTTCAGGTCGGCTTCGAGAAATAAAAAATCTTGCAGAGTAATATAGTTAAAATATTTACGAAATATTTCAGAAAACCTTATTTGAAAGTTTTCAAAAATATTTCATTGAAACATTTCTGAAAGGTTTAATAAAATGTTTTATAAATATTTCAGATTATGATCTTCTTATGGTCGATGTGAAATATTACATAAAACGTTAAAAAATCTTTCACAAAAGATTTCGGTAAAATGTTTCAACAATATTGCAAGTCGGCTTTGGGATATCAAAAATCTTGCTGAGTAATATTGCTAAAATATTTATAAAATATTTTATGAAGCCTTATTTGAAAGTTTCCAACAATGTTTTATTAAAACATTTCTGAAAAGTTTGATAAAATATTTCATAAATATTACAGATTTAGATCTACTTATAGCCGATGTAAAATGTATTGAGACCTCTTATACATGATTCTCGCGTAGAGAGAAGCATCGCGTTGATCAGCGCAATGAGAGGGGATGTAGAAAAGACCCGAACGCGCGTTCACAAGCGCGCAGCTACGCCCCTAATTTTGACAGCCAAGCGACTATTAAGTGTAACGCGTATACTTTCTAATGTATAATATCCCTACTCTGATGCGGCAGAGTAGGAATATAGCGGCAAGCGCCGAAAATGCGAAGCATCTTGCTTAACGAAGAGCTTGTGCTCAGCACTCGTGTGTCATCTCTTCAGAAATAAAGATTAAAACAAAATGTAATTGCCGAGTCAATGCTTTTTCTTTGTGTTATTCGCTCACAAATGATGGTGAAGAAGTTTGCCGAAAGAGCAGCTTCCTAACTGTGAGTGAGCGAATAATACTTTACAAATAATTAAACCGTGATAGATTAATTATCGCGAGTGATTAAAAAGTATCATTAAGTGTGGTGTGTATTCATTTAATTTACCACACTTGTCAATTGAACTTTCGTAAAGAGGCTAAAGCCTAAAAGTGAAACTCTTGCAGAAGCGTGAGACTAGCAAAGCATAGCTTGTAGTTCTTTCGCCGTTGCAAGAATAATTTAAACGCGCGTGAATTAGAGTAAAAGTTTCGCGCAGTTGATGATACATGAGGTCCAGAAATCCACATGCCTTATTTCCTTTCTCCTTTTCTTTTCAGGAAGAATCATCTAAAATTAATATATTTTGAGTAAGCTGGGGCATACGAACCCGAGCTTACAGAGCAAGAGGTCTCTGTGGTGCACGGTTCAGCTCAGCTTACTCGCTTATTAAACAAAAAACCTCACTTATAAACAATAAGTGAGAGTACCTTAATATTGTACCAAATAGGTAACTAAAGGTACAATTAAAAAGTGCGTCACACACTTGCGATTTTCTTTATAACAAGTGGTGACGTCACAATATAATAAAGCTTTACAAAATCTTTCATGAAAGATTTCAATGGAATCTTTCAACAATATTTTAATAAACATTTCATGAAATGTTTATGAAATATTTATGAAAATTTTCATTAAAACAAATAAAAAGTTCGTTGTAAATCTTGCTTTGAAATATTTATGAAATGTTTATGAAAGCTTGTACTGAAATTTTTCGATGAAAGATTTCAAAATATTTCACCGAAATATTTCATGCTATGTGGGTAGAGTTATACTGAATGGTGGATGAGTCGATGTATAAATTGAGTAATGGGTGCGTGGTTCAATGAATTCATGGGTGGATTCATGGGACGATATGTTAGCGGCATACGCTTGGTACTACTGAGTGCAAGCGGAGACACACCGTGTCTTTGCTTATAAGATCGGATCGAGCGTGGATGCGAACGTTAACGCACGTATTAGCTCGTCCCTCGAACGCAAGCGTCCTTTTACAATAAAGTACTCTCATTATTTAATTCGTTGTTGCTTTATTATACAAAACCCCAGGTTTAACGAATAACGAGGAGAGAATAGTGACAATAACGTTCTTTTCTATAACAATCAGAAGTGGGATTGACCATTGTGGCTGCCACGGAAAGTGAATTTTGTTGCACGAGACAAAGTGTACGTAAAACAAGGAAAAGACAATAAAGACCTTTCACGCTTAGTGTTGTAATTAATAATTGTTAACGGCAATAGTTTTTTTTTATTTGCAATGAAGTGGTGAGTGCACCCGTGCAAACGTGAAAAAAATAGAAAAAAAACAGTAAGCGAGAGGTTCTCGGAAATAAAGGGCATATACATATATAAGTTTAAACAAAAATGGCGGGCGGCAACGGTTCGCGCGAAAGTTCGCCAACGGAGAGTTTTCGAGGGTTTCTGCGAAGAAGAAACGAGGACGAAAGATCGGTTTACAAAGATACATTGGAGGATGAAGAAGCGTTTAATCGACAACGGCTCGCAGAACGTAACGTGAACGAACAGGTTGATAATGACGCAGCATTGAACGTTGACATCGATGGCGCGGCGCGCGTGGTAGGAAATTTACAACCGCCTTTACAAGAGAATCTACAGCCAGCAGATCTCGTCGCTATGATGATAGAGCAGAATAGACAAAGAGATCAGATGATGGAAAGAATGATGGCCCAGATCGCTGCAATGCACGTAAACAACCAAAGAGAAATGCAAAATAATCCAAGAACGGAAAACGTTATTCCAACCTATCATATTATGCCAGATCTCAACAAAGATATTCAAACTTTCGACGGTGAAAAAGGAATTCTAGTCGCGAAAGAGTGGCTGCGCAGTATTGAGAGTAGGATGGCGCTACATCACTGGCCCGAAAGTCCGAAAGTCTGACGGATAAATGGCAGCGCATGAATAGTAGAATTCAGGCCAAAGCGGAATCGCTTACCACTTATTATCACGAGAAGATGAAGCTATATGATCAAGTAGGTCTGATGTTTAAAGAATCTAGGGAGCAAGTATTGATAGGGTTATGGTCACGCGAGTTGAGAACACATGTGAGCCCTAAAGTTCATAAAGACGAAGATGAACTATTACATGACTTAATAGAGTCAAAAAGGATGATAGATCTTAGTTACGAAAAACGTTCTAAATCGGACAATGAATCAAAGAGTAAAGCGTCGTTTGTAACAAAGCCCGCAGATGGCAGCAGTAAGGAGAAAACTGTCGGCAACAAAGACGTCGAAATAGATAGCGATAGTAAATCTATTTCGAAAAATTTTAAAAGAGCACCCTCAAGAAATGAGAAAGGCGAGCCAAAATGTTTTAATTGTAATATATACGGGCATATTTCTAGAGATTGTCCATCAAAAAAAGAAAATGCAAAAAGCAGTAGTGAAAAAGGCACGGTGAAAATAATTAACTCCGCAAAACAGATACAGCAGGCAAGTATTTTAAAAACGTGAAAGTTAATGATGTCACGTTGAAAGCATTTATTGATACCGGGAGTTCCGAGTGCACCGTAAAAGCATCTGTTGCTTTAAGAGGCGGTCGGAACCAAATCGGTGACTTAGTTCGGTGCTTGTAATAAATGCTTATAATAATTTATTCATTTATTAATATGGTAAAAATATAGTCATTTCCTCTAGTCATGTATATAAAGAATAATTTAAAATAGTTAAATACACAAAAATATACAAAATATTGTTATAAAGCGAAAAATGCCACCTAACAATCGACACGACAGTTTTTTGCATGCGGCATATGTCAAGTCAGTTTGATATTTGTAATAAATGCTTATAATAATTAATTTACTTATTCATATAGTAAAAATATAGTCATTTCCTCTAGTCATGTATATAAAGAATAATTTGAAATAGTTTAAGCCATAAAAATATACAAAATATTATCGTAAAGCGAAAAATGCTGACTTGATATATACCGCAAGTCACCGATTTGGTTCCGACCGCCTCTTAATGCAAGAATTTAACATTACTAGACAAATCATGAAGTTAGGAAGTTTCGGTCCATCTGAGTTTTTAGTGAATTCTCCTGGTTTTGTAAACGCTCAAGTCGTAGTAGATGAGGTAGTTGCTACAAATGTCAAATTTCGAGTTATTCCGGATGATTGTCAACCGGTGGATGTGATTATAGGAAGATCTTTCACTGAATTACTACACGTTGCTTATTCAAAAGTGGGCACGCAGTTGACGTTTCGAACGCAAGGGAATTGGAGCGACTCTGCGGAAGAGATAACGAAACAACCAGAAGTCATCGCAGATGCGACAGTACTAGCAGGAACAGTGAATCTTATTTCTGTGAATAATGGTAACGATGATTATGTTTTACTTATTTTGAATCTAAGTGAGGCAAATGCTCAACTTAGCAAAGGAGATCAAGTGCCACAGCGATGTACATTAGCTCCAGCTTCTATTTTACAACCAAGAAAATCAGTGATAACGAAAGATGATATTCATGAAATATTAAATCAGCCGAGGGAGGCAGTAGATGAGCTTGTAAAGGTTCTCAACGATTTTCAAGATTGCATCGCTATGACGGATCAAGAGATTGGATGTACAAATAAAGTAGAGATGAATATTGAGGAATTGCCTGGAAGCCATCCAATTATGAAGAAACCTTACCCTGCAAGCGATAATGAGCGAGAACGTATTCGCAAAATTGCGCAAGAATGGAAATCACTTGGCATCGTCAGAGAGACTGAATCATCATATTCTAGTCCTGTAATTCTTGTTAAAAAGAAATCAGGTGGAGATCGTTTGGTTGTTGATTTTAAAGCTCTGAACAAGCAAACAAAAAGGATACATTTCCCTATTCCAAACATTTATGAATGCATGACCAAAATAAGAGAAGCTACGTGTTTCGTAGTATTAGACTTGGCGCAAGGATATCTCCAGGTACCTATTAGGGAAAATGCACGAGAGAAAACAGCCTTCGTGACACCTGATGAGACAGCTGAGTGCGTGAGGATGATGCCAGGGCTAACGAACGCCCCATTTCATTTTTCAACGTTAACGGCATGTCGGAGCTGCAGCAATTGAGTTTTGCTTTTTTTATTTTATCAATATCTTTTTAAATTCATAAATTAAACAAATATAATGACTTGTCCGCACTAAAGCTATATTAGTACAATAATTTTTGTTAAAATAAAAAATCATTTGGATTTGTTATTTTTTTATGAGTTTTGATTGGAAATTAGATATTAAACTCGACAAACCTAACCTTAAAATACGATACATTGAAAGTTTTTATTATAACTTTGTATGTATAATATTTTGGTGGATTTCTTGGGTTGTCCGCACTAGAGTTTAATCTTACAAATTTTTTCTTTGTAGTAAAAAAACTCGATTAAACGCATCGTTTATTCATAAGTTAGGATTGGAAATATTATTAGAAGGCGGACAGCTTCGTCATGCTCTTAATGCAGAAAGTTTTAGGACCGTTGCGACATCATATGGTCGTATTCTTCATGGACGATGTATTAATATCAGGAAAAGGATGGCAAGATTTGTTGGAAAAATTAAAACTAGTCTTTGAGGCACTGCAAGCAGCAGGCTTAACAGTAAAATTATCTAAATTTAAATTTTTCAAAGAATGCGTCTCATTTTTAGGTTTTCAAATTTCAGCACGAGGTATAGAGCCAGGCATGGGAAAGGTTGATGCAATCAGGCAGTTTCCTGTACCAAAGAATGCGCAACAGCTTCGCCGATTCATGGGAATGGTGAGCTTCTTCAGAAAGTTCATTGTTGGCTGCGCAAGAAGAGTTAGAGTTTTATACGAGCTCTTAAAAGCAAACGTCCCGTTTGTATGGAGCGAACAGGCGCAGGCAGCTTTTGAAGATTTAAAAGCCGCATTAACAACAAAACCCGTGCTAAAGATTTTTGACCCAGGGAGGGTAACAGAGCTGCACACAGACGCAAGTGCAGTGGAACTTGCCGCTATGCTGCTGCAACAAGAAGATGATAAACAATTTCATCTAGTCTATGCGATTAGCAGGTCAACAAGCGAGGCTGAGGCCAACTATCACTCTAGCAAGTTAGAAATGCTCGCAATAGTATGGGCAGTTAACAGACTTCGTAATTTTCTTATTAATGTAAAATTTACTGTTGTAACGGACTGCGAGGCGCTTATGCATATACACATAGGCAGCACTAAAAATCCGCAAATGATACGCTGGCAAAACCAGTTAAGTGAATACGATTATGAGGTACGTCACAGAGCAGTTACAAAGATGCAGCATGTAGACGCATTAAGCAGAGCACCCATTCATGACCCGTCAAACGACGAAACTATAGAATCAGGAGACGTAGAAGACTGTATATTTACAATTTCAAGTAATGAGGAAGAAATATTATTATATCAATACTATGATGAAGATATTCAGAAGAAAATAAGGATCTTAAAGAAGAACGAAAAGGTAAGAACTGCTGTTGAGAAAGGCCATGTAAAGGATTTTGTGTTGGACGAAGGTTTATTGTATAAAAAGGAAGGTAACGATCTGAAATTTGTAATTGGAAAAGCAATGAGGTAAAGCATGCTTGTACGTTTTCATGATCTACAAGGGCATTTTGGCGTAGATCGAACATTACAAAAAGTAAGAGAATTTTATTATTTTCCATACATGAAGTCATATGTACGACAACATATTCGAGCCTGTTTACACTGCATTGCCACGAAGACAATAACAGGCAAACAGCCAGGTGAACTTCATCCGATTACGCCAGGCAAAAGACCATTTAAAATTATTATTGTAGATCACGTTGGACCATTTGTGACAACGGCAAAGAAAAATCAGTTTTTACTAGTCATAGTAGATAATTTGACGAAATTTGTTTGTTTAGAACCTTGCAGAAATACAAAAGCAGTAGGAGTGGTAAAGAAGTTACAGGATTTTGTAAGAAATTATGGAGCACCACATAGAATAATTTCAGATCGCGGATCTTGTTTCACATCATCAACGTTTGAAGAATTTTGTAAACAACACGGTATTCAACATACACTAAATTCTCCACGCCACGCACAAGCCAACGGGCAAGCGAGAGAGTAAATCGCACTCTAGTCCCAGTGATTCAAGCTAATTTAGCAGAAAATAAAGAAGGCCGTGATTGGGACTGTAAAATAAAGGATGTTGCTATGAGCCTAAATACTTCATTTAATCATAGTACGATGAAAACACCATTTGAATTGCTGTACGGTTATAAATATCGCACACACGAAGGTCCGGCTCGTATTTTAACAGCCAAAGAAGAACTAAGACGATATGAAAGACCAGAGATACTGCAGGAACAACCCAATAAGCACACATCTGGAAAAAAGAATTCTTTAAGAATTCACGAATGTCCGCTCTGAAGTTAATAAAATATATTAATAAAGTATTCATAAAATATTCACAAAGTATTCTTCCACAAAATTTGAATAAAAAATAACTCTTCAACGTATCTTTATAAATATTTTAAAAGGGTTAAGAAAGTATTCATAAAGAATTCTTTTTTGAAAAAGTAATCATAATCCAAAGTATTCATAAAGTAGTCAAAAAGTTTACTTTTGAAACACTGATTTTCTAGTAACTTAGTCACTTTCAAAAATCGAAAGATGTAATGGATATTTTATCGCTTTTCAGATTGTTTTAAAATCTTTTAATTTTGATTTTCATGAAATTCAAAATTGAAAACTTAAAAATTCCTGATAATTTTATAAATTGGAAAAATTCAATTTAATTAATCATTTAATAATTTAAATATTTTTTATCTATTTTAAACGAAAAAATTGTTAACATTTTATGAAACAAAATATATATTTTAAGTGTGTTTTAAATAAATTCTCATTTTGAGAATTTAAACAAATATCTAAACATTCTTCAATTTAAATTAAATTAACCATGACTTCACAAAATATTTCTTTTATTAAATTAAGGTATCTCTTGAATATTTAATAAATTTTTATTTAAATTATTCAAATAAAAATGTAGTTTGGCTAATATTATTTACCATGAATAATTAATTAACAAATTTACTAACATTTCTTATGCTTATACCAATGAACATGTACAAGTTTCGAGAATTTATTAACAGATGAGTTGGTAGCCAAGTAGGCTAAGTCATGGGCAACAGTTTTTTTTATTTTGTTTGACATCCTCAAGAACCGTGGTTTGAATCTCAAACAAATAATTTTTTTTTTTTTTTTAAATTTAATAGCTTATTTTTAATCAATTATAACATTTTTTGTTTTTCATAATCATGTAAAATAGAAGGATTATTTATAATTTGATGATTAAAAAAAGTATTTTGAGAATGTGATTCAATCAAAAGAATTGTTTAAGAATACTTTGTGAATACTTTAAAAACTAAAGTGGTCGGACATTCGCGAATAAACAAAGCAATCATTAAGAACTCTTTATTGATACTTTCGTTTACGAAAGTATACATAAAGAATTCTTTTTTAATTCTCTCTTTGGCACCGTTTGCTTGTTGGGAAGCACGCTGTAAAATTGCAGAAGGACAAAAAGCTTACAAAGAAAGATATGATAAAAACAGATTTTGTAATGTATTTTACAACATAGGCGATGTTGTTTATGTACGCACAGTTCCAGTTGCCACTGGAGAAAGTACAAAATTGCAGCAAAAATTTCGAGAACCTATGGTGGTTTATAAAAAGTTACCAGGTGATACTTATAGCATAACAGACCTGCAAGAAGAAAAGCAAGGCCGGCGTTATGCATCAACTGCTCATGTTTCACAATTGAAATTATGGAAACCAGCTGAAGATGAAAGTAACATAGATCTTTATGTAAGTGAAGATGATAAAAACTATGAAGGAACACTGAAGCAAGGGAACGCAACTGAAGGAATAGAAAGTAATCTAGATAGTACAGAAGTATCAAATACAAGTATAAATAAAGCAGCAGAAATCAAAACTCAAGAAAGAAAACAAAGAAGCAGAAAAATACCAACTCGGTTAAAAGACTATGTTTTAAAATAAATATTAATTTCTTTTGATTTAAAAATTTTTTTTAGTGTTTTCAAATTATATTTAATGTAATAGTGAAATGTAACATCTGAAAAATTAATATCTTTTTTTTGTTTACTTTTATATTTTGAATTTAAAATGTGAAATTATTATAAACATGTATTATATTATATCATACAAAAGAAAAAAAAAAAGACTTGAACAATAACTCGAGGGCGAGTTAAATACTGTAGGATGGACGAGTGTTAGCGGCATACGGTAGGCACTACTGAGTGCAAGCGGAGACACACCGCGTCTTTGCGTATAAGATCGGATCGAGCGTGGATGCGAACGTTAACGCACGTATTAGCTCGTCCCTCGAACGCAAACGTTCTTTTACAATAAAGTACTCTCATTATTTAATTCGTTGTTGCTTTATTATACAAAACCCCAGGTTTAACGAATAACGAGGAAAGAATAATAACGATAACGTTCTTTTCTATAACAGATAAAATGACGGCTCAATGGTTCGATGGACAGATCGATAAATATGACGATGGGTCGATGGGCGGATAAATAATTATGTCGATGGGTCGATAAATAAATATGTCGATGGGTTGATCGACTGATTGGTGGATGGATGAAATAGTCGATGGGTTGATGGGCGTATAGATGAATTTATCGAAGGGTTTATTGGCCGATGGGCGGATAGATGAATTTGTCGATGGGTTGATGGGCCGATGGGCGGAATTTGATGATGAGTGGAAAAAAGAATTCGTTGATGGGTTAATGGATGGATGGATGAATTTTTTTATGAGTGTCAGAAGTTGAATAGGTCGATGAGTTGATAGGTCTATTGATCGATGGATTCATGAGTAAATGGGTTAATTAGTAAATAAATCAATGGGTCGATAGATTCATGGTTCAATAAATTGATAGTTGCATGGGTAGATGGGTCAAAGGGTACGTCGATCGGCAGGATGATGGGTCAATGGATTCATGGGTCGATGGGTCATTAGTTTTGATGAGTTGATCTGTCGATAGGCTGATGGGTTCGTGGGCAATTTCTTGAATTTTAGATTTTTTTAGTGAAATGGTTTTTTAAGATATTTTTTGTAGTTGGGGCTTCGCCTCCCAAACCCACTGGCGCTGCTTTGCCCCCTGATCTCCATGAAGGGCTCTATTCTGAACTCCGGCCTCCTTTCGTACCCAACTGCTTCTTGCCGAGGCAAATTCGACAGTCTTATTTTCTCATTTTCATTTTAATTTTATCATCTATTAATGCCGTTATTTTATGTATTATTTATGAATTTATTTTCAATGTGGCTAAATTTGACGCCCTTCGTGTATGAAAAAGTAGTATGTTATCCACGGAAGTAAAGGTGTTTTTGCCCTCGTCTTTATTGTCATCCTCGCTTCGCTCAGGCGTCAAACTCGACTCGGGCAAAAATCACCTTTTTTACTCCCTTGGTTAACAATGTACTATTCTGATATTTATGATGGTTTGCTGTATCAAGAAATGCTCTGTCCAAATAAAATATTAAGTGATCCCAATAATATATTTTTTACGTGGCCCGGTCAAAAAAGGTTAGCCATAAAATATAGCTAAAAAAATAGTTAAATATATAGCTATATCGAGCGGTTTTTACAGCTATATCGATGTGTTTTTTAGCTGTTTTTTACAGTTAAAAATGTACTTAATTTTATAGTTAATAATTTCGTTATACCGAAAATATTAATAGCTACCTTTTCAACTATATTTTATAGCTATTATTATAGTTAAAAAAAATACTTAAATTTTTAGTGTATTTATTACAATATATTAATAGCTAGATATTTAACTATCCTTTATAGCTGAAAATAAATGGTTTTTTTAGATATTCTTTACAGTTGAAAAAATAACTAAATTTTTAGTTGATAATTTGGTTATTACTCATAGATATTTAGCTGAAAAAACATGAATATTGCTATAATATAAATGAATATAGCTGTATTTTACTTATATTTTTAGCTGTTTTTATAGATGTTTTTTTTGACGAGAACAGCTGAAAATATGACTTTAATTTCAGCTGTATTTTTAGCTGTTTTTTAGTTATATTTTTAACAATTTTTTTTAGCTAAACATTATTAGAGTAGCTTTCAGATATACTCGAGTTTATTTATATTGTCCTTCGCTACCTTCGCTGTAAATTGATTAACCTATACATACACTAAATCTAAGTAATAACTCGCAGGGGTCGCTAGAAAACACGCGCGCATTTTTTATTAACGGTAAGATGGATCGGTCTTATATATAAAGTGTACTCAACTCTCACCACTTGCGGGAGTTGGACACAAATTTCAACGCCTCAAAAACGTTTAGCTAAAAAAATTAGCTAAAAATTAAGCTTAAAATATAGCTGTTTTGACTCGTTGAAATTTGTGTCCAACTCCCGCAAGTGGTGAGAGTTGAGTACACTTTGTATATAAGACCGATCCATCTTACCGTTACTAAAAAATGCGCGCGTGTTTTCTAGCGACCCCTGCGAGTTATTACTTAGATTTAGTGTATGTATAGGTTAATCAATTTACAGCGAAGGAAGGGAAGGACAATATAAATAAACTTGAGTATATCTGAAGGCTACGCTAATAATATTTAGCTAAAAAAAATTGTTAAAAATATAGCTAAAAAACAGCTAAAAATACAGCTGAAATTACAGTTATATTTTCAGTTGTTCTCGGTCAAAAAAAAATATCTATAAAAAACAGCTAATAATATTAGTAAAATACAGCTATATTTATTTATATTATAGCAATATTAATGTTTTTTCAGCTAAATATCTATGAGTAATAAACAAATTATCAACTAAAAATATAGGTATATTTTCAAATATAAAGGATATCTAAAAAACCATTTATTTTCAGCTATAAAGTATAGTTGAATATCTAGCTATTAATATATTGTAATCCCAGTCAAAAAAGGTTAGCTATAAGATATAGCTAAAAAAATAGTTAAATATATAGCTGTATCGAGCTGTTTTTACAGCTATATCGATTTTTTTTTCTAGCTGTTTTTTAGAGTTAAAAATATACTTAATTTTATAGTTAATAATTTCGTTATACCTAAAATATTAATAGCTATCTTTTCAACTATATTTTATAGCTATTATTATAGTTAAAAAAACACTTAAATTTTTAGTGTACTAGGTGTTTTTTTAACTATGATAGTAGCTATAAAATATAGTTAAAAAAGTAGCTATTAATATTTTCGGTAGCTAACGTAATTATTAACTATAAAATTAGGTACATTTTTAACTATAAAAAACAGCTAAAAAAACACATCGATATAGCTGTAAATACAGCTTGATACAGCTATATATTTAACTATTTTTTCAGCTATATGTTATAGCTAACCTTTTTTGACCGGGGGTATTCTGACGGCGTTAGAATTTTTAAATCTTCAAAATACAATATTTGGACGTTTTATTTAACAATTAATGAATTCCCTTAGAAAGAACAACACAATATTGAAAATGTGTTGTCAATTGGCTTGTGGTTTAGAAAATTGAAACCTAAACCCTACTGCAAAATCTCACGTGAGATCTCACGTGAGATCTCATGCCAAAATCTCATGTAACTTAAAATGTGTAAAAATGTCAAAGTAATATAAACTTTTACTTTTACAGTCATTTGTATGCATTGTAGAGCATATTTCTTCTCAATAAAATATCTAAATGCAATATTATAATTGAATTTCGAGGAAAATTTTGCATTGAAAATTTTTATGCCGAATTTTTTCTAAGTCCATACATGAGATCTCACGTGAGATTTTACAGTAGGGAAGTTAATCTCTTTTTAACTTCCTTAAAAAATTCATTAAAAAAATTGTATAAAGGTATAGATTTTAAAGTACTCAACGTAGATAAACCTATTAATGTTAAAGGTATAATTTTAAATGACACGTGCAATTTGCCAGCTAAAGCAATTTTTCGAAATATGTATCAATACAACGGTAAATTCGGTTGTCAAATATGCAAACAGGAAAGCATTTTAATTGACAAATCAAGAGTATACCCTTTTAAAAAGAAATTAACTTTGCAAACTAATACCGAAACCATTCTGCACGTTCAACAAACTCATGTTAGTAATATTAAAGTTTGCGATGTTAAGGGACCAACAATGCTCTAAAATTGTACCAAAATTCATTAGATCAACCGTTAGTCCAGGGGCAAACTACATAAGTCGTGGCCAACCGAGGTCTTTGATTCTAACCAGGTTTTTTTTTATATATTTCGACCTGCCGATTTCGAATTTTTTGGGTAGAAAGTCTGAAAATGGCGCATTTAATAATTATTAACAATTTTTATAAACAAATTATAGAAATGCGTTTTTTTTTAGAAAAAAATTTTATCATATTTTTTAGGTTATTTTGATCAAAAAAGGTTCTCATGAACATATTGCTAAAGCGTACCAAACCGGCAGAAAAAAATCGCAGTTTGAAAAAACGCGATTTTTCAAAAGTTTGACAGCCTATAGCTCAGCTTCTATACTGCTTTAATTTTAACTCACAATAGCTTAAATTGTTTGTTAAAATGTAAACTTAAAGATTACATTAGTTGGCGACAGTATTTATAATGAGTACATTACCCATTAATCGCTCAAAAAGTACTGTATACGCGCACCCGCGCGCTGACCTGCGTCGCCAGGGACTGTACATAGGTAAGCTGTAAATGGTACTTTTTTAGGCGATTAAATTTTGAAAAATAAAATATATAAATTATTTTCTCTAAGTTGTATTTATTAAAAATGATTTAATTATTTACAAAAATGACATAAGTCGATTGTGTTGATTACATTTGATTTAACATTTCTGTTACTCAGAAATTATTTCAACCAAATTGTAATGTAAATATACATTTAGTATAATAGATTTTTTGTTATATTTATATTCGTAAAATTTGACTTAAAAAATTATTTTACTAAATATATTTTTTGTTTTGCAAAAAAAGATTTCTGAATTTAATTTACCAATATTTTATTTTTATATATTATATTAAAGATTTTAATATCACCCCGTCAAAAACATTTAGCTAAAAATATTAGTTAAAAAAATAACTAAAATATAGCTAAAAATACAGCTATATTCAACTGGAATATAGCTATATTTATATGGATTTTTTAGCTAAAAATCCAGTTATTTTTTAGGTAAAAATCTAGTTAATATTTTCAGTAGCTTCCCTGATAGCACAACTTTTTCAATTCTTGTGCAATTCTGCTGCAATTTCTCTGCCCGTCAACAAAATTACAGCAGATCTTAACTAACATGCTTCCCATTTCAACTATATTTCTGCGCTAAGATGATTGCATCAGGCTCTAAGCATCATAATTACGTTAGACTTACGCAAGCTTTAGTGCACTTACAAGAGGATTTCCAACTGCACTGGAACTTTCAGCAGAATTGCGACGAAATTGTATTGGAGCACGTAAGTGAGACACTGAGCAGCAGAAATAGATTGACTTGTGCAATTAAGCATGTTTAATCTAAATGATTTGATCACGAGCTCGGGCGTCCGAATTGCAGCAGTTCCGTGCATCACATCTTTAGCAGATTAATCGCAACATACTTGCTTTTCATAAGTATACTGCAATTCTGCTGTAAGCATCCGTGCATCACACGATGTTCCTGGCTGCACTTTGTCTGCTGTAAGTATACATCAATTCTGCTACGAAGTGTCAGCTGCACGATCCCTTTCATAAGTATACTGCTATTCTGCTGCAAGCATCCATGCATCATACAATGTTCCTGGCTGCACTTTGTCTGCTGTATAAGTATACATCAATTCTGCTGTGAAGTGTCTGCTGCACGATGCCTTTCATAAGTATATTGCAATACTGCTGCAAGCATCCGTGCATTAAATGTTTCTCTAGATTGCACTTCGTCTACCGTAAGTCTGCTGG
This sequence comes from Anastatus disparis, assembly GCA_017163975.1. Taxonomy (NCBI): domain Eukaryota; kingdom Metazoa; phylum Arthropoda; class Insecta; order Hymenoptera; family Eupelmidae; genus Anastatus; species Anastatus disparis. The sequence continues at coordinate 3,449,352 of JAFFSR010000213.1, read as the reverse complement.
ACATCTGTTGCAAGTACCTGATGCAATGATCTGACTGCATAACTCTAATAGATTTGGGAAGCATGTTATATAAGATCTGCGCACTGATACTAGCATCATATTGTGCTACCAGGGTTACAATAGCTGAAAATATAACTGTATTTTCAGCTATATTATCAGCTATATTTTTAGATATATTTTTAGGTACATTTTCAGACAACTTTGCAGCTATTAATATATGAAATTTTTCTTTTTTTTTATTCCATATCTGGTAAATTATTGTTATTTACATATCTAATATGACTAAAAATTACAAGGTACTAAATGAATCTCAACATTCTAATTTTCAATATTTTTATAGCTGCAAAGTTGGCTGAAAATGTACCTAAAAATATATCTAAAAATATAACTGATAATATAGCTGAAAATACAATTATATTTTCAGCTGTTGTAAGCTACTGAAAATATTAACTAGATTTTTACCTAAAAAATAACTGGATTTTTACCTAAAAAATCCATATAAATATAGCTATATTCCAGTTGAATAAAGCTGTATTTTTAGCTATATTTTAGTTATTTTTTCAACTAATATTTTTAGCTAAACGTTTTTGACGGGGCACCTATGTTGTATACTTTATAGATATGATATAAAAAAAAGTTAAAAAGTTTTCAATTAATGTGGTAAAACTTTGATTTTTTATTTGAAATTATTTATCATTATACATGTTGATATAGCAATATCCAATCTATTGCCAGCAAAATCCAATATATTAATAATATGTGGGAATAATGTGGGTTTTGGCCCTAGGGATTGATAAATGATAAATGTGGCGAAATATGGGAAAAATTTTGCCAAGAGATTTTTAAGTAAATGCAAAATATTGGACATTGTTTCACCAATATCTTGGCAATACGAATTTTTTTACGCGGGTATTTACATTTTTCTAAATTTTATTTCTTTACTAAATTACATTTTCATACTTCAATAAGTAGAATTTATCTTGAAGTCATAAAAATGACTTTTGATGTAGAAAAATTTTGGTTAAAAATTGAAGATTTTTGTTTTATAGCTTTTTTATAATAAATTTCTTCTTTTACGGAAAAATGATTTAATTTTAAAAAATATTTCTAATTTATATAATAAGTATTCATAATAAATTAATATTAATTAAAATTATTTAATAATTAACATTTATTAATTTATAGTTTTTTAAGGCGACTTCGGATTTTAGGTTAGGTTTTATTTTTGAGTTTACAAATTACTCTTTCAATATGTAAAATTTTTCAGATTTTCTATAATTTTCCACCATTCTACGGATTACAATAAATGGTGGAAAATTAAAAAATCCAAAAAATTTTAGAAACTGAAAGAGTAATTTGTAAACTACAAAATGAAATCCAACCGAACTTCCGTAGTCGCCTTAATCCAACCCATATGGAAAAAATTTTTGGATATAATTGTAAATAACTGTTAATAACTGTAAATAAATGTAAATAAATGTAAATAACTGTAAATAACTGTAGAAAAGTGTTAAAAAATGTGGGAATTGAGACATAAATAACAGTTATTTACAATTATTTACAATTATTTACTGTTATTTACACTTATTTACAGTTATTAACTGTTATTTACACTTATTAACTGTTATTTACACTTATTTGCAGTTATTTATATTTATTTACAGTTATTTACATTTATTCACTTTTTTCACAATTATTTACAGTTATTTACGATTATTTATAGTTTTTTACAATTATTTGCAGTTATTTACATTTTCGAAAATTATCACGAATTTATTCAATAATTTTATATATAGGCGAAAATTTTTAAAAATGTGAATAACTGTAAATAATTGTAAAAAATTATGGGAAATTGTAAATAGTTGTAAATAATTATAAATAACTGTAAATAACTGTAAATAACTATAAATAATTATAAATAATTATTAATAACATTAAATTATCCACTAATTCAAAAATTTTTGAAAATGTAAATAACTGTAAATAATTATGAATAACTGTAAATAATTATGAATAATTGTAAATAATTATAAAAAACTGTAAATAATTGTAAATAATTGTAAATAACAGTTAATAACAGTTAATAACTGTAAATAACTGTAAATAATAGTAATTAATAATAAATAATAGTAAATAACTGTAAATAACTATTATTTATGTCTCAATTCCTACATTTTTTAACAGTTATTTACAATTATTTACTATTATTTACAGTTTTTCACATAAATTATTTCCATATGGGAATATTTAAAAACTATGCAATTCAAATTGAAGCTTTTTTATGTACAGCCAAGCTTGACAAACAGCAGTCGGAGCGAAAGAAGTGTGCGAAAGAGATAGCAATGCTTTTTTCTGTATGGGGATACTGATCGCGCCACCTTACTACAATATCCGAACTAACATTTATGGCAGAAATTGCCCATATAAAAGTACGCTTCTATAAGCATCTATATTCGTTGTTAATAATTAGATTCTATATTTCATTTTTACTATTTAAATGTTTTTTTGCTTAAAATGGTTTTTTTTTAAAGAACATAGTATTTGATGTAAATGTATCATTTACTTAAATTTTGTAAAAAAATTGTATCAAGTTTAAATAAATACTTTACCAGATGTATGAATCGCTCAATTCAATAAATATATTTAATATCAAGTAATTAATTCAAAAGAATCATTGCTTTTACAAAAAAATTGTTATTTTAATTTAAAATTAAATTGTTGGATTTAAATCGATAGTTTTTTAAAAATAAAGTAATTTATTTTACTAATTTAAACAAATATCTTTGTATAAAAAAATTATTCTTTTATTAATTAAATATTTTCTTTCTCTAATAAAAAATTTTTTAGTTGGTTAATAACTTTAAATGAAACAATATTTTTGAACTTATAATTTATCATTTACTTACTTTTTGCTGCTATGCACAACGAAATTCAGTTATTATTTTTAAATAAATGATTTAAAATTATAAAGAAATTTATCTAAAATCAAAGATTTTATGAATTTTATTATACAAAATATTTTTTTGGCAAATAAAACATCTTAGGTGAAGACAATGTTCATTTAAAACAAGATATAATTTTTAAGTAAGTTGAATCTATTTACATTAAATGCATTCATTTTCTAATAAATATATTTGCTTGATTTAAAAAATTTGTTTTTTATTATTATTGTAATATTTATAGTAACTATAGCTATATAATAGAAAAAAAAATAATAGTTATAACTATATTTTTTTTATAAGGGGAGTGGCTTTATTATTTATACCACCAATTTTATATATATATATATTACATAATTTTAAAATATTAGGAACAAATCTGCCGTCCAAAGTAAGAAAACCTTAACTCCAATGGGATTCCAATGTAGTTAACCACTTTTATACTTTGGACGGCAGAAATAAAAGAGATATTATTCAGACTATCATTATTTTAAATATTTATTTGAAAACTATTGTTAATGTAGAGGAATTGCTTCTTTTAACACTAACATAGTGTTGAAGTTTAAATAGTTTCATAACAACTTTTTGGAAACTTAAACGAATTTATTATTGTCAAAATAAAAAAAATTATTAAAGCTTCTGAAAAATTGATATACAATTATAAGTATATTATTATATATTTTGCTATACTGATTTTTAAATTTTATTTTCATCAATTACTTTTGTCACTGATGAATGTAAACTATATTTTATATCTCTTTGAGGAACACGTTGAAATGGATGAGCTAATAATCTTGCCATATTGTTATGTATTTTTACAGCACTTCTTGTAACTTCCATGATATATGAAATATTTTTAATATCTAGTTTTGTTAACTCAGCATAAATTTCTTCACATTTATTTTCTGAATTAGATGACTCATGAATGTATAAAATATCCAAAAAAAAGTTATGGTACTGAATTAATTCTTGAACTATCATTTCTGTAGTATTAAATTTTGGAATTGTATTAGATCTGCAATATAACAAAATTGTTCGTATCACACTATTTTGCAACAACAATCTCTTAGAAATGATATTTTGGTGTATTAATTCAAAAACTTGTTGAATATTAAAATACTTTTGGTTTTCACTTAATACATTTTCTTCAATCGATTCAACTACATTCAATAAATGTTTTAAATTCCTTGTGAAATCACAAAGCCAAAGTGCATTTTGAGAATCTAAAGTTATTATAGCAAATTCATGTTTTTGATTTAACATTAATTTATTGTTTATAAAAACTTCTATGATGCGCTTAATCATAACAAGAGTTCTGTATTTAGCACCAGTTCCTAATTTAAACTGTGTAGCAAAAGGTTCACAAATTGTATCAATTATAAAAATAATTTTTTCTGGGAAATAAATTCTATTATGATTATATTTTTCATCCATTGAAAATGCTGATGATAACTAACAATGGCGAATTACTTAATATTCTGTAAAAGCACAACTTATTTTGTTGGAAACTGTATCAGATTTTTATTGAAACATTTCACTGATAATCTTTAACTGGAAATGGAAAATTTCATCAATGATATTAATTAAAATTAACAATTACAATTCTTATTTTTAGTTTATACTTACTAAAATCCATAATAACGTTTATCTATTTAAAAATTTATTTCAATAATAAAAAAGAATGTTTACAGTTATATTATCAACGATCATAGACGCTTAATAGAATACGTCTGGGAGTTTAACAACGATTATAGACGGTTATATAGAAGAACACTTCTGGGTTAAGTTGATGTTCCGAAAACTTGGGTAACACTTTAACATTATTTGTATATCTATACATATAAAAAGTGTGCTATATAAAAATACATTGTAATTCGGTGTCGCCTTCCAGTGGCTGGGTCCCTATCCTCTAACTTTGTCACGCGTGAGATAGACCGAAAGAAGCTCTCTGATTGGCCAATACGACTTTTGTCACTTGTGAGATGCTTAGAGGATAACCCTCCTGGGTAACAGAACTAGGGTAAGTGTGGGAGTTAACATGCCCTCCCCGGTTAAAGCATCTGATGTCGATAATCAAAGCACGATAGTAAAAGTATGCATTTATATGGTAAGCAGACGACACACGATAAACTGACACATCGCATAAACTTTGTAAATTCAATCAGCAAATTAATAGTTTTTAAATTTTCACTTAGGGAATTTATTTTATTCGTAGATAATGTGCTTTACTTTAAATAAACAGTTTATAAAACTTTTAAAAAATAATGAGATTTGTTTAAGGGTGAAATCAGATGGAGCGGAAAATAGGCGACGGAACGTCACAGAACCTCAATTCCGCATCTTTGTATTCCGCCAACGGAGTAAAGACGACGTAATAGACGACATCAATTTTTATTTTGTTTAAAAAAATTATTAGTGCTCCAATAACCTCACGTAATATTTTTAACTTGCTTTCCATAGCTGTACTCTTAATTTCAATCAAACTTTTAAATTCTATTTTGGTTAACTATTTGTTTAAACAATTCCAAAAAGTCTGTGACGCTTCTATTATCCCGTCAAATTTGTTTCCCTATATTCACATGGAGCGGAATAGAAGTTCTGTGACGTTGATTAGCAATTTTATAATTAAAAAATAATGATGTTAATTAAAATATTTGGTTATAATAACAAACTATATTTTATTTTTATAAAAAAAGAATCTCATTACAATAACAATAGGTGATTATTTCCAACTTTTTTAACATTTTTGTTGTTAATTTAAAATTCGCGGATACATTTGTATGCTATTTTTAACAATTTTTCAGCTACATTCCGCGCCATGTAAACATAGGGAAAAAATTTGTCGGAAAACAAGGCGACGGAATGAATGTTTTGTGACGTTCCGTCGTCTATTTTCCGCTCCATCAGATTTCACCCTAAGGGTGAAGCTGAGTGTCGACTATAAATTCGAGCCTTATTGTCGTTACTCAGTTCTCAATATTCTATCTTTGTTCTTCTTATGGATATAAAGTAAGATCCTGTCTACACTATGTACTTTGTGCCGTACTCCGTGTGCTAAGGCTCGAATTTATAGTCGACACTCAACACTTAGCACTCAGAATTCAACCCTCAGACCTCAAAGTTTCATTGTTCTGAGTGCTAAGTGTTCAGTGTCGACTATAAATTCGAGCCTAATACTTTTAGACGGAATTGCTGATTGGGTGATTGTTTAAAAATGACAAATCAGCGGCTCCACCTAAAAGTATTAGCATACGGAGTACGGCACAAAGTAAATAGTGTAGACATGGCCTAAGAAAAACAAGGATGGAATACTTGATCATTGATAAATGAGAAACGACTATAATTCCAGTCTAAGAGCCTTTGCAGGCTAAGGTTGGAATTCATAGATCCAACCCATGCAATGCTGTTACTTGAGTATTAATGTTACTCAAGTAACATTGATATTTCTTTGCTAAGCTAAAATTTATAAATGTTATTCAAGTAATATTGATACTCAAGTAACAGTTGCATCATCTGTCTTTTTTTCCATCATAAGAGAAACAAAGACAGAATGATGTTTCAGTAGCAATCATTACTTAAGTTGGGTCTATGAATTCCAGCAAAAAAGAATAACGTGAAGATATGAAAATAATAGAGAATAAGGGTGCTTATATGGGGAAATCCACACTACTTTTAATTCACTAGTGACGAGTCATTTTACAGCTAGTACTGGGTTGCAGCATGATGCGCACTATTTAAGGAGATGTAAACGGATACTACACCTGTACTCATAAATATTGACTATCTTTTTATTTTATTGCAAAATTTTAACAGGAGAAATGCATTAGCTTGTAGTATGTACCATGAAGATCATTCAGTCAAATTTTCAAATATACCCTTAACGGCATGTCGGAGCTGCAGCAATCGAGTTTTGCGTTTTTTATTTTATCAATATCTTTTTAAATTTTTAAATTAAACAAATATAATGACTTGTCCGCACTAAAGCTATATTTATACAATAATTTTTGTTAAAATAAAAAATCATTTGGACTTGTTATTTTTTTATGAGCTTGGATTGGAAATTAGATATCAAACTCGACAAACCTAACCTTAAAATACGATATATTGAAAGTTTTTATTATAACTTTGTATGTATAATATTTTGGTGGTTTTCTTGAGTTGTCCGCACTAGAGTTTAATCTTACAAATTTTTTCTTTGTAGCAAAGAAACTCGATTAAACGCATCGTTTATTCATAAGTTAAGATTGGAAATATTATTAGAAGGCGGACAGCTTCGTCATGCTCTTAAATAAATCTAAAATTTTTTCGAAATTTTAAATTTCTTGTACAAATCTAAACATTTTAATATAAAATATTGTAACCCAAAATTCTGAAAAATTAATGAATGAATTTATTTGAAAATTTGACTAAATAATCTTTTCGCCATACCCTGCCCGAAAGCACAACTTTCGTCCCGGCACCGAAAAACAAAAGTTGTATTTTCGGCCCGGGTATGGCGGAAAATAGTATACACACCACGGGAGGTAAAATGGCGAGCCCATAGCACATATTTGCTACCCTCGGCTTCGGCTCGAGGTGGCAATTATATGTGCTATGGACTCGCCAGTACTTTACCTCCCTTGGTGTGTAATATACTATTACGGTCAATACTACAAGTTAAAGCATTTCTTTTCCTCAAGTTTTGCAATAAAATGAAAAGATAGGGCAGGTTCATGGGTATAGGTGTAGTGTTCGTTTTACATCCCCTTAAATTGGCTTTAAACGTTTTGTGCAATCTTGTGACTCTACTTCTGATGGACTGATTGAATGCGCTACCAACAGCGTAGCAGATAATTCTATATTAGGCAGATTGCTATGCAAGCTCGGGGCAGATGGCGTTCTGAGCTCTAGAACTGTCATGGTGGTCACACTACGACAATCTTGCGATGTTAACATGTATGAGTGCATTCATGAGTCTATCTGTATATATTCAATGACGTCACATCTAGATAAAGTAAAACTTGTGTGTTTGACATCTGAAAGTAGTGGGGGAAGCCCCTTCTCTAATAGCAGCACGTTGCATGTCATTCCATGCACACAGCAACACGTATATGTTCATGCACGTATACATAGTAATGTGCCGCCATGACAGCGCTAGAGCTCAGAACGCTACCTACTCTGAGCTTGCATAGCAAACTGCCTAATAAAGTAAATTTTTACGTAAGATGAATCACGGTGATTTCTTATGTGTAAAAATTAATGTTTTATAGAAATATCTACTACGCCATTTGTGACACATTTACTAAATTTATCAGAAATAGAGTCACAGGATAACACAAGAGATCTAAACTAAGTTTAAATAGTGTGCATCACGTGGAAATTTAATTGCAATTGTAAAGAGAGTTTTAAAAGACGTTACGAGAAATTCAAAAGTTTCATAGGTTTCCCCATATACTTCGCTTATTCCTCTTATGCTCGCTTATTCTTTTTATGTCTATGGACATAAGAGATGTCTATAACCATCCGCTATTTTTTCGGTGGACGCGCCAATTTACTAGATCGTATCTAGGGATTTCGGAAACTCAACCTTAAGAAATTAATTACATTATTAGCATAATATAATTAATTTTTTTAAGGTCTCGTTTCCGAAATCCCTAGGCACAATCTTGTAAATTGGCAAATCCGCCGAAAAAATAGCGGATAGCTGTAGACGAGGCAATAATGGGCATAAGAAGAATAAGCGGAGCATAAGCACTCTTATGTCCACCTTATTCTCTCTTATTCATATTCCCTTATAATCATATTTCCTCTTATTCATATTCCATCGCATTATTCTTTTAGTCTACAAAAGCCCTAAGGCCCGAATTTATAGTCGACACTTGGCACTCAGCACTCAGTTAACATGTAACAAACATCATTCTATCCTACTCTACTTCCATAAGAAAAACAAGGATAGAATGATGTTTGTTACATGTAAACTGAGTGTTGAGTGCCAAGTGTCGACTATAAATTCGGGCCTAAGCGTTTATCTTCTTTGGTATTAGTTTTATTTAATGCAATATTTGATATTCTGTAAAATGTAGTGACACTATTAATTAAAAAAATTTAATTTTAAAAATTTATTTAACCGATTATGCAAAACGTATTAATTGTATTTTATAATAAGAATTTTGTTTGTGCAATGCATTATTAGTAAATATTAACAACAAATATAGACGCTTGTAGAAGCGTTTTTTTAATAGTCCGCAGTACAGAACCCTTTTTCAAAAATGATTACCACACACTTAGAACTTTGTAAGCAGCTTCATTTTGTCGAGTCTACCAAACTTTTCATTTACGAAAACTCTCGAAACCGCTGCGTTTTTTAATAATAAATTATTAAACATGTCGATTTGACGATGTATTGTTATGCAATGACCACATACTTTTTTTTACATGGAACTAAAAGATATTTTTATAACAAAAATCAAATAATGTATGGCCGACAAAAATAATTCTGCGTTAGATGAGTCTACCATTTGAATTATGTCGATAGGACGGGGTTATGTTATGCGATGACCACATAGCCAATTTTTATGGGATTGCTTGATAATTAATTATGAAACCATAAGATCATAATGTCCGACAAAATTTCTGCAGATTTTTTTCAGTCCGACAATCGGAACATGTCATTGTTACGAGGTATGGTTTTGTGATTACCATCCCTGTTGAAAATGATAACGTCATTTAATAACGTCATTTCATCAAATGACGTTGCAAATTGAGACGTTTCGCGACGTCATTTATGCAAATGACGTCATTGTTCAAGTGAGATTTGATGGCTTATTAAATTAAGAAAAAGACGTTATTTTATATTTCAAAATGACGTCGTTGTTTCCAAATAATTCTATACATATCACTAAAATATTTCTTTATATAAAACTTAGATTTTAGTGTTTATTTATCAATTAAAGAATTGTTATTATTATTAGATTTCTAATAATAATAATTATATTTATTAATTCATTGTTCATATTTAAGTACCCTAGTGGAAATCGAATCTGTGAATAACTGGGAATAACTGGAAATAACTGGAAATAACTGGGAATAACTGTGAATAACTGGGAATAACTGTTATAAACTGTTCAGTTTGAGACAGGAATAACAGTTATTCCCAGTTATTCCCAGTTATTCCCAGTTATTCTCAGTTATTCCCAGTTATTCACAGTTTATAGCTTAAAAATAGTTTGAAAAAACAGAGGTACGAATAACAGTTATTCCCAAATATATTTATAATAGAAAAAAAAATAAAAAAAATATATATTTTTTTCATTTTTTCAAATTTATATTTTTCAAATTATTTTTAAACTAAACTGTAAATAACTGGGAATAACTGTGAATAACTGGGAATAACTGGGAATAACTGTTATTCCTGTCTCAAACTGAACAGTTTATAACAGTTATTCCCAGTTATTCCCAGTTATTCCCAGTTATTCACAGATTCGATTTCCACTAGGGTATTTATTAAATTTAGTATTTAATAATAAAATATTTAAATACATAATTTTATAAAGGAATTTATAAAAAAATTAAGTATTTCTTAAACACATTGTTAATATAATGTGGAAATGCTTGAAAATCTCAAATTATAATATTGTAAAAGACATACTGCAATTTAGTAAACGAATACAGTAAAAGAAATAAGAAATGATAATAATTTAAAAGTAATAATATTATGTAATGTCTAATAGTGTTCATGATATTAAATAAAACACTAATTAACAACATGCTTTAAGAAAAAAATTCATTTTTGATTTATTCATAAAATTAAAAGTTTTACTCATTTTTCTCATATATAAGTTATTAAAATTTTTATTGCTATTTATGAATTTTTGTTAAATAAGTTTTTCAAATTTAATATATTTATGTCTTATTTAGAATAATTTATACATAAAATAATTGTCCTAAGACAATTGAGTTCTACAGGGTACTACTACTTATTTTCAATTAATTTTCTTGTAATTTCCATTAGATTTCGGTAGCAATTTTGTCGGCCGCATATTCTAGTGTACTCTACATTTTATTTAAAACAGAAAAAATCCCAGATTGGATATGTGGTAATCACAAAACCATATCACGTAACAATGACATGTTCCGATTGTCGGACTGAAAAAAATCTGCAGAAAATTTGTCGGACATTATGATCTTATGGTTTCATAATTAATTATCAAGCAATCCCATAAAAATTGGCTATGTGGTCATCGCATAACATAACCTCGTCCTATCGACATAATTAAAATGGTAGACTCATCTAACGCAGAATTATTTTTGTCGGCCATACATTATTTGATTTTTGTTATAGAAATATCTTTTAGTTCCATGTAAAAAAAAGTATGTGGTCTTTGCATAACAATACATCGTCAACTCGACATGTTTAATAATTAATTATTAAAAAACGCAGCGGTTTCGAGAGTTTTCATAAATGAAAAGTTTGGTAGACCCGACAAAATGAAGCCACTTACCAAGTTTTAAGTATGTGGTAATCATTTTTAAAAAAGGGTTCTGTACTGCGAACTATAAATGGTAAACATCCTTCTATAAAAAAGTCATGACTAGATGTTGTGAAGCAAAAGTAAAAGTTATTAGATCTGACTCATAGAGGGTGCTATCACAAGTCATGACTGGATGTTGTTATATGACCAAGATAAACGTTTCGTGATTAACTCACCGAGTCCGCATGCGTGTAGCTCTTATTTTAAATTGTCTAATTTGTTCAATAAAATTAGATTCATTCAAAATCTTAATGAAGATTATTGTAAATTTTGATCTTAATAAAGTTATATTTATTCAAAATCTTATAAAGATTATTGTAAATTTTGATAATTAAAATTCTGAACTTTTTCTTATGGTATATTTTTAGATATAAAAATTAATACTTTTTCTTGGTTATGTAACTATATTTACACAAAACCTTGACATACGTACGCTGTCCGCATAGTTGTAAATATAACCGCGAGATTTTAAAACATATACATTATTAAGTAAAAATATTTGTAGACACACATGCATTGATAACTCTCTAGCGACGCTGTTAGTGCACTCAAACATAGACTAGCGTAAACATGTGAATGCCTCCATGCAGGTGTCAGATCAAAAATAGGAAGAAGCATCAGAGCGACAACTACTGTGTAACAGTCTAGCTCCAACAGTCACAGCGCTCAGTTGCTTGACTGATAATGAACTTTCAGTATATTTATACACCGAGAAACTTTTTGGGGCGAGAGGCTTCTGTAGTGTAGGACCGGGCGCCTCGATAAAGTAAGTAAGTCGTCTTGAGCATAAAGGTCTGAGACCTTTGTCACCGAGGCCGTGCGTCTATTACGTTCGGATGATGTATACACAGATTTAGTTTTGTCCGGCTTTATGCCTTCAGTCTTCAAGATAAAGGTCTCAGGCCTTTATACTCAAGGCATGATACCTCATCGAATCGCTCTATTAATAAGGGTCTTACACCTCAAGATTTACGAAGGTCTATCGCCCCAAAAAGTCTCTCCGTGTATATCTATCTTGATTTATTACAGACCTTTGTCACAGTCTCATCCTCCATCTCATGCAGACAACATCCTTACATCTGGTGACCCTGACGAAGAAGTCTTGGTCAAGGAACTTCGTCAGTGATTAGTGGCTTGGCAGCGTGGGTAGAGATTCACAGGGACGCCTCATCGACCGCCATCTTTCCGACAGTGTGCAGGCCACGTGCTCTCTCTCTCTATACCTTCCAACGTCGCTCTCGCTTCATTTTTTTCAACTTCAAGGGTCTGCACCAGGAGTTTTGAGTGGAATAGGTCTTGGAGCTTCCACCAGCAGCAATTGGTTGACCTCATAGCGGCTTCCATTGTAGGGCGCTTCCTCGCGGCTTTTTGCATTAGCTTCGTCGCCTAGAGCAACTATCTTGAAAACGAAGTATTAAGAGAAGTTCTTTAAGGCTCTCTCTTCATTATTTTAAAAAACGCGATCACGCACGCGTAATTCGAGCGGATGCGCGTTGATTAACTTTTTGTAAAAATTTAACCTATTGGAGCTACGTGGCACGTAATACAGCATTAAGGTGTTCACATAGGTTTTCTTGCTATGTTCTTACGGCATCATGCACAATAGCCGTCTAGTAAGCTTTTCAAACGTGATAAGTAACATTTTTTCTTATATTTCACGTAATTCTGCGCTCGATAAGCAATACAAAAGTAAAAATTATAAAGTGCTTAGCGCATGCAATTCTTTTCACGCGATTGCAAATTTTCAAATTATAAATCGTAAGTAAGAAACGGCTAGTTTCCAACAGAATAAATAGAAAATTCAAGATCATCGACGTGAAAAAGTACTACCTCAAAGTCAACAAATCATAGTTTTAATTAGCGTTGCTGAGTGCGAGAAAACGGTTTCTAAGCATAACTATTTTTAAAGTAATCTCTTTATATTTCAACCTTTTTGTTTAACAAAATAGCAGACTCTTTGGCTCAGGTGATTAGGTGTGTAGTATTCGTCAATTTCCTGGAATCTTTTACGATACACACACTTGGTGATCGCATAAGAGCGGAGACACCTGTTAAACAATATTATGTCTAAGAACTTTAGCTTGTTCAAAAACTGAAGAAGACAAATGAATAGACCTATTGTCTCTATCAGTTAGTGATACCAACTGTATTTAAAAAAAATTTTTAAATCAACATAAGCTACACTGTTAAAAATTATGAAATTTGCTTCCGATACTATTATTGAAATTTCAATTTTTACTTTAAATTTTATACAATTTTATATTAAAATTACAATAAAATTATTAATTTTGTATTAAAATTACAATAAAATTATTAATTTTGTATTAAAATTACAATAAAATTATTAATTTTGTATTAAAATTACAATAAAATTATTAATTTTGTATTAAAATTACAATAAAATTATGAAATGTTTGGAAGCTAGTTTCATATTTTACATTAAATTTAATATTATTTTTAACAGTGTAATTAAAAATTTTTTTTTAAATAGAGTTGGTATCACTAACTGATAGAGACAATAGGTCTATTCGTTTGTTTTCTTCAGTTTTGGAACAAGCTAAAGTTCTTACACTTTAGAACCTCATTGGACACACAGCCTAATAAATTTTGTGTGCTGACTAGCAATCAATTGTTACCTGTAAATGCTGAGAGAGCCGATTTCAGGCTAGAAACTATCTCATATCATATTATAGTATTTCAATTAAATATCGACATTTTTTCCTGCTCTACCTTTCCAATAATAAAGTTTCATACGCATATATATTTTTCTTCTATGCCTATGCCACCTAAAATTTTAATATATATATCATAAACTTTACATATATTTTTACATACATCTTAATACATATTCTCGTGTGTGTTCCTGTATTTAACTTATTAATTTTGTATTCGCGTGCGTGCCCGTTATTTATTTATTTATATATTCATGTAGTCCTATTTATTGACATACAGTAGTATATCTCTTAACACATAAATCTAGACAGCCATAGAAGGGTTCCTCCTGAGTATAATCTCAAATTCGAGTTTGGTTTTAACTCTTGCTCAAAAGGAAAATTTTCAACGCACTGGTCGTCGATTCCCGGACGGAATCTTTTACGTCAGGCGTCGGGAGTTGACCTGATTACGCGAGAATGCGCAATCCTTCTACGAAGAAGTAAAATCATTCATACTCGTGCTCGGAGAAGGCTCCTAGTGCCACGTCTCGTCGACCACCTGTGGTCTTTTACGGGCGGACACGTGGGGTAACCCTAGTGTGCGAGATTTTTTCTTTTTTTTCTTGCGTACACATATAGAACGCACTAAAGAGGAGAGTACCTGACCTTTAGGAAACGGATTTGGCTGATACTGCAGGATATAATTTTTTTATGAAAAAAAATGAACCCATGTTTTTTCTTTTCTTTGAATAGGCCCCATAGACGGAGATATAAACACTTTTTTGAAAATATAATAAAAAGGAGCATTTATAAGATCTTGAATAACCAAACAACTAAGACTCTTACAAAAAAATGTGTTAAACATAAAATAAAGTACAGATTTATTGCTTTAATTTAAGTTTTGTTGCACTAAAAAAATCTTGTGTGGTTCAAAAATTACAGATGTTTAAAATATTCTAATGAAATAGCGTAAAAAATTGATGATATGTTACTCGCTATAAATATTAACAAATATGTAGTAATTTTCAATTAGGCACAACTTTTGAACCACACAAGCTTTTTTAATCCAACAAAGCTTAAATTGAAACATTAAATCTGTACTTTATTTTATGTATAAAACATCTTTTTGTAAGAGTCTTAGTTGTTTGGTTATTCAAGATCTTATAAATGCTCCTTTTTATTATATTTTTGAAAAAATAACTATATCTCCGTCTATGGAGTCTATTAAAAAAACATGAGTTCATTTTTTTCTATCAAAAAATCATATTTTGCAGTTTTAGCCAAATCCGTTTCCCGAAGGTCGGGTACTCTCCTTGTAAGCATAAACTACGTAAAAGAGGACCTGTCCTTGGCTGTAATACAGTAAAGACTCCCGGTAAAAAAAAAACATCTATAAATATAGCTAAAAATATAGATAAAGAAAATACAGCTATATTGATGTGTATTATAGCTATATTCATATGTTTTTTTTAGCTGTATATCTATGAGAAATATAGCTAGATTTTCAGCTATATTTCTAGCTATAATGGGCTAAAATAGGGATTATACCTATAAAAATAGGTAAAAATATTGCTAAAAATCTAGCTATATTTCTCATAGATATATAGCTAAAAAAACACGTAAATATAGATATAATACACAATGTAGCTATATTTTTACCTATATTTTTTAGCTATATTTATAGATGGTTTTTTTTTGCCGGGCTATATTATACGATTCCCTCGAAGGTTCTCTATTCACTCGCAGACAAAGAACCACGTTCGGTTTCGATCAGAATAGGCTCTTGCAATCTAAAAACGCCTATAAAAGCCACTTAAACGGAAAACCAGTATCTAAGGAGGCCTATGAAAAAGTGGAGAAATCGCTCGCTAATAAGATCAGAAACATGCAGCAAGCTCATGATGAGTAAATTCAAGCCTTTAACAAGCAAATCGAAGCATTAAAATCATTAATTTTAGAGAATCACCAAAATTCAAATAAAAATGTAAATAATTTTAGTACGTTAAATGAACAACAAAATTTAAACTTGCTATTCTCTATGCTTACTACAAGCAATCAAGCGTCCCAAAATTTTCCATCGGCCTTCTCAGCTCATCAACAAACATCGCATTCGTTCTTTATAGAACAAAATTCAAGAGTTAATCTAAATCTAAATAATAATCAACTCGCTTTACAATACTCACCAATGAACAATCAAACTTCTTCAAATTTTAGTCCGCAATCAACCTTGACCGTGAGCACAAGTAACACAGCAAGTATAAACACTCAAACGTTGAGTTCGGTCAAAACAAAGTTTAGGTAAATAAATATGCCCTTTTGGCAACACGATCCGGTAACGTGGTTCGAAATGTACAAATATCAATTACTTATGCAAAGCATCGATGGTGATAATATTAAATTTATTAATCTCATGCCTAATATAAACAATAATATTGTAACAAGCATATCGGATAGCATAAAATTACTTAAACCAAATAACCGTTAAGCGGGATTAAAAGACATTTCAATAAAAAAATTCCCGCAATGAGACGATATCAAGCTGCAAAAACTGTTTAAAGGCTGTCAAATGGGCGCGCGAAAGCCCTCAGAGTATCTAAACGAGTTGCTTAGTCTCGCTGAAGAAGAAATACCGCGTACAACAATTTTAAAGGCATGGTAAGGTAATTTGCCGTCGAATGTTCGCGCATTTATAAGATACAAAATAACGCCACAAATAGTGAAAAAGCAGCGGTTGCGCAAGCAGATGAGGTATACGAGGACCTTTACGAAAGCCATGATACGGTTCACAAGGTAAAACAAAATGGCTCGCAGCTAATTAACAAAGTTATATCCAGAGTTGATGCCTTGGTTAACAAGTGAGATGAGGATAGAAATCGTGCGCGTCATAGCAAGACGCCGTCACAATAAATCATGGAGACACGACCGCAGCAAAACGAGAGACAACAAACGCCACTGCCGTCTACATACAAAATACGGAAAAGACGCCTTCAAATGTATCAAACCGTGTGACTGTGTGGACCGGTAAGGATAGTCGCAATGCGAATGCAAATGATAAGAATAAAAATAAAAAAGAATCTTTAAACTAGAAACGCGGTGCTTCATGGAGATTAGCGTTACCGAGTTTAAATCGGTACGTCTCCACGTGGAAGAAAAAGCGACGAAAGAGATTTTTTTAATTAACTCGGGTGCGGAAATTTCCTTTATACCTCGACCCAAAAACTATAAAAAAAGGAAATCTATCATTCACTTATGCAAAGCTAACGACACAAAAATTAACACATACGGTTAGGCCGTGAGGCGAGCTTAAAAATACACGTAATAGGAAATCAGTTAACCTTATGAATGTGGCTTGTTTTGAACATAAGTAATCGAGTAATGTAAGTCTGGCAGCGTGTGAACGGGGCGTTAAGTCACGGCATTATGTGAAAGTCGACGAAAATCGAATGTATCGATGCATGATAAGAAACCGGATGAAATGTAATTGGTTATTAGTATCTTGTATGAAGTTATGAAAAAAAATATGCCAGACACATGAAGTGGTTTCTTCGCCCCACCAGACTACTCCGTGACTACTACATGACTTTTTAAGCGATCTCTGAGGATTGTAGGAAACCAACTCTTTTTGTCAGCATAGCTTATTTTTTTAATATATTTTACAGAAACGTAGAAAGGGCCTTAGTGTATTCCAGACTGGCCCAAAGTGAACAATTAGACAACTTTTTTAGGATCATAGGAAACTGTCTAGCACTTAAATATGTTACGTATTTAGATCTAAAAACACCACACAATGAGTGCCAGACACGCAGGTTAGAGATTTAATACTGCTAGACATTGTTAAAGCATAAAATTATACAGTGGCGGCCAATAGAACGCAGCCACCTTCGAGAAATGAAGTACTAACTTAAAAGTCTCATATTTTACGAAATCAGAGTCGTACAGGATTATGCAACCTTTTATTTTAAAGGTATTTTTATTTTTATCTCTCGCTAAAAAATTACTGGAGATATAGTGGTTTTCATAAAAAAAATAGGCTATTATATAACAAATAGGCTTTTTATAGTTTTTTGATATCTTCTCAATTATAAGAGATACGAAAAAATATAAAAAAGTGTATTTTTCTGTGTAAATTAACGTTGAATCTTGAAGTATTTGAACTCTATTTTAGTATTGGTTTTTTTGATAATTTTTAATTTATATATATATGGGACGTTTCACGTCAACTCACCTAACAAAAAAATAGAATTCGTCAAAAATCTGTGAAAATGTTCTGTTTGATACCCAAAATATACAAAAAAAATTTTAGAGGTCGAGGTCAAAGGGATCAGGATTTAAACGTAATGGAATTTTTCGAATTTTCCAAATTTTTTGCTAAATAAATATTTTAATGAATTTTTTCCTCAAAAACTATCAATTTTTCGTTAAAACTTAATAGAATACTTGTTCTTGGAAATTAGATGTAGAATTCACCTGAATTTTTGCAAATTATAATATACTGATTTTTATGCTTACTTGATCGATTTAAACATACTATTTAGTACATCTAAAAATCGAGCAGGTTAAATTGGCTTTTTAAAGTCTTATTTTTTTCGTTTTTTTAGGAGGAAAAAACATACGAAGCCTCCAGTTGGGCAGCCTTCTCAAAGTTACTTAATTGTGCAAAAAAGTCTGAATAAATCGTTATTTTGGATCAACGATGAGATTCGTGATTTTTTTTCTGAAAAAGTATTGACTTTTGGGACAAATGTATGAAAATGTTTTTTATTGGAAATTGTATGTAAAATGTATGTAAATTTTTGTAAATCATTATTTGCTAAACATCACAAATTATAAATGAAATTTTGAAATTTTAAAATTTATTTTTTGTTAAATTTTTAGTATATATGGTTCATAATGTCCTAAATTACAATTTGTAAAAATATGTTTATATTCTACACATGATTTCCAATAAAAAACATTTTCATACATTTGTCCCAAAAATCAATACTTTTTCAGAAAAAAAATCACGAATCTCATCATTGATCCAAAATAACGATTTTTTCAGACATTTTTGCACAATTAAGTAACTTTGAGAAGGCTGCCCAACTGGAGGCTTCGTATATTTTTTCCTCATAAAAAAACAAAAAAAATAAGACTTTTAAAAGCCAATTTAACCTGCTCGATTTTTAGATATACTGAATAGTATGTTTAAATCGATCAAGTAAGCATAAAAATCAGGATATTATAATTTGCAAAAATTCAGGTGAATTCTACCTCTAATTTCCAAGAAAAAGTATTCTATTAAGTTTTAACGAAAAATTGATAGTTATTGAGGAAAAAATTCATTAAAATATTTATTTAGCAAAAAATTTGGAAAATTCGAAAAATTTCATCACGTTTAAATCCTGACCCCTTTGACCTGGACCTCTAAAATTTTTTTTGTATATTATGGGTATCAAATAGAACATTTTCACAGATTTTCGACGAATTCTATTTTTTTGTTAAGTGAGTTGACGTGAAACGTCCCATATATATATATATGTGTGTGTGTGTGTGTGTGTGTGTGTGTGTGTGTGTGTGTGTGTGTGTGTGTGTGTGTGTGTGTGTGTGTGTGTGTGTGTGTGTGTGTGTGTGTGTGTGTGTGTGTGTGTGTGTGTGTGTGTGTGTGTGTGTGTGTGTGTGTGTGTGTGTGTGTGTGTGTGTGTGTGTGTGTGTGTGTGTGTGTGTGTGTGTGTGTGTGTGTGTGTCAATCCACGTCAAACGGATAATGGCTCTGTCCAAAATTGTAGATCACCAAAAAAATCGTGTATGGGCTCAAAATTTTCGTCTTACACTCTACTTTCTTTTGCAATGTGGCGATTTTAAAAATTCAAAATGGCGGCTCCAATATGGCGGCTCAAACCTAGAGATTTCATAAAAAATTTTCGAAAATTGATTTTAATTCATTCAAATGTGATTATACGTATTTTTTATATCAGAAATCAATTCAGCGTTCAATTTTACATAGGGATATAGTATTGCACTCGAGGTGAAAAAAATTTACAATGTCATCGGAAGGTCATATCAGGAAATAATAGTTATTTCTCGAATTACTCATTGATCAATGTTGATTAGTGAGGAAATGAAGATACTGATAGGTAACTCGAGTCACTGAATCCAAATGTGATATCCGCTTAATCCTACATCAAGTCTCCATCAAGGTCATTTGAAGGTCAAATCGCGAATATCTTTCATTATTTGATAAGATTAAGACACCTATAAGTTTTACGTGATCCGAATTCGAGGCCCATTGGAGTGTCAAACGACGTAATTACAGAAAAATTCGTTTCAAACTGTGGTTTCTTGGAGAACAAAAATTTTCTGTTAGTCAATATTTAATTAATTTTTACGTAATTACGTCGTTTGACACTCCAACAGACCCCGGATTCGGTTTCAGCGACACGTAAAACTTGAAGGTGACCTAATCTTATCAAATAATAAAAGGTATTCGCGATTTGACCTTCAAATGACCTTGATGGAGATCTTGTGTACCCTATAGGGTTAAGCGGACATCAGACTTGGATTCAGTGACTCAAGGTATCTATCAGTATCTTCATTTCCTCACTAATCAACATTGATCAATGAGTAATTCGGGAAATAACTATTATTTCCCGATATGACCTTCCGATGACATTGTAAATTTTTTTTACCTCGAGTGCAGTACTATATTCCTATGTAAAATTGAACGCTGAATTGATTTCTGATATAAAAAAATACGTATAATCACATTTGAATAAATTGAAATCAATTTTCGAAAATTTTTTATGAAATCTCTAAGTTTGAGTCGCCATATTGGAGCCGCCATTTTGAATTCTTAAAATCGCCACATTGCAAAAGAAAGTAGAGCGTAAGACGAAAATTTTGAGCCCATACACGATTTTTTTTGGTGATCTACAATTTTGGACAGAGCTATTATCCGTTTGACGTGGATTGACCCATATGTATCCCGGTTAAAAAAAAAACACATAGTTTTATTACATGATTTTATCATATGGTTTTATTATGTGGTTTTATCATATGGTTTTATTACATGTTTTTTGGTTTCAATTTATCATATGATGAAAGTATATGATAAAATCATATAATATAACCCTATGATGAAATCGTATAGTGAAACTATATGGTGAAGACAAAATAAAACCATACACACGGAGAGAAAAAGCAGTTAACAGCTACTCAAAAAATTTGGAATCATTACTAACTTTGTTCGACAATAATTAAAGGAATAGGAATAAATACTAATCTATATTTTTGCGCCACGGGACAAAAGTAAGGTTACGATTTTACAAATGATCGGAGAAAACTACCCTGTTGAAAATAATGACGTCTTTGCAGTACGTCTTTGAAAGATGTCTTTGAAGACGTCTTTGGTCGAGTCTTAGATTGGAACAAAATAAGATGTCATTTTTTTAATGTTCCGGAAATATAGTAACCAAATGACGTCTTTTTTATAAGTAAAATAATTTCAAAGACGTATTTTTCCAATAAATACTCATAGTAAAAGACATAAATTTTCAAAAAAAAATTCTTTTTTTAAAACGAATGACGTCCTCCCTGTTGAAAATAATGACGTCTTTCTAAGACGTTTTTGGTTGCGTCTTACATTGGAACCAAAAAAGACGTCATTTTTCCAATGTTTAGAAAATTCAACAAATGACGTCTTTTTATTATTTCAAAGACGTATTTTTTTTAATAAAAATGACGTCTTTTCTTACGAATTTTTATTTAAAAAATACGTTTTTGAAAATGTAAAATGACGTTATTTGTTAAATAGCTTTTCTAAACATTGGAAAAATGACATCTTTTTTGTTCCAATTTCAGACACAACTAAAGACGTCTTTCAAAGACGTCATTTTCTACGAATTTAAGGGAAAAAACGTTATTTTTCATGAATTATGTCATTGAAAAATGACTTTACATGATAATTATTTTCCATTTAAAGGAAAAAACAACAAAAACGAGGTTAACCTCGTAGTTTCAACTCTTCGAAAAACGAAGAACATATGCGATTGAACTGAGAGCGTTCTGGCCTTATATATTTGCGTCTTCGAAATTTGTATAAGGGATCGCAAAACTTGAAAATCGCCACCTGGTGAGTTAAAATAAAATTGACGCAAGCGCAACCATCAATTCGACTGTAAGTCACTAGGTGGCGATTTTCAAGTTTTGCGATCCCTTATACAAATTTCAAAGACGCAGATATATAAGGCCAGAATGATCTCAGCTGAATCGCAAATGCTCTTCGTTTTTCGAGGAGTTAAAACTACGAGGTTTACCTCGTTTTTGTTGTTTTTTCCTTTGAATGGAAAATGATTATTATGTAAAGTCATTTTTCAATGACATAACTCATGAAAAATGACGTTTTTTTTCCCTAAATTCGGAGAAAATGACGTCTTTAGTTGTGTCTGAAATTGGAACAAAAAAGATGTCATTTTTCCAATGTTTCGAAAAGCTATTTAACGAATAACGTCATTTTATATTTTCAAAGACGTATTTTTTTAAATAAAAATACGTCTTTTTATAATTTTAAAGACGTATTTTTTAAATAAAAAGTCGTAAGAAAAGACGTCATTTTTATTTAAAAAAATACGTCTTTGAAATAATAAAAAGACGTCATTTGTTGAATTTTCCAAACATTTGAAAAATGACGTCTTTTTTGGTTCCAATGTAAGACGCAACCAAAAACGTCTTAGAAAGACGTCATTATTTTCAACAGGAAGGACGTCATTCGTTTTAAAAAAAGAATTTTTTTTTGAAAATTTATGTCTTTTACTATGAGTATTTATTGGAAAAATACGTCTTTGAAATTATTTTACTTATAAAAAAGACGTCATTTGGTTACTATATTTCCGGAACATTAAAAAAATGACGTCTTATATTGTTCCAATCTAAGACACGACCAAAGACGTCTTCAAAGACGTATTCAAAGACGTCTTCAAAGACATCTTTCAAAGACGTACTGGAAAGACGTCATTATTTTCAACAGGGTAAGGACTGAGGGGATATTCAAGTAACGATATGTATGTATGTATCGCGACCATAGTTGTCGGCAAGAGAATAAAAAGTCTGCGCGCGCATAGAATTCGCGTAATACATACATATGTGTATCACTACTTGAATAGCCCCTCTGATTACTAAAAAGTTAGGTAGCTAGTCATAAAAAGTTAAATGAAGAGTCAAACTGAGAATTATTGTCTGTAGTTTGCCTATGAGTAGCTGTTAACTGTTTCTTCTCTCCGTGAATATGGTTTTATTTTGTCTTCACCATATAGTTTTACTATACGATTTCATCATAGGGTTATATTATATGATTTTATCATATACTTTCATCATTTGATAAATTGAAACCAAAAAACATGTAATAAAACCATATGATAAGACCACATAATAAAACCATATGATAAAATCATGTAATAAAACTATGTGTTTATTTTCAACCGGGATGAACTTGTTTGTACGTGTGTACAGCTGCACTATACTACTTTCATGCTTTAAGAGAAAAGTATAGAAAAATTTATTTTTTATACAAAATTAAAAAAAAATTTATTATTTGATACATTACAAACAAAAATATTTTTATAAATTAAAAATATTTTGGTTTTCATTATCATCGCTGGTATCGTTATCACTGTCACTTTCATCAGTGATCTCATCATCAGTATTTATTTTCTTATCTACTTCATCGACAGGATTTTCTAAAAAAAATGTATTATATTGTTTTATTCAATGATAATGTAATAAAAAAAATTGTATTTCATATTAACAGTTTTCAAGGCTGTAAGTCATCCAGTACTGCTCCAAAGGTACTTCTCCTTTTTTTAGATTTTAGTGGAACGATTTCTCTTTCTAGGAGACAGTATTTATAGCTGTACTTATGTATAAAATCGTGCGCATGAATACTTCCGAGTATCTAGTTGCTCTCTTCACTAGATATGTACCTACCCGGAGAAAGAAAAAAACAACGAAACAGTGTGCCACGCGCCATTTTTTAACCCTTTGCCGTTCACGTAACTAAATGACTTGTATAACCTGTGATCCAAGGTGGCAGTATAACTGTCAGTCTAAATTTTCTTATGTTTATGTCATAGAATTATTTAGTTTACGCGTTCTGTTTTACCGTGCATGCGTTGGATTCACATACATCGTGTGAACCTAAAAAAAGAAATTAATAAAGATTTTTTATCTACATACTATTGTAAAAGAAAGTAATGATAAAAAGTTTTTATGCAAATATTTACAAAAATGTTGAGAATTAAAAAGCTTTATTAGGATAAAGATATATTACTAGGTTAAAAAACGCTGTCAAGTGCTTTGGCAGAATGCTTCCTCATAGAGCTCTTTGAGTTTCATTATTTTTTTTATATTTATTTAAATGTGATTTTAATATAAAAAAATTGTCTAACATTAATATTTATTAATAAATTTGTACTTTAAAAGAACGATGACAACGAAATTTTTAATCGTAACCACGCTAAGTAAGAAGATAAATAAAAAATAAAAATATGATGTAAGAAGCTACGAACAGTACAATGACAATAAAAAATAAAAAAGAATTTAAGGACTACTCTGTTCAAACAATTCTTTATTTAACGACGTTTCGACCTCGTCATAGAGGTCCTTTTCAAGCTCTAAAACACAAAAAAATATACACTTTATTATAACACACGCTATACAAAAATGATTAAAAAAAGACAAAATACTTTTTCTATTTAACACACTCACAATCGTTCTCGAAGTCACATAATTTTAGCTATAAAAATAACATTGTCGAAATCTTATCGAGAGCTACAGTTAGTAGTGAGAAAATTAGTTTTCCAAAGCTTGTTTTCTTCAGGCAGTAGCGAATTAATTGCATACAAATTTTGGAGCAAATCTATCAAATGGTTTTAGTAAAATAGAAAAAAATTAAAAATACAAACTTTTTAAAAAATTTTAAAAATGCTCTAAAATTAAAAGTGCGCTAAGAAAATTAGTTTACAAAATTTTTTATACTTTTGGCAGTCTATTTCAATTTCCATACAAATTTTCGAACAAATTCTTCGAGTAGTTTACGTAAAATACAAAAAAAAATGAAAAATCGAAATTTTTTTAAAATTCTTAAAATGATTCTAAAAAAAAACTACGCTAAGAAAACCAATTCTCAATAGCTTTCGCACCAGTTCATCAAAAAATTGAATTGTATGGAAAATTTTGAAGTAAATCCATTGAGTAGTTTTTAAGATTTAATTGGCTTAATAAATAGAAACATTTTTTTTTTTTAATTTCAAAATGCTCTAAAATTAAAACTAAGCTAAGAAAATCAGTTTTTAAAAATTTATTTTATCCGGGCAATCACAAATAAATTCCATGCAAATTTTGAAGCAAATTCATCGAGTAGTAAACAAAAAAAAACCAAAAAACGAAAAATCGAATTTTTTTTTTTTTAAAAACTTTAAAATGAAAACTACGCTAGAAGAACTAATTATCAATAGCTCCCCAGCAAGTTAGTCACAAAACTGAATTCCATGCAAAATTAGAAGCAAATCCATCGAGTAGTTCTCGAGATACAGTTTACTAACTGAATACACACACACACACACACACACACACACACACATACATACATACATACAGACATTTTCTGGAAACCACTTTTTTCGACTCACCAAGTTCAAATATGTACAAATTAATGAAAAAATAGAAAAAAAATTTTTTTATCAATACAATGCTTTCTCTATGAGAAAGAAAAAAAAAATTGATTCTTATGAGATTTGAACTCCGAATCGAGTATATAAAAAGAGTTATAACTCTCTGGGCTTCGCAATCTTGTAATTATAAATATTAAAAACTTGAGCAAATTTATCATAATCGTTGATTTGAAAAATGAGTACTTCATGGATTCTTTTTTCAAATTTTCGAGATATTCATAAATATTGAAAAGTTACTTTAAAAAGAAACAATATTTGCAAAAAAAGAAAATTTAAAGAATTCTTTTTTTTGAAAGTGTGCTTACTGTAAAACACTGAAAATTATTTAAAACTGATAACATTAATAAAACTGAAATACTTACAATTATTTCTCAATTAAAAAAATATACTTACTAGGAGAGTATATGACCTTCTGATCATGTATTCTGATAAAACTAATCGCCACTCTGAGAGATTTGGATGTTTGTTTATACACTTTTGCTGCTTAACTTTAAACAAGGATAACTTTGGTCCTAATTATTAATTCTTTATTCTGAAAACTGCAAATTGAAGTTTGCTTTTTTCTTTATTTCAGTGATTATAAATTCATTAAGGGTATTTTTATACTAAATTATTCACATTTCCAATAAAAGCTTTTTTTCAAATTTTTCTTAAAATAAGACTAAAAGCGTCCATAACTTAAATTTTCTGAAGCATTAGACCATGCAACTGCGGCCTTGTTTATTTTTTTGTATTAAAAACCTGTCTTCATCAGAATCTGTGATTTGAACGTCATACATTCTTCTGGTTAGAAGTATTTGATTAATTATCATATGAAAATGAATAATTGTAGGCGTAGGTTGCAGATATCAAAAACTATTAAAAATAAAGACTTTTTCAAAATGATTTTTATTAATTTTAAAAAATATTTCGTGTAATAATTAACATTTCATTTTGATTTCTGAACAGTAAACATAATTCTCTTAGATCTATAGACTTATACAATATTAGCTTACGAGTATCACAGTTTTGTATAACGCTATAAACATAAAAATGTTTATTTATTCCAACAACATAAAGTGGAACATATTCAAAATATATTTTATTATTTCTTAGTTGTATCGATTTTATAATACCAAATATTGGCAAATCATTTGAAATTTCTATCAATACAACAGAATCTTTTTTATAAGTAATATCTTCAATCGTAATATAACTTAAAAAATGTACATCTTCTCTTACATTAGTTTCGTCATGAGTTCTTTTGCCTAATGTCATGTATTCAACTTTATATTCTGAAAATTGTAAATGCATCATCCCTAACTGGTATCTAATACCTGCACTGAAAAAAAAATTCGTTATATTCAAGTAAAATGGTTTACTTATATAGTGCCAAATAAATATTTAATTAATATAAGTAAATGAATTATTTAATTTAAAAAATTATATTTATTTGTCCAAAGTAAATATGTACTTAAAACTAATAATGATTTATTTGATTGAAGCAAATTGATTCTAAATTTAACCATCAATATTATTTAAGGTGGTCCCGTCGTCAGGTATAGTTTGTTGTTCGTAAAAATAAAAAAAACGTATAATTTTTTGAAACCTTCACTAAAAAAAGTTTTTATTTCATATATCATTCATGTAAAATTTCAGGTAGCCTTACCGATTATTTTTTTAAGATAATATCATTCAAAGTTCGATAATTTCAGGTCTCATAGTAATAAAAAGATAAATTTCAAGTACGTATATTGTAGAAAAACAGTCGGCAAAGCAAGCTGAAATTTTTCGGAGATAATATTTGAAATAAAAACTAACATTGTTGCAAGTTTCAAAAGATTATACGTTTTTTTAATTTTTACGATTAGCAAACTATAGCTGATGACGGGACTACCTTAATTTAAAAAAATCTTTATTTTATTCAAATCAACAAAAAATTAAATCAAAATAATAATTTCTTAGATTTAAAAATATTTATTTGAATTAAAAAAATATTTGTTTTCATCAAAAAATGTATATACTGAATCAACAAAATCATCTCTTGATTTCAAAAATATTTACTTGAATTAAATAAATATTTTCTTATTTCAAAAGATGCAAAGATTGAATCAAAATAATAATCTCTTGGATTTAAAAATATTTATTCGAATCAAATAAATATATTTTTAAATTGAAAAATTTATATACTGAATTAAAGAAATCATCTCTTAATTTCAAAAATATTTACTTGAATTAAATAAATATTTTCTTATTTCAAAAGATGCAAAGATTGAATCAAAATAATAATATTTTGATTACAAAAATGTTTATTTATTTGAATTAAAAAATTATTTAGTTATCTTAACAAAATATTTATTCAAGATAAATAAATATTCATTCAATTTGAATAATAAGCTTTGTAAATCGAAATAAATATTTTTCTCTATCCCTTAGGCGAAACCACGCGGTTCCGCCGAGCCTTTACACTAGAAAAAGTAGCACTTTTAGCTACACTTAAAACGACTAACGCGCCTCCTGTCGGCGCCTTCCGTGCCTCACGTTAAAATATCTCTCGAAGAGAAATGTGGGGACACTCACACTTGTATGTATGCGTATGGCGCTGTAAGCGCACCAATACACATGTCAGCGTATACATGAGAACGCCTCTGCGCAGGCTCATATCAGACGAGGAAGAAGCAGCTCCGAGACTGCTTGCTTGTACTTCAGTCTTGTTCCGCCAGCCACTGCGCTTAGTCGCATTGGCTCTCTAATAAAGTTACATCTAACTTATATAGTCTTTGGCTTATTTCCAGATCCTAGTCTCCTTCTGCACTTAACTTCTACATCGCCACCAAGGCGTTATATCTGGTGACCCCGACTGAAGGATTCAGCGACGACCAGGCAGCCATTTTGTCAACCAAGCGGCGGACCAAGAGGGACGCCTCGAAATTCCGCCATTTTGGGTTTTCTGTTTGCTGGTCAAACATCGAATTTTTGCTGCTCTCGTCGCTCATCCACACGCACAAGGAGTCTTCTCTTTCTCTCTGCTGGGACTAGAAAGGCGGAACATCGCACGCACGCATCGCACGGCCCCTACGAGCTCTAAGTGGAAGACGTTTTTTCTGCGGCATCTGCCTCAACGTCTTTGTCCGGAGCATCGTGGTACTTCTTCTTAAGGTAGCGAGAGTTGCTAAAGTGCACTCTCTTTTATATGTTTTATTCTTCTCTAATAGAAAATCGCGAGTGCGCGAATAAAAGTGTTAAAGTGCAAAAATTCGCACAAGAAACCTTTCTCTAGAGAATCTTGGCCATGTGGCGCCATTAATTTTTGACACGCATAATTACGTGAAAATTTTCTTTGTTCACGACAGTGCGTGTTGTGGCCGTTATAGTAGAGCGAATCGCGAGTGAAATTTATTTATCACATTTGTGAAAAAGCACGCCGTTGACGCGCGTATAGGTTATGTACGCATTGCGTCTGGCGTTGGAAAATTTCTTTTCTCGCGTATGTCGCTTTAGAAACTAAAAAAAAAAAAAATCATTTTTATACAGTAATTTTTATGCCCTAAGACACGCGACATAGGTTATGTACGCATTTTGTCTGGCATATTAATTTCTTTTTTGACCGGTAGTCACGCGATATTGCTTCTAAAGACAAAGAAACGGCCAGTTTTAAGTCTAGCAAAAACGCGTACTTTTAACTAATATAAACGGTCAAAATTTAATATCGAAACAACTACCTCAAGGTCATCGTGGAACATCTTTCAACTTTAAGCGAATGCGGAGTGCGAGGAGTCGGTTTTTCGCGTCAACTAGCATTAATTTTGTTTTTCGTATTTGAATTTTGAGTTATTTAATTGTAAAAAATAACGAAAAGTCGACTCTAGACAAATTAGCATAATTTAACCTAGTATAGAATTTCTTATAAGATTCGCTGAAGTGCAATATAAAAAACTAGTCATATGTGTTTGTGTCGTATTTAACCTTTTATATATTTATTTAATTGTATTTTTGTCTACATACACATATATTTTTTTTTATTTTTTATACATATATCTACATATATTTCTTTTAACATATAAAATTTTAACTGTGCACAATTGAGGATTTCTCGTCCTAAAATTTTAAGATACTTTAAAATATATATACTTTTTCTTTATCATTGTGAAAAAATCTCACTTTAACTCGAGGCGCTGGCATTGCTTAAGAAAGCTCCTTCGTCGATTCCTCCGGATCTCAAACGGGGACTATCGAGAGTAGTGCGAGTGCCAAGAGCCTTTTCTACATTATTTTAACTCGGTAATAGACGAGAAAGCCGCAATCGCTCTTATCCGGTAGCTGGCCACGTGAGAAATTCTCTCCGATTTTTCACTCGCACAGCGAGTGCGCGTATTATCAATTATTTGCGCTTGTGCATTGGATAGCCTTTTTGTGCATCAGTCGTCGACCACATGAGGTCTCTCACGCTGAGCACGTGGAGGTAAAACCCGATTACACAGGACGCCTCCTTTTTATCTATTTAAACATAAAATCATATTTCGTATAATATTCGGAGAGAGTTTTCTCGAACTGGTCACTACATAGACTTAAAAAGCGTTATTCCCTCTTTTGCGACCGCTCGTCCGCAAAAATGCCTCCCAAAGTAGTTCATACACCTCCTAAAAACAGCGAGCCCGGCAACACGGAACGTACGGAAAACGCGTTACGTATGCAACAGAACAGCTCTCCTTCAGAGAGCATGTGCTCGGGTGACGGGGGCGTCCTGGGAACTCTAGAAAATGCTATAGGACCAATCGTTTCCGACAGTTCGCCCACCGGGTTTCATGTAAATTTAACAAACTCAATTATTAATAAAAATCAAAAAACGTTTGAAAAATCCTTATTAACGAATAGACAAAGAACCGCGCATAGTTTCGAGAATAGGCTTTTATCTATTAGACCACCTTCTCATAACATATCAAACGAAAAAACAGTTCCACGAGAGGCTTATGAAAGGATGGAAAAAACTTTGAGTAATAAAATTAAACTAATGCAAAATTCGCACAGCGAACAAATTAATAATTTAACAGAGCAAATAGAGTCATTAAAAGCACTTCAAGCGAGAAATGTAAATTCGTTAGAGACTCAGCAAAATTTAAATTCTAGACTTTTCGAAAATACAAGAAACACTCAAAGTCATTATAACCTTCCATCGGCCTCTACAACAACACATAAACAAACATCACACCTTTTTCCTACAGAACAAAGCACGACCTTCAATTCAATATCAAACATTCTAAACACACAAGAAACACAACCTTTAATAACAAATAACCGAACTTTCTTGAATTTTAACTATCCTGTAACCTTTCCCGTATACACAACAAATACGCCCAACATAAACACACAGAATCATAACACTCAACCGTCGGTCGCGGCTAATATAAAATTTAAACCAATAAAAATGCCCTTCTGGCAATACGATCCGGTAACATGGTTCGAAATGTTCGAGTATCAACTATCGATACAAAACATAACGGACGACAATATTAAATTCGTAAACGTCATGCCTAACCTTAGCAATAGTATCGTTGATGAAATATCTAATAGCACCAAATTGCTAAGACCTAATCATCGTTATACCGGGATTAAAGACATCTTAATTAAAAAATATACGCAATCGCAAGATTCTAAATTACAGACATTATTTCGCGGTTGTCAAATCGGAGCAAGGAAGCCATCGGAATATTTATACGAGCTGATTAATCTTGCAGGAGAACAAATGCCACGCGCGTCGATTCTTAAAGCTTGGAGAGCCAATCTACCAGGCAACATCCGTCCGTTTATACGAGAAGACGTAACACCTGAAAACGAAATGGCGTCGGTCGAGCTTGCTGATCAAATACATGCCGACTTACATGCAAATCATAACGCGATTCATGAAATTGAACAAAATGAAACACACATTTTGACGGAAATGATGACTAAAGTCGACGCGCTCGTAAGTCAACGTAATATAGTCAAAAGACGCTCGCAAGATAAAACGTGACACGAAGGCAACAAAGCAGGAGGGCGCGGACGTAGCAAAAGCAGAGAACGTAGACATTATTGTTACCATCATAGTAAATACGGTAAAAACGCATTTAAATGTACCAAGCCGTGTGACTGGGTGGATAACTCCATTAAACCAGATCAACAAAACGCGAAAAATAAAGATAGAACAAGCTCGGATGGTAACAAAGAAAACGTCAAAGATTCGTTAAACTAGAAACTCGGCGCGTCATGGAGACCAGCGTGGCCGGGACTAATTCAGTGCGTCTCCACGTAAAAGATAAAACCACCAATGAGGTGTTTTTAATTGACTCGGGCGCGGAAATTTCCGTAATCCCTAGACCAAAAAATTTTTCGGGAAAAAAGACAAATTTAAACTTATATGCAGCCAACGACACTAAAATAAACACATATGGCACATTACACAAAAAACTTGATTTTGGGTTCACTCAAGAACTGCTATGGCTTTTTATTATCGCAGATGTCCCTTATCCTATATTGGGAGGGGATGTTTTAAATCATTTTCATCTTTTACCAAATCTTAAGAAAAAATTACTAATAAATGCAAGTACGAATGAAACAATTAATGGATTTAACAAAGCCGTTCCTGACTTACAAATCTCTTTGATTGATCCCAAGATCAAGTATGCACACATTTTAAACAAATTTCCTACGGTAATAGGCGTTGATAGGCCAAAATCTCTAAAAAAGAGAGGCATCTATCATTACATTAAGACCACAGGTCCTCCTTGTGCGCAGAAACCGCGACGCTTACACCCAGAAAAACTTAAAGTAGCTAAATCAGCGTTTGAAGAGTGGTGTAGGTTAGGTGTGTGTAGACCCTCGAAAAGTCCTTGGGCTACACCCATACACATAGTGCCTAAAAAAACGGGGAATGGCGAGTCTGCGGAGACTATCGGAAATTAAATGAGGTAACGGTACCGGATAGATACCCCATACCGAATTTGCACGATTTTTCGAGTAATTTACACGGTAAAACTATTTTCTCCGCCTTAGACCTGGAAAGCGCGTTCTTACAGATACCCATCTTTCCAGATGACATCCCCAAAACGGCAGTAATTACACCGTTTGGTCTGTGCGAATTTCTCGTCATGACTTTCGGTTTTAGAAACGCGTCGCAAACGTTTCAAAGGTACGTCAACCTTGCGCTGGGAGATTTAGATTTCGTCTTTGCTTACATCGACGATATCCTAGTGGCGTCCGCCTCACCCGAGGAACATGAGAAGCACTTAAATATAGTGCTTGAAAGATTGCAGAACTTCCATTTGCATCTAAATTTAAAAAAATGCATCTTCGGAGCCAAAAGTTTAGTTTTTCTCGGGCATACGATCGATAAAGAAGGCCTTAAGCCCGACCCAAAGTTGGTCGATTCAATCAAAAATTTTCCACAACCGCGAACCGTAGATGAATTACGTAGATTTCTCGGTTTAGTTAACTTTTATAGAAAGGCAACCCCTCAACCGGCAGAAACGCAGCGCCATCTGCACGCGCTCATTAAAACTAACAAAAAGAAAGATAAAACACCGATAATTTGGACCCCATACGCACTACAGGCTTTTGAAAAGACAAAGATAGACATAACTAATATTACCAGTTTAGCTTATCCGTGCGCAGACGCAGAAATACGCGTGACTACGGATGCCTCAAATTTCGCCATGGGTGCTTCCTTGGAGCAATGTGTAAACGGCAGTTGGCAGCCACTAGCATTTTTCTCCAGGAAGTTCACTCCCGCGCAATCAAAGTACAGCGCTTACGATCGCGAACTAATGGCAATTTATGAAGCTTTAAAGTATTTTGGCTATTTTTTGGAAGGTCGTAATTTTAAAGTTTTTACTGATCATAAACCGCTAATCTACGCGCCCGGGCAAAACTTAGACACGTGTACACCATTGCGCGCGCGTAAATTATCGTTTATATCGCAATTCAATACGGAAATTTGTTACTTGCGGGGCGAAGACAATGTGGTCACAGACTCGCTCTCGCGTATTGATCCTTCCATTGCGCCAGCCTCTTTTGACTGGAACAATGAGGCATCAACTGGAGAACCCTTTGTAAAAAAGACCCTCGCAAGTATCACGACATTCAACTTTCCAACATTTTTTACTCTTGAAGAAATTTCACAAGAGCAGGAACGTGATGACGAATTAAAAGAGATAATTGCGGATTTGAATCACCCTCTAAAATTAACTAAGCTGCGCTGGGGACCCAATCGAACAGCCATCTATTGCAACTTCGACGCGCAAACCTTTCGACCATTTATACCCAAGATACTTAGACGTGAAGTATTTAAAATTTTTCATATTAACAACGCGCACCCTTCGGGCCGTGTAACCGATAGGTTAGTTAGACAGCATTATGTGTGGCCTAATATGGCTAAAGAGGTAAAAGAGCAGTGCAAAAACTGTTTAGATTGTCAACGCGCTAAAGTTTCTCGCCAGAATAAGTTTTTGCCACTGCACTTCGTTGAACCAGACGCGAGATTTGCGCATGTGCACATCGATATTGTAGGTCCCTTGCCCTCGAGTGAAGGCTACAAGTATCTGCTCACGATGATAGATAGATTCTCGCGCTGGCCAGAGGCGGTACCTCTACACGATATTACGGCGCCGGTGGTTGCGCGCGCATTTTTTGATACTTGGGTAGCGCGATTCGGCGCACCCGTAACAATAACTACGGATCAGGGGCGGCAGTTTGAATCTCAGCTTTTCATCTCACTATTAGAACTGATAGGTTGTAATCGGACGCGTACGACTGCTTACCATCCGCAGGCAAACGGCATGATTGAAAGATGGCATAGGCAATTAAAAGCTGCATTAATGTGCCTTGCACGGACTCATGAATGGACCAAAGTTCTTTCAAGTGTTTTATTGGGATTGCGTACTAGAATACGCCTAGATACGGATGCTAGTCCAGCAGAGTTTGTGTATGGCACAAAATTAACCATTCCGGGCGATATCTTGCAATTTCGCGACACCCGCGGCCTTAATGATAACATCTTTTTATCGGAATTTCGGGATTATATCGCGCAAATGAAACCAGTTCCGGTAGTACATAAAACTTCCGCCAAACCTTTCGTCTTTAAAGATCTCAACACCTGCACTCACGTGTTCGAAAGAGTGAGAGCCGTAAAACCGCCACTTACACAACCATACACCGGTCCGTATAAGGTTGTCTCGCGTCATCAAGATGGGCGCACTTTTACCTTAGAGAAAAACGGCAAACATGTCGTTGTAAACTTAGAACGTCTTAAACCAGCGTACTTTTTAACCGAAGAATGTAACGACGTAGATGCAAATATAAATTCTAATTCTGACATCAAGGCATATGGAAGGTCCCTGCAACAGTTTTTATCTCCGAATTTTAACTTACCTACAAGCGCCATGGTGCGCAAACTCATCGATAACGCAGAGAGTGAGGCTTCGCGACTTCCTCCCTCCGTTGTAGATAAAAATAAAGTGCAGGATGATAACTGCAAATTAGATAATTTTTTGACACAGCAGTCAATAAATGAAGACTGTGATAATAGCGCGGAGGATAGGACCTTGCGATCCCCACTCTCTCAGACTAATGACACTGCACCCTGTGCAACTGAAACAAATGGCCAAGAGCCATCTCGCGTCGGTAAATCAGATTCCGTTGCCGAGCCTCCTGTTATCACACACGAAGTTCTTGTACATAGGGATGATGACATGGACGAGTTGTCGCCGGGGGGGATGATCGCGGCATTAGCAGCGACATTCAAGCGTCTAGTGATAGGATAATAGATGAAAGCGCGCTTCCGAAAACAACTCATAGTAATCAAATTATTGATGCACCGGAATGCATAGAAGCTTCAGAAAGTTCCACTCTCAATAAAGACAATCCTTCCTTTGTCATTCATCCACAAGCAACTCCCTCCTTACCTAAAAAGAAAAAATTCATTCCCAACATCCTTAAAAGAAATAAAATTAATTCAATAGAAAATAGGGAGGTAGATAGAAAGGTTAGATTTAGCGATCAAATCTCGGTTGAATACATATGTAAAGCCTCGCACTCATTTCCTAAATTGTATAAAAAACGCAAGCGAAATGTCGCTAGAGAACTGGAGGATATTAAATGCCTCCTTACTAAATATTTGAGTATAACTAATCAAAATGCCTTTTCGTCTGTTCTCTAGCTCCTGCTGGTCCAGCTTGCTAGAAGACATGTCTTCCCATAGCGGTTGGGTCAGAACACAGGATGTCTTCGCAGAGATCCTCCGTCTACATGAGGGTCTTCTCAATGCCATCGTGGCAACACCTTTGTAATTGTGCAATAGTTAATTAACCGGTTCATTCTTTTTTATTTCACTTCACTCTTCATATTTTTTTGTACTCTGTTCATTCCTTTTTTCTATTTTTTTTTACACAGAGTCACATTCTTGCAATAAATTGCGTTCTAGTCAACGCATTACCCTTAAAGTAAAGCAAAGTAAACTCACGTTTATAATAATTTCTTTTTTTTAAAAACAGTCAAGTGCACTACTTAAAATCTTAATTACTTATTCATAATATGCACTCTGCATTTTGA
Organism: Anastatus disparis; assembly: GCA_017163975.1. Taxonomy (NCBI): domain Eukaryota; kingdom Metazoa; phylum Arthropoda; class Insecta; order Hymenoptera; family Eupelmidae; genus Anastatus; species Anastatus disparis. The sequence continues at coordinate 3,412,987 of JAFFSR010000213.1, read as the reverse complement.
ATTTTGTACACTCAACTCTTAATTTTGATTCATGCAACTTAGCATACGCCAAATGAGCAATTTGTATTATAATAAATTGATGCTACTTAACCTAATAAGTAATAATTATCTTGACAAACTAAAAAATTGCAACGCATCAACCACTCTTGTCAACAAATTATAATTTAGTGAGTTGTACACACACACAAGCATAATCTGTAACCTTATAGTGCATTTGACTGCAATAACTAATGCACGAAAAATTCTGCAATATGTAAATCTTTTGTAATATTTCACAGCGAATCTAATGTAGTATATAACTGCGCTCATACTTGAAAGTAAAGCACTATAAGTGCATAATATGTAAATATACTCAAGTACCTTAATGCAATCCGCAACAAGCACTAAACTTGTTCCGTGCGTACCATTTTTTGCGTATAGCACAATTGTATAAAAAGTTCCTATTTCACTGCACTTTAAGTGAATTAATCAATAATAGCGATAAATAGCTAACAAACATTAACAGTTTTTACTGCAATAAAGCATTTTTTGCGAATCCTCTAAGGAAAAATCTTATGTAAATCCTAAAGGATTTATAGACTAAAAAAACTAATAGTATTGACAGTTTCAACATTTCAACTTTTTATTGTTAACTTCATATAAAAAAGACTGATTGTTAACCTATCTGTGATATAAAAATATGCACCTTTTTGCAACTCTGTAAATAAAAATAATCCTTAACAAAATTTAATTGTTGGGGGGGGAGTGATGTGGGGACACTCACACTTGTATGTATGCGTATGGCGCTGTAAGCGCACCAATACACATGTCAGCGTATACATGAGAACGCCTCTGCGCAGGCTCATATCAGACGAGGAAGAAGCAGCTCCGAGACTGCTTGCTTGTACTTCAGTCTTGTTCCGCCAGCCACTGCGCTTAGTCGCATTGGCTCTCTAATAAAGTTACATCTAACTTATATAGTCTTTGGCTTATTTCCAGATCCTAGTCTCCTTCTGCACTTAACTTCTACATCGCCACCAAGGCATTATAGAAACATAGACTCGACCTAACTAAAACTGTTGCTAAAAGCCGTAGGCTCGTGTTTATGATTGTGAGTCAAGCTGTCTCAACTGGGCACACTAAAAATGAAATTGCACTTTCCAATCATTTTATTATTTTATTACGAAGATGTATTGATAAAAAACAACGTCCTAAAAAATTTTCGAAAAATTTAAATTTTTTAAAAAGTTATTAACAAATGAAGTCTAAAGCCGTTTTTTTTTCAAAATTCAATTTCTCCGCAAATATTAAATGAAAGTTGATGAAATTTTAAGGGTAAGTACAAAACTATCTTCTATTTAAGATGAAATTTAAATTTTATAAAAATGTTTACAATTGTTGTTATAAAATTAATTTTTTAATAAACAATTGAAAATTTAACAAACTTCTCGGGTAGGTAGGAAAAAATTTTTTTTTTAAGGAATATTCTATAAAGTCTAAAGTATCTTTTCCTGAAAGAAAATTTTGGTAATATTCATAAACAAAAAAGTTACGAATTTTTTAATGCGGCGGGATGAGCTTGCGGCGCGCTACCGCGAGAGATACTTACGCGCGTTCAAGCGCTCAGCTTTTTGTACCTGATTATTTATGCATTTACAATTCATAATAAATAAAAATTCATGATTAAATAATTAAATATAGATTATATTTTAATAATTATGACATTTTATTTATAATATTTAAAGAGAGAATTTCTGAATAGTACTCTTCGAATCATCAGAAAAAATCGTGTACATGGATTATTATTGCATTCAAATATTGTTTAGATTCTATTTTATTGTTTAATATCATTAACTCGAGTATACTTACTCACGTGTAGCATGCCAAAATATTTTTTTCAACGAACGTTGAAATTCTATGAAATTGTAACCATCGACATTTTCTTGGAAAAGCGGTATATAACGATGAAAACAAATTCGAATCGTGACTTAGATGCATTTGTTAAATATATGCAAATCTGTCAGTCGTATTGTTTTTATTATGACGCCACCACCTAAATGTTGCAATCCTTTCAAAAAAATAAAGCATGATTGCTGTACAAAGAATCTTAAGTTTTTATCGAATAAATGTGACAAAAGGCTTACTGGTTTATTTGGATTGTATGTTTGTGCTGTATGTAAAGTTGAATTATATCGTAATAAAACATTTCAATTTCTAAGTGTTGATAAAGAAAATAAAATTATTGAACAAAATGCCGAAGAGTCTGAAGAAGAAAATTTGAATGAAGAAAAAGATAAAGATTATGTGTGTCCGAGTGTAGATAATAAAATAAAAAAACGAAAACTTGTAAGCGCCATCGAAAATATTATTATGGGACAATCTTCTCCAAAAAAGCAATCGCTTTCAGTCGTTGAAGTAGATAAAAAAATTGTTTCCAAATTTATTAATGACGAAAATTATAACAAATGGGTCAGTGATTTCAAACTAGCCCTATTTTGTGCATCAAGTCGTCAAGAAAAGATAGTTCTTCTTACTACGATTCCTTATAAATTGTCGATACGTACAGCAGTAAAAGAATTCGGAGTAAGTAAACGTATGCTTAGCACTGCTAAAAAGTTGAAAGAGGAAAAGGGTTATCTTGCTCATCCAGATAAGAAAAAAGGTCGAGCAATGAGTACTACAGATATTGACAAAGTTAAAGATTTTTATCTTCATGACGATGTGAGTAGGGTCATGCCAGGATCGAAAGACTACAAATCTGTTGTTGTTAGTGGAAAACGCCAACACGAACAGGTATGAAAATGAAAATATCGTCAGTTGTTTTATTTATTGCGCTTCGTTTTTACGCTTTACGAGTTTGTAATATAGTTCAAATAATTATATATCTAAGTACATAAAAGCTCGAAAATGTAGATTTATTATAAAATATTTCCTCTTTGATAAATTAAAATCTGTAATGATATGAGATAAAATAGTTAGTAGGGATGTTTCAATTTCATCTTAATATTTTTTTAGAAACGCTTATTATTGGGAAATCTTGCCGATTTACATACAGATTTTGTAAAGAAATTTCCGGAAGTAAAAGTTTCGTTGTCAGTTTTAAAACTTTGAGGCCACCTCAGTGTATTTTAGCTGGTCCTAAGGGTACGCATAATGTTTGCGTTTGTAAAGATCATGGCAATATCCGTCTAAAATTAAGAGGCCTCAAACAAGAACTCGCTCGAAAAAACATCAATTTTCAAACAAGTTATCGAGAACTTTTTATTGAAATAATTTGTCCAAGTCAAACTGCAGCTTGTTATCTGGGAAATTGTGAAAACTGTCCTGGGACAAAGAAAATTCTCGATGATTTGAAATCAACTTTTGAAAATAATGGCATCACAAGTATTACATTCAATCAGTGGCTCACAACTGACAGGTATTTGTTAAATATTTGTGTCTCAATTTTTTTAGACAGTAATTAATTTTCTAAAATATATAATTTTCTATTAGATGTCAACTACTCACACAAACTGAAAGTTCACATATTTTTATTAAAAATCTTGGTAAAGAGTTGCCAAAAGTTTTAAAACATGATTTTATTGCCAAGTCGCAAGCAGAATATCTAGAAAAATTGAAAAATTTACTGGAATATGGTGAATATCTCGTAACTCTTGATTACTCTGAAAATTATTCTTTTCATGTGCAAGATGCTATTCAGTCGCAACATTGGTCAAAAGATCAAGCAACTCTTCACGTTTATGTTATATATCACAAGAAAAACAATGTTCTTGAGCATACGAATTTTGTAGTTTTTTCCGAGTATATAAACCATGATGCCACTGGAGTTCACCTTTATAATTCGAAAATGATTGGATTCTTGAAAAATAGATTTGGTGCTGAAAATATTAAAAAAATCTACTATTTTTCCGACGGAGCTGGTTCACAATATAAAAATAGATTTAATTTTATGAATTTACTATTTCACGAAGAAGATTTTGGCTTTAAAGCAGAATGGCACTTCTTCGCAACCGCACATGGAAAGGGAGCTTGCGATGGGATTGGTGGATGTGTTAAAAGACAAGCTTATCGAGCCAGTTTGCAAGGTGCTCAGATAACGGATACACGAAAATTATTTGAATGGGCGCAAAAATCCTTTCCTAAAATTTATTTTGATTTCTGTTCATCGAATGAGTATGACGAACATAAACAAGGTTTGGAATCTCGCTTTTCACAAGCAAAAACAGTCAAAGGAACACGTCAATACCATAGCTATAAGCCACACGATTCAAAAAATATAACATGCAAGATTTTTTCTGATGATTCTAAGAGTACTGTTCAGAAAGTCTCTACTTAGATATTGTAAATAAAATGTTATAATTATTAAAATATATTATATATCAAATTATTTTCTCATGAATTTTATTTATTACGAGTTTTAGTTATTATTAATGTTATTTATTATGAGCAAATGCATAAATAATCAGGTACAAAAAGCTGAGCGCTTGAACGCGCGTAAGTATCTCTCGCGGTAGCGCGCCGCAAGCTCATCCCGCCGCATTAAAAAATTCGTAACTTTTTTGTTTATGAATATTACCAAAATTTTCTTTCAGGAAAAGATACTTTAGACTTTATAGAATATTCCGTAAAAAAAAAATTTTTTCCTACCTACCCGAGAAGTTTGTTAAATTTTCAATTGTTTATTAAAAAATTAATTTTATAACAACAATTGTAAACATTTTTATAAAATTCAAATTTCATCTTAAATAGAAGATAGTTTTGTACTTACCCTTAAAATTTCATCAACTTTCATTTAATATTTGCGGAGAAATTGAATTTTGAAAAAAAAACGGCTTTAGACTTCATTTGTTAATAACTTTTTAAAAAATTTAAATTTTTCGAAAATTTTTTAGGACGTTGTTTTTTATCAATACATCTTCGTAATAAAATAATAAAATGATTGGAAAGTGCAATTTCATTTTTAGTGTGCCCAGTTGAGACAGCTTGACTCTGTATTCTGTCTTTGTCTCTTTCATAACAAAAAAAAAAGACAGACGATATATACGTTGCGCTTATAAATTAAAACGAATTGTATTCTAATAAAATATGATTCTAAACTTTAAAATCTTATATCATAAGTAGTGTCGTGTTATAAAAAATGTACAAACTCTTTTTTCTCATTTTAACTCATATAAAAAAATAAAAGAGGCTTGTGCGTGTGTTTTTATGTGTTTCTCTCTCTCTCTTTTTCGTTCATAAAAGAGGATTCTTGTGCACGTGTTTTTCATGTGTCTTTCTTAATCTCGTGATTTAGGCTTGTGCATGTGTTTTTCTTTGCTGCCGCCGCCAGCCCAGTCACGCTCGTTGTTACTCGCGTGACAAATGCTGGGCGGCAGCAAAGAACAACACATACACGCGCTAAAACAAAAAAAGCAAATATAATTGTTAATTTATATAACAATTATATTTACGTGGTTTCGCCTAGGGATAGAGAAAAGCATTATTTCTTACACGGAGATTAAATGAAACGCCCGCACGAACGTGTTTATGACGGTCGAGGCTGACGCCTCAACCGTCATAACACGTACGTGCGGAAGTTTCATTTTATCTCCTTGTAAGAAAATCTACTATATTTGAATTAAGAAATTATTTGTTTATAACAAATAAATTATTTAATTCAAGCAATAAAATATTTATTCTAAATAAATAAATATCCATTAAATTTGAATAAAGCTTTATTGATTGAAATAAATATTTCTTTAAATTAAGAAAATATTTATTTGATTCAAATAAATATTTGTTCACACCAAACAAATATTTCTTTAAAAAAATAAAAAAATATTTAGTTAATTTGTATATTTTGGTTAATATTACCAGCACACAGTATTTATTTACATTGCTGATGATGACCAACTCTCTAAAATAGATGAATATTATAACATTATGTGTTTGTATATACCCTGATAACACAATCTGTTGCAAGTACGATTGTGCAGAACTTGAGTGGTCTGTTTCCACATTTTAATGCATATCTGCTGAAATTTAATTGCGGCTGAAACGTGCGTCAGATTTGTAACAGATTGCCAATCGAAACGTGCGATTCTAAGATAAGAATAAACACGCAAACTTGCAGCAGAATCGAAGCAGTCTCCCGTAAGAATCTTGCAGCAGCACTTTACCCCAGAATTACATAAATATGACAAAAGTTGCAACGATTATTCATAATTGTGCAGACAGGATATTCAAATCTCCCGCGAGGCACGATAGTAACAGGCTCAACCGCCAGGTGCCGTCAGTTTTTGCTGCTCTCGCAAGAGGAACAGCGAGCTCGTGGAGATATAAGAGCTAAGGCTCAACGAAGAGAAGAAGCTTTGCAGACTAAGCTCTCCCTCTCTCTCTTCGCCGAGTGAGCTCGCTGGCCTAGAGAGAGAGGAGACAATAGTAGCATTGATCTTACCCAGAGTTTTATTCTGGCTAAGAATGCTTTCTCTCTCTCTCTCTCTCTCGCACTAAAGCCTATATAGAGTGCGCTCGCTTATATAGCCTTTAGATGCGAACCAAGATGCGGTCGATTTTGGCGTAGTGCGCTCGCTCGCTTAAATCAAGTGCAACAGAGTCGAGTTGCGAATGCACTTCCGTACCGCCGTACCGCCGTACCGACCACACTGTAAATAGATTACTTTAATTAAATGTAAGATTGTCTTAGTCCGTACCGCCGTACCGGCCGTTGGTAAAGTAGAAACTTTATCGATTTAATATTAATCAATATTTGATGTTAAGGTTGATTTACACGTAACCGTTATATACCGTCGAACCGCCGCGCCGACCAGTACATAAGACATTCTGTCTAATATAAATTCATAGTAATGTTAAAGGTGTTTTTCCACCTATTATGACCGTCGCATTAAGTTAGTATTTAAGAAGGGGCCGAACTATCTGTCTTTGTCTAATAGTGTTTTTCATCAATTATGTAAACACTATCCGATATAACAAGAAAAAAATAGCAGCCCCCGCTAGATATTAGCATAATTAGTAAATTTTGTAATAACAACCAAATTTTTTACTGCATAGTTTTCGACTAATTAGAGACCTACTAGCAATCTAGAATATAACCTATCTTTTTTTGGTAGGTCTCTAATTATTCAAAAATTACGCAGTGAAAAAATTTGGTTGTTATTACAAAATTTATTTATTATACTAATATCTAGCGGGGGCTGCTATTTTTTTCTTATTATACTGGATAGTGTTTACATAAATGATGAAAAACGCTATTAGACAAAGACAGATAGTTCGGCCCCTTCTTAAGGTGCTTCTCACCTATTGCCGCCGCCGGAATTATGCATCTGCCGCGCGTTAGAGAATCGTAGGCCTTCATCCATATTCTGTGTCACCGCATTAAGGGTGTAGTCCACCCACCATTATATAGAATAGTTTATTAATATTATAATTATTATAAATTTGTTTGTTTATTAGAATCGTCCAGGCCATTAACCGCCGTTAGTCTAATCTGACTTATTATTAAAGAAAAGTTTATTTCTATTACTTTTGATTTCAGTTATTTTCGTCGCCAACAAGAGGCGCATAAAAGCCGTCAAGTGGCTTATATTAAATTCAATCTTTATTTCTTTGTATCTCGCGTACACATATTAGGTTAGTCATTTTGGTTTATATAATTTAGGTTAGTTTATTACTTTTCATTGTTATTGTTATACGTCGTTGTAAGATATGAGTTTAGAGTACAATAAAGCTCTGGTACTCCCTAGCATAAACAAACGTGTCAACCTGTTTACTATTCTTTATCTTTCCACCGTCCGTCCTAACCGACCTCCTGCCTCGAACCCTGGTCACTCACTGAAGCGTCTGGCAACAGGAGGTAAAGACGTAATATTTCCCACCCGCGGGAAATAAAAACGTTGCATGGCGCCTGAGCAGGGACAACGAATTTTTTTTTTTCTTTTCTCCCTACCCTGTTCGTTCGACATTCGTAATAAAAATATTACATGTCGCCCGGAACAGGGACCCTACCGTCTAAAAATTTTTTTTTTTTTTTTTCTCCTTTTCTCTCTACCCTGTTCGTTCAACATTCGTAACAGAAAGTTACATGTCGCCCGGAACAGGAGCTTTACCGTCTGACATTTTTTTTTTCTTTCTCTCTTTATCCTACCCGTCCATCAGTTGTAATAAAAATATTACATGGCGCTCGAACATATGAACTCTACCCGTCTAACCGGCCGAAAATTTTTTTTTCTCCGCTCAAAACGTTACATCACATGGCGTCCGAACAAATAGACTTCCGTTTAGTTAATTAACATGTTTTTTTTTAAGAAAAAAAAAAAAAAAAAAAAAAAAAAAAAAAACTCGCTCGCCAGTTGTAATAAAAAGTTACATGCCGTTTAAACAGATATCCGTTTTACCGACCGGAATTTCTTATTTTTTTTTTCTTTTCTCTACCGTCATTGGCCGTAATTACATATGGACTCCGCAAAAACCGTGATAATTCACCTGCCGCATTTGTAACAATACGTTACATAACCGTTTAAACAGGAACTGTTTTCCTTTGACTGTCAGTTTTGAATCAAACGTCATAAACCACGTTGATCATTTACAGCCACCGAATTTTTCGGTTATCCTGTCCGTCCGTAATTAAAAATTCAAAACGTCACATGACGACCGAAGAAAATTTTTCTTTCTCACCGCTTGCTTTCCGCAACGGGTATATATTTGTACCACGTTGAAACACCTGTACAGTCTGCTATCTGCAACAGGTAATTTACCAAGTTGAAGCCGACTTTAATCCGCACCGAACTGACTGAAAAACCCGCGAGTAACCCGATACTCGAAAAACCAGAAGGAAATCTCTCCTTGCCGCCGTAAGATTTCTCTTAACACGGCTTAATTACCGCTCCGTCAAAACTCGCAACTAAAGTTGCATGACGACTGAACATACGAATTTCTGGTGAAATAAAAATTTGATTAACATTTAGGTAATCGTCCGCCATTTGTAATGAAAAGCTACATGACGCTAGAGCTCAAAGACAATCGGTAAACCAATTGACATCGTTTTATTTTTAAAACTCGTTCGCCTTTTGTAACAATACGTTGCATGGCGCATAACTTTAAAATTTAGTTGAACCTAGCAATTCTTAATCATTTTTTTTTCTCCTTTTACTATTATTACTCGTCCGCAATTGTGCATTAGTCACATGGCAACCGTACATTAAACTTTACAAAATTTTGTTTTCCTCATTCATCCAGAACCAATAAAAATATAATCTTTCATTTCTCTTCAGTGTTATCAAACCGCTAATTATTTCCTGTGTTTCCATATCCTGTACAACACATTGTACATAATACTCATATTATTAAATTAGTTTAGATTAGGATAAATTTAGCTTAAATGTAAGCGTAGGCTCGCGCCGTCGGTCTAAATTCCGGATAACCCGCCCGCCCGCCTTTTTGCATTATAAAAAGCTACTAAAAATTTGTCTTTTTAACCGTTGACATACACCGACAAAAAGAAGAAAGAAGAAGATCACCGAACCGACCAGACAAACGTCCATTGCTCCACCACCCACAGTATACAACACCTCAGGCAGACAACCGTTCAAAGGCCACCAGGGGCTGACGAGTCAAATCTGTGAGGCCAACGGAAGCCAGGTATTGAAGGATGAAAGTGACAAACCAAAGGTCAGTGGGCATGAGTGACAGCATGGTAACGACGCCGGTCAGTGTATGTACAACCGTCAACCAGCGAGGTATGATCGTTTATTTTTAATTAATTAATTCCTGAATTGTTCGCGTGGTATACTTTACGGTATCACGACGTTCACTGTCGTTCACTCTCCGACGTAAGGGGGGTGTGCAACGATTATTCATAATCGTGCAGACAGGATATTCAAATTTCCCGCGAGACACGATAGTAACAGGCTCAACCGCCAGGTGCCGTCAGTTTTTGCTGCTCTCGCAAGAGGAACAGCGAGCTCGTGGAGATATAAGAGCTAAGGCTCAACGAAGAGAAGAAGAGTTTTCGTGTTTCGCAATTTGTGCGAGTGCCATACAGTCCCCGCTGTATGAGCCACCGTTGTCTCTCAATTTTCTTTTTCTTAAGGTTCATAACCATTTTGGTTGGTAACCTACGGGGAGGCGGTTTTAGTCGGTAGGCACCTGCGGGTGAATCCGACACTATCCCTACGGGGGTGTCTTTTGAAGATTTCCCCTCCTCGACCCTTCAAACAAAAAAAAAAAAACCAAGAGAAGAAGCTTTGTAGACTAAGCTCTCCCTCTCTCTCTTCGCCGAGTAAGCTCGCTGGCCTAGAGAGAGAGGAGACAATAGTAGCATTGATCTTACCCAGAGTTTTATTCTGGCTAAGAATGTTTTCTCTCTCTCTCTCTCACACTAAAGCCTATATAGAGTGCGCTCGCTTATATAGCCTTTAGATGCGAACCAAGATGCGGTCGATTTTGGCGTAGTGCGCTCGCTCGCTTAAATCGAGTGCAACAGAGTCAAGTTGCGAATGCACTTCCGTACCGCCGTACTGTTGTACCGCCGTACCGCCGTACCGACCACACTGTAAATAGATAACTTTAATTAAATGTAAGATTGTCTTAGTCCGTACCGCCGTACCGGCCGTTGGTAAAGTAGAAACTTTATCGATTTAATATTAATCAATATTTGATGTTAAGGTTGATTTACACCGAACCGTTATATACCGTCGAACCGCCGCGCCGACCGGTACAAAAGACATTCTGTCTAATATAAATTCATAGTAATGTTAAAGGTGTTTTTCCACCTATTATGACCGTCGCATTAAATTTGTATTTCAGGTGCTTCTCACCTATTGCCGCCGCCGGAATTATGCATCTGCCGCGCGTTAGAGAATCGTAGGCCTTCAGCCATATTCCGTGTCACCGCATTAAGGGTGTAGTCCACCCACCGTTATATAGAATAGTTTATTAATATTATAATTATTATAAATTTGTTTGTTTATTAGAATCGTCCAGGCCGTTAACCGCCGTTAGTCTAATCTGACTTATTATTAAAGAAAAGTTTATTTCTATTACTTTTGATTTCAGTTATTTTCGTCGCCAACAAGAGGCGCATAAAAGCCGTCAAGTGGCTTATATTAAATTCAATCTTTATTTCTTTGTATCTCGCGTACACATATTAGGTTAGTCATTTTGGTTTATATAATTTAGGTTAGTTTATTACTTTTCATTGTTATTGTTATACGTCGTTGTAAGATATGAGTTTAGAGTACAATAAAGCTCTGATACTCCCTAGCATAAACAAACGCGTCAACCCGTTTACTATTCTTTATCTTTTCACCGTCCGTCCTAACCGACCTCCTGCCTCGAACTCTGGTCACTCACTGAAGCGTCTGGCAACACGAGGTAAAGACGTAATATTTCTAACCCGCGGGAAATAAAAACGTTACAAAGTTAAGTGCAATTATATGTCAAGAATAAACACGCAAATGTACAGCAGAATCGAAGCAATCTTCCGTAAGAATCTTGCAGCAGCACAGTTTATAGAATTTTAATGTTAATTAATAGTTTTAAAAATTGAAGTTACTTTATAGAATAAAGATAATACATTGTATTTTAATAAAAAATTTTCATTGTGAATATTATTAACATTTAACTAACGAGACCATGTTCATAAGAGTTGTTGACAGATTTTAAGAAAGCAAATGTTGAATTTAAAAATTATAATTTATAATTTAATGAAAATATAATAATATATAATTGCGATACATTTAATGCATTTCTTTAAACTTTACGTGTTCAAAAAGAAGGAACGCAAAAAACAATTGACTTTAATATTTATATGTACAGTTTAATATTTTATATGTATATTTTAATATTTTATATGACAATATTTTATATGTACTTAAAAATAAAAAATTTTTTTAAATAACTCTTTACCTCTTAGTTTTATCTAAACTAGAAAATGCATGCGCACAAGCGATGGATATTATTAGAAATAAAATACTCTTATATTTTTAATAATACTGACATTTTTTAATAAATATAAAAAAGAAATATATTTTATCAAATTAATTAATTAATTCATTATTAAGTTATGAAAAATTGATTAATTATTAAAGATAATAAAATATTATTTCATAAATTTTAAATAAGCGACAACAATTTTTCCTCATTAAATTACTAAATAAAATAAAGTAGAAAAATTTTTCTCACTTTTTTGGAAATAAATATTTTTAGTTATAAACAAAATAAATCTCTTTATTTCAAAATTAATACATTTCGATATAAAAATTCTTAATGCTTAGAGATTTAAAATAAATATTTTCAAAGAAAAAATATTTATTTTAAATAACTAAGATTAATATAAATTAATTTTAAACACTACTATTAATATAAATTAATTTTTTAATTAATTCATTTTTTAGTTAATTAATTTTTTTAAGTCACTTTTTCTTGTTTTTTTCATCTTAATTATCATAAGGAAAAATGCTAATACTATTTTTGTTTTCTATATTTTTGAATTTCCTTCTTTAATTCTGCCACTTTGGCCAACATAACAACGTCGAAGTGTTGTGCATGGAACTGCTAGCACATTATATTATAACGCCTTGGTGGCGATGTAGAAGTTAAGTGCAGAAGGAGACTAGGATCTAGAAATAAAGTCAGAGACTATATAAGTTAGATGTAACTTTATTAGAGAGCCAATGCGACTAAGCGCAGTGGCTGGCGGAACAAGACTGAAGTACAAGCAAGCAGTCTCGGAGCTGCTTCTTCCTCGTCTGATATGAGCCTGCGCAGAGGCGTTCACATGTATACGCTGACATGTGTATTGGTGCGCTTACAGCGCCATACGCATACATACAAGTGTGAGTGTCCCCACAATATAGTCGCAAAGTGGAGACTAGAAGCAAGTGAGGGGCGGGCTCCTATGTTTGGTTTCCAGACGGTCTTACTGTATATATACACATACACATACATGTGTTATTGCAACAATCTTTTAAAATATAAAGGTAAATCAATGCATAGATTGAATGAATACTTATTTTATTAAAATAGCTTTATTATTGATTATTTTAATATAAACAATAATCTACAAGATAGTTTTATAAATTTGATTATTTAATTAAATAACATGTAAATAAAATTAAAACTAATAAAAGATAATAAAATAATGAAATTCAACGGAAATAAAATTCAAATTAATATATATTCTAAATATTATTTACAAATACAATTAAAATTCATTGTTTCAGCTGAAAACAATAATTTGAATTTTTAATTTGTTAACTTTATTAATCCAGTTTTGTTTCTAGCTTATATTATATAAAAAAAAACAATTAAAAATGAAAATTTATTATTATTTCTTTAACAAAAATATTTTTTATCTAAACAAAATAATAACAATTGAGAATTTTTTAAAAAATGGCCAAAACTTCAAAATTAAACTCCTTAAAAATATTAGAATTCGCTAAAATACATGCGACATTTTTTTTTATCGTAAAATATCTGCTACATCAAATTTATTTTTAAAATTTTCAAAATCTGCAAACAAGTTTAATATATGTGTCAAAATAATATTTTTGCGATGCAATATTAGGCATTTTTTTCATTTAAAATTCGTATAAAACAAGCAATTTTTCGTGAGTATTAATATTTCATGTCAATAAGTCCTTTAGAGATATAAAATTTTTTTTTAACAGAATAAAATTATTTAAAAAAGAATATTTTAGCACATCGTTACCTTTTTATAACTATTATAGACAGTTTAAATTTGTAAAATAAATAATAGCCCTTTTAATTATTTAAAATTAAATGTTGAAATTGAAAATTTAACATTCCCTTCGTAAGATTTTAAAATAAAAGTTATTAGAAACTACATTTCACTCACATATTATTTATCTTAAAATTTTTTCAATTTTATTTTGTTCACTTTAGAAATTGTACGCATTTAAAAAAAAATAATTATAGTCTATTAATAAAATAAAATATAAAAAAAAATTTAATTTCACCAAAATTAAAATTTTTAATACTCTTGATTTTATGAATATACTATGATATTTTTTTTACACTTGCAAAAGAAAAAAAAAATTTGAACGGGATTTAAACCGACGTTTAAAGGATTGTCGCGCGAGCGACTTATCCATTACGCCATCGGTGATTACAAACATTATATAAAGGATGTTATATATAAATTGTTCGCCCTTTCGGGTTTAAGAATAACAATTTAAATTTAACTTAAATTGTTTTTTATTATTTAATTCTCTTAATTTATTTTCTAATAATTATATTCGGTTTAATCATAATTTTAAATTTTATTTTAGTTTCCAAATATAATCGGATAGACAGCAATGATAACTGCCGCTCATTTACCGATCGGTCGTTGTCATTTACCTTGTGAAGTCATGCGCGACTTCTTTTCTTATTCCCCTCTTTTATAATAATTCGCGGTTCATTTGAATTTATATTTAAAATCATTTTATTTAATATCAAAAGATACTTCAACTTTCTTATAATATTTTACATGTTAAAATATAGTTTTGAAACATATAGTAAAGCTTAACGTTAAGATCAGAAAAGGAACTCTATAAATTATATTTGATCGACCGTTGAAAGCGAATATTATAAGTACAAATAAAGTAAGAAAAAATAGAGAAAGGGTTTCTCTACTCTTTTTATAATGGTATAGCTTATTTAACTTTCATGCATAGACAAAGTTTAACGACTAAAAGAAATCTTTACTACATATGTTATTAAGAACAAAAATCTGTTTAAAGAAATAAATGTCTTCGACATTTATTATAATCCTTTTTTTTGTCAAACTGCGTTATGGTCATCCTTAAACAATATAGAGAAACACGTAGACAATAGATTTATCTTTTAAACAAGATGTTTAGCACGTAGTAACACTTTAGTTTTTTTGGTCACTCAAAATAATAAAAATGAATGTAAATCTTCAAGAGTAAAAACCTCATCTCTCGAAGATCTCAATAAAGTCCAAAAAAGGTTGGCACATATGATTTTTATTACATCGACAACGATGTTTAAAAGAAAAACCTTTGGAAGGGACAACAACAAAGACATGCGACTTGTTCATCTGCAAAATTGCAACAAGCTTTCTTATTAGTCCTTGAAAAGCGTGGGAGGAGACGATCTTACCCTTCTACAGCAAATTTGTCTAAAACACTAAGATTGTGACCGCCCCATAAAAAACTACCTGAACTTCAGCAGCTCGACCAACCAGCCTAGCAACCAGAGAAATTCGTCTGACACCGAAGTGTATTGAACTCACTTTTCTTAAACCTTTTGTATTAAAACGCATCTTTGTAAAAACTTAAAAGAATATATATATAAGTACTTAAGAGGATATCTTAAGTTCTTTTTACTAACCTTAACTAAGTGTTTATTTTATTTAAGCCATCCTTACATATTTCCGCGCGTTCGAGAGAACATTTTAATGTTCGTTTCGATTATTTTAAATACCCCGCGTTCCATACTCGCGTTCCCTTGTAAATTCAGTGACTCGGGAGTCGTGACCGTCACACTGGTGCTAGGTGTGGGGTGGTTTCAATCGACTCGACCGAGGAAATTTAAGTGCCGAGACTCTCAGTGAAAAAGAAAAACATTTTTGAACATTAAAAAAAAAAAAAAAAAAACATTATTAAATATGTGATTATTTTAACGTGATCACAAGGCACAAGACCTCTTCTCTCCTCCGGTTTTCCACGGTTTCCCGAGAGGTTCGGGGTGAATACCAGAGAAGCAGCGATAGCAGAAGGCCGTGGGATTTCTCTGCTTATCATCGGTCGTGACAACACATAGTTAAGGTAAAATGAAAATTTTTGTAATTGAGTGACCAAAAGTAGGGAAAAGTAGGCAAATGCGAAGGAAACGATTTTTGCAGTGATTTACTCTTAGTTATGCGTGTACACCTCTTAACTTTTAACCTTATTCCTTTTAAAACTTTTGATTTTTACCGTATAAATATAACGTTAATGAAAGTTTAGTTGAAAGCATCTAATTTAGATAAATTTGTATCTAAATTTCAGCTTAGAGATATTAAGAGTAAAAAAATTTTCAACGATTTTAAAAATTTTAAAAATAAATATATATATATATATTTAATTAATGTTATCCTTTACCTAAAATTATGATAGCTAATATGTTAACTTATTGGCTTGAAAAATAATATTCAACAACATTAAAGAATTTTAAAATATTAGGGACACGAATAAATATTTATGTGCTTAAACCTTTAATATTAGTTTTCCTGTTTATTGAGGAGCGTACAGTAATATTTTATTTATTAATTTTAAATAGTTCTATCTTGAATCTTTTATTTTTGGCAGTTGTATTAAACCGGAATTAGTAATGATAAAAATTTTATTGAAGGTTTTTCAAACATTGATTTGACTAAAATTCAAAATGGATTAACGGAATTTGACATTTATAATAACACGTATTTGACGTTTAAATATTTGATTTTCAAATTAACTTGCGTTTTGACATATTTTACACTTATTAATAATCAATATTTTAACATTTTACACGATAAGAGACATTGAAATTCCACAAATATTTTAATTATATGTAAAACTATAATTCTGTCACGTTATAACTTTATTTTTTTTATATCACTCGGAAATGATAGAACCATTTTTAAAATTGAAATGTATTATTATGCTTCAACCCAATTTTTAAGTATTTTAATTAAAATTTTCAGAATAAATTATTATACTCCGATCAAATTTTAAGTATTTTATTTTAATTTTTTTCAAGATAGTAATGATGAAGTTATTGCTTAAATTTAAAATTTTTTATCAAAAAGAAAAAAAAAAAAATGGTATTTAGATTGCAAGATTAATAACAAAGATGTAAAATATGTTTTTAGTTCCGTTCGTTTAGCAGTTAAATTTTTGTTTTGTATCATTCAAACATAAGTACAGTATTTATAACAGGCTCTGCTAAATATTTTAAAAAATATTTGAGCAGATTCCCTTTTATTGAGGTACCGTTATAATACTATCCTAACTCGAAAGCGTGAGGAGTAAGCAAAATTGAACCATATGTAGTTGTATTTGGGACTGTTTCCTTGTTCCTTTTCCTTTTTTTGAAGGATTTAGGTAATAAAATAAGAGTCTAGGGAAATTTTTTGAAGGATTAAAGTAATAAAATAAGGGTCTAAGGAAAATTTTTCAACACATGTCGGGTCTTTCCAAATTTTTTACATATTCTCTTTTTCACGCTGCTATAAAAAATTTATTTATCTATATAGGAAAAAATAAATAGCCTCTAGTTTCAACTTAAATGATTTACATTTTATGCGTTATTGTTATACATGTGCGCGCGTATATAGTTAACCACGATCGATGAAATTTATCAAAACAAAATTTTATTACAATTGTCGTAAAGGTCATAATAGTGTAACTATATAGAAAATATAATTATTATTTATAATAATTTTAATTTTAGTTATATTTCGATTCGTTAAATTGTATATTGAATACTTATTAACTATGTGCCCATTTTTAAAAAATAGAGTAGATTAATTAATTAATTATGCCTTTAAATAATTTCCATTTCCTAATTACATTCGAGAAAATCTATCCTTTTTAGTTGTAAAATTTTTATCAACGCTTTTCCTTTTAATTAGTGTTTATTTATCTACAATAAATAAAAATAAGGATTCAAAACATAATAAATTAATCTTAAATAGTCGGTTGTACTTTCAACCTTAAGTTCGAAAATAGAATTTTTATATAATTAGTGAATATTTCATACACGGTTATAACAGTATGTCTACTAACTAATAAAAATTTCATATACCCCTTATAAATAATAGTAATATTTCGATATATCACAACTAGAATAAAAGGGGGTATTGCTGACGTTTTGTCGAAGTTAAATTTTAAGCATTACAGAAAAATTTTTTTTTTTTGACTGAATTTGCTTCCTTTTCATGGAAGCGGCCCCATATAAATATTGCAAAACGTGCATATTAAGCTGCAATATATCGATGATAAATTAAATAAATATAAATTAAATGTAAAGGGTCCATGAATTTATTAATGTCATCTTGTACGATTTACTGCACGCTATTTACTGTTAAAATTTCAATTACTGGACGCCTATTACTGTGCTTACGTAACGTTCATATTATATATTTAAAAGGTGTAACCATTTAAAATAAATATTTTTAGGTTCTTAACGAAAAAATTAAAATAAAAACAAAAAAAAAAAGGAGAGTGATAAGTTCTAATAATTCTTGCAAAAATTGCAAAAATTGTAAAAACCCCATAATTTAAAAGAATTACCAAATATTATTTTTCTTTTTATTTAAATTTTTAAATTGTAATCAATCAAACAAAATTATAAAGGAAGAAAATCAGCAGTAGTTGGCCATTTATTGTATTGGTTTTGTTGAAAATTAAATGAATAAACCACAACATTTAAAAATAGTTACAGATAATTTAAAATTCTGATAATAATTATTAAAATATTATATGATCTAATACGTGTCAGAGGTGTACACTCAAGAGTTTACAGTCAATTTAGACCAAGACAAATATTTACTCAATAATTTAATTACCGTACTATCGAAATGTCTGAAAATTTAAAGTAATAATTCCGATTGCCAAAAGATAAACAACCTAGAAAATTAAATTAGAAAATCACTGCAACAATCTTCGTTCCCATAATTACATTTACTCAGCGTTGACATATAGTTAAGGAAACACTGAATCCAGGTAGCGTAAATCCTGACATCCTGAAGGCCAGCGCCATAAATTTAAGTTAGAAAGTACATGTAAACCTACCCATAGGTTCAAATACTATAGGTACAAAATATTGTAAATTACAAAAGTTACATCTTATATACGTATTTCTTATTAAAATCAAATTAAGCTTGAAAGTACTCAAAATAATTGTATAATTTTGAAATAATACGTGAAATTTGCTTATTGCAAATTTCCGTTGAATTTGAAATCCGAACTTAATATGTATATATATGAAAAGAAAAATGAATGATCTAATTCAATCTACACTCCTTTATTATGAAATTGAAAACTTTAATCACTTAAATAAGAAAGACTTTACATAAAAAAAATAAGTAAATTAAATGCACTGTTAATTGAATTTACACAGATTAATAAAATAAATTATCATGTACTAAAGATAAATTAAAAACAAAACTATTTCCCTCTATTACACTACACTAAATGATGGTGGGGTTGGAAACACAATAAAAACACGTTATTTGGGAAAAAAGCCGTGAGGCATAAAAAAACCCAATTTATTCACTCACACACATACAATTAAGGTTTTTAGAAAACGCTTATGATTGAAAGATTTGATGAAAGTATTGTTGCGGTACCGCAAGAGCGCAATTTTATCGCACGAATTTCACTTAGCAATGAAATTTAATTATTAGAATTTCAAAGAGTTTAGTACAACCCTTTGAAAGACGGAATGTCCTTTAGGACAGCACGTGTTTGTTTTTTTATAAGAAAAATTAACTTTGAAAAACGAATGTAAGGAAACTCATCCGATTGATATCGTTGTCAACTTATCACTGACCCTCGTGCGCGCTCAAAACCTTTTTATCCCTTTTTTCGTCGTTCTCCCCTCTTATTAGTTCCATAGAACGTTCCGTAGAGGGAAGAAAGACGACCATCACGTGCTGCCCTCAACGGACATTTGTTAAGATTGTAACATACTGCCGGCCAGCGCTGGGAGAGAATTTTACATTGTTAAAATTATTTCGCAGAATTCGCTAGAATTATATAATGAGGAAACGAATTTGATGTCGCTATAGGCAATACGCACAGCCTCGATTTACATGTAATATATCTAATACAGTCGCAGATTAATTTACAGGAAGCGGACACAGTCGTGTAATATTTCTTTTGTAGATGCCACTCGCTGTTTTAACAGATGCAACTCTGGCGATGCCGTCACTTCAAGGGAAGACCTCGATGATCACACCCAGAGGCCACCTTGAACAACTAGGAGATTCTTCCATGAGCAATACAACAGTTCCCACTTGTAGAGATGTTGTGTTAGTACACCATTTACTCCGAACTTGGAGTTCGTGAAGATATTCCTTGTGCCATTTGTTCCAAAAATCTTGTCTTGCCTTGGTTATAAAGTTGTAGGTTGATAAGCGATTGTCAGGAACTGAAACAAAACGTTTTTCCGGTAAAAAATTGAATGGTCTACCTATTAAAAGATGAGCGGGAGTTATTGCTTGAGGATCATTGGGATCAGCTGAAAGAGTATATAATGATCGTGAATTTAGTATTGCTTCGATCTCTATCAACAAAGTGTTAAACTGTTCATATGTGAGTTTTTGATCTTTGAGTACGCGTTTTAAATGATGCTTGAAACTCTTTACAGCTGCTTCCCAAATTCCTCCGAAATGAGGGGATAAAGGTGGGTTAAAATGCCATACTATTCTTTTAGAAGATGAAAAGTTTTCTATAGCATTAGTAAATGAGGGTGATGTAACTAGATTATAAACCTCGCATATTTCTCTATTTGCTCCTACAAAATTAGTGCCGTTATCGAAATACACTTGTTCTGGGACCCCACGACGACTAATGAACCTACGGAAGGCTGCCAAAAAACCTTCTGTCGACAAATCAGTTGCTAACTCTATGTGGACGGCCTTTGAAACCATACAAACGAACACACAACCATAGGTCTTGAGAAACGATCGGTTTCGATCCTTCTTCTCCTTGATAAGAACCGATCCAAAGAAATCCACACCTGTAAAACAAAAAGCTGGAGATTCCTGAACTCGACATGCTGGTAAGCTTGCCATCTGCGCATGCCCGATCGTAGGTTTCTGACGAATACACTCGACGCATTGATGAATAATGTGACGCACCTGATCCTTTCCCTTTAAAATCCAATATTTTCTACGAATGTCTGCTAATGTTGATTGGATTCCTGAATGCAAATTAGCGCAATGGACCTTACGAATTATCATGTCAGTTACCGGGTGTTTGCTAGGCAATAAGATTGGATGTTTATGATCATAGGACAAACTCGAGTTCTTCAAACGCCCACCTACTCTAACAATACCTAATTCATCAACGAATGGATGTAACTGATCAAAGGCTGTTCCCTTTTTCTGGGAACTAACCACTCTATCACCACCTTTAAGCAAACGGTCACGTTCAACTGCAAATCTTTCATCTTGGATCATTAAAATGATGCGTTGTTCTGCTGCTTCGAGCTCTGAAAGTGACAAATTTCGACCTGACTTATCCCCAAGATATCGTTGTTCTGCACCGTCTTCCTTCCTTGATTTGAAGTTTTTCCAACGGAGTACATAACCAACTGTCCTAACTAGCCTTTCGAAACTCGAGAATTTGGAATAGATATCACTGCCTGATGACGTTGACAACAAACAATTAGCCTTCTTTAATCCCGGTAAATCGACTGCCGCCACCTGTCTTTCTCTGGGCCAGCTGCTTTCATTGTCGGCCAACCATTTCGGCCCTGACGCCCATAGTAAATTTTCACGAAATTCAGCAGGTAATTGACCTCTAGAGAGAGCATCAGCCGGGTTGTCCTCTGATCGAACGTGTCTCCAACTCACTTCGTCACCTAATGTCTGAATATCAGCCACTCTATTCGATTCGAATGTTCTCAATAGATGAGGAGCCTTCTTTAACCACGCTAAGACTATGGTGGAATCAGACCACAGCACCACCTTACAGATAGAAAATTCAAATTGAGCCCTAGATTCGACATACAATTTCTTTAAAATAGATGCAGCACAAAGTTCTAACCTAGGTATAGTAATCGCGTGCATTGGTGCTACTCTCGACTTACTACAGACTAATCTGACTAAAGTTTTTCCCTGTTGATTTACTGATCGAACATAAAGACAAGCCCCATATCCGAGAATAGATGCATCACAAAACCCATGGACTTCAATCCTAATTGGGTTTGAGATTAAAAATTGTCGTGGAAAAGATATTGTTGTCAACAGTGGTAGTTGGTTGGCCAAAGACGTCCACTTAGTATGAATCTCCTGAGGAAGGGATTCATCCCAAGTGATTTTAGCCTTCCAACAGTCTTGAATCAATTTCTTTGCAAACAAAGTTACTGGGCCCAAAAGCCCGAGAGGGTCGAAGATCTTAGATGTTTCCGATACAAGTTTTCTTTTTGTTGAAGAGGTTTGAGATTCGATGGAACCCACGCTGTAAATTAAGACATCAGACCGTGAATTCCACCCAATCCCTAAGGTTTTCCTAACTGGATTCTCGGTTACTACACAATCTAAATTAATAATTTTCTTATCTATGTCGACTAAAGCTGATGGATGATTTGATGCCCATTTCCTGATGAAAAAACCGCCACGTTTCAACAACTCGATCATTTCATCGCGAATACTGAGTATCTCCTCGAGCGAGCCTGCTCCGGAGATGAAATCATCAACGTAGAAGTCCCGCAAGAGAAGCTTACTAGCACGAGGAAAATCCTGAGCTTCGTCTCGAGCGAGCTGTTGAATGGTCCGAATGGCGAGAAAGGGAGCAGCAGCGGTTCCAAAGGTCACCGTGTTTAGCTGAAACGTTCTAATCCCACCTAGATAACGCCAGAGAACTCTTTGAAATTTTCTATCTTCTGGGTCTACTAAGATTTGACGGTATATCTTCTCAATATCCGCCGTGATAACGTAAGGATGCATGCGGAAACAAAGTAATTGTTGAAAAACGGTGTTTTGTAGAGTAGGCCCCACCATTAAAGTATCATTCAAAGAGATCCCCGTTGAGGTTTTTGCGGAAGCATCAAAAACTACTCTAACCTTGGTTGTCTCACTAGATTCCTTAATCACGGCGTGATGAGGAAGATAATATCCGCCCTCCGTATCTTCACAAAGAGTCATGTGACCTAAAGCTACATACTCATCCATCACCTTATAGTATTCCGATTTTAACTGTGGTTGAGATTCGAACTTTCTCTCCAACGCATAAAGCCGTTTGAGTGCCTGCATCCTAGATTCCCCTAAATTAAATTTACTATCTCTAAAGGGCAGCTTTACGATGTATCGACCCGAAGCGTCACGTTTGGTATTGTTTACATAATGCTGCTCACACGCCACTTCGTCTCTGGACTTGACAGGCTCATGATCAAAATCTTCGATAAACCAAAACCTTTCTATAAGCTTGTCTAACTTAACCATATTACAAGTAGCCCCTTGCGATGAAACATTTTCGTGGAATTTCCCTGCGATGATCCAACCTAACCTAGTTTTCTGCAAGACAAGCTCTGCATCCTGCCTTTGTAATTTAATCTGCCCAACTGATAAAACTGATAATGTAATGTTGGAAGCTAATAGAACGTCGATTTTGTTGGGTAAATGAAATTGAGGGTCAGCTAATTGTAGATTTTTGGGAATGTTAAACAAATGGCGGGGAAACGCTTCATCTGGCACTGCATCAGCTATGTTTGGTACAACTAAAAAATTTAACTTTGTTTGAAAGGCATTGTAATTTGACTGAAATGTTGTGTTGATGTATTGATTCGAAACTGTGTGTAATTTATCTACTGCCCCTATACTAACTGAACATGCGTGTTTAGGTAAAGCTAAAGTGTTTGCAAGACCCTGGGAAATAAGATTGACCGTTGAACATGAATCTAACAGTGCTCGTGCCAAAATAAAGCCTCCCCGACCATCGACTATTTTGACAATGGCTGTAGTCATTAGCTGAGACTCTGATGGAGACGTTACCGATACATAGGATTGCTGATATAGTCATCCTTTGGGAGTGGGAACCGCCGTCCCGTTTGTTTGAGAACTTTGTGAGTTTGTCTTCTGCGAATCACCTTCTTTGTGGAGTAAAGTATGATGATCACGCTTGCATTTTTTACAACGACTTACACTGGGACATGGGTGTGGATGTACCCCTAAACAATTTCGACAAAGACGCTTGGATTTGACAACATCCCACCGTTCATCTACCCTGAGTTGATGAAACAATGGACACACATACAGGTGATGATCCTTGTTACACCTTGGACACTTCCTTGACCCTTTGGCTGGATGGGATTGTGAACCTGATGTAAGCAAAGAACGCCCATTCAGCTTAGGAGTCTTACCGCTAGATCTATCATATCTCTCGCCGACTCTTTTTCTAGCATCTGCTCGGTCTCGATGTTGAGTACTTGAAGCCACCGCTCGTAACCTAGAAATACTTTCCTGTAAAAATTCAAAACACTCATCTAACGAAGGGAACCTATCATTTTTAAGTTTCTCTTGCCACTTATTCAGAGTGGAGGGTGGCATACTCCTTTCGATCGTCCTTATCACCCAATTTTCTGCTGTGAAAGCTTCTAACCGTCGTAACATGAATACCTGTTGACGAGAAGTATTAAGCAATTTCGAAAGATTGTCTGGAGTAGCAGCTGAAAATTTAGGTAAATCTATAATTGCATTGATATGTTCCATGGCAACGAAGCGTTTATGGTCATAAGCTTTCAGAAGGGTTTGCCATGCTTCTTGATAATTTTCCTCACTGGCGTCAAATTGAAGAATCCTTTCCTTAGCTTCCCCTTGGAGAGAATTGAGCAAATGATTGTGCTTGACGAAATCAGATAAGTCTTGCCGTGCATGAATAAGCGACACAAACGAATTTTTGAAATTTATCCAAGATTCAGGCCTACCATCAAATGAGGGAAGATTAATTCTTGGTAATTTAGGAAGGTTGTATCGTTCTGTTACAGTCAACGTGTTATTAAGGGTGGAGTGTGCAGCTGGCGTTCTCTGAGGTTCTACTGCCTTCAGTGCGTCAACATCAGCAGTGAGTTGAAAGTAGTCATTTTCAAGTGAGTAAAACAAGTGCAATTGAGAATCGTCTGGATCTTGTTGTCGCAAATGTTCAATAAATTGACTACAGTATGCGTAAGAGGTTTCTATAAATTTGAGTCTACTACTAGCATTTACAAATCGTGGATTGGGTTCTTCTAAGTACGCTTTCAACTGACTTATACGTCTATTCATATTACTAATTTGAGAATTAAATGGTGCTGGAGAATCATCTCCATGTTCGCTTAGTTCAGACATGTTAAGTGGTTTATGCAGTGACACAATCAAAGAAATAGCACAACAAATTGACAAAGTAAGTGAAATGAAAATGGAATAAAATAAACAGACACAAATTGAATTTATCCGCCTTGTCTAAAACACTTAGGTGTGAACAATTGATTTTAATTTCAATTAAAATACTTATGAATTTACGATTAGTTAGGACTTAATATTTAACACTTGGAATAATGCAAATTTGTTTAATTGTTTTTAGTCACTGCATAAGGTGCAATACAACAATAAGGGCAGGTTATTCTCTATCTATTCTACCTAATACTGGAGAGACTACCTCGCTTTCACCCAGCGGGCGCGTTAGCGCGGCGAAAACCTCAGGCTTGTCCTTCCAGCGAAGCTAACTAACTATCCCACGGGACAAGTGCTTAAAAAAAATAAAAAGAAATGCTCAAAGAAAAAATTTTTTTTTTTTTTTAAATATGATTTGAATTTAACTTTAATTTGCGGTAAATTTAATATGTAAATGACTCAAACAAGAATTTACAAATATAAAAATGAATTGAAACTAACTTATTAAAATTCAATTTTATTTAAAACTTAAATTTTACTAAATTGAATAAATGATTTGAATTTGCAAACTAGAATATTCTTATTTACAAAGAAATAAACGTAAAGACAATTAGATTTGAAATATTTAATTTCTCAATTTTTAAATATGTTAGTAGATAAAAGACTACATAAATGCATAAATGAATAAGTAACTTAACTCTAAATTTAAGTCTAATGAACGCGGTGCCAAGCCAAATGTGAGAAATTTGTGTTGTTCAAGACTCAAGCATAAATGACCTTGCAACCTTAATTTCTGAGTTAGCGCGAATCGCTATCTAATTAACTATTTAAAATCCTATTCCCTAAAATTAAAAAGAGTGGACTAGATTGTGAAAGGAATAAGTCGCAAACTGAAACCCTCGAAACAATGTGTAAATTTTGTTTATTCTAAATTAATCCAACTATAACCTTAAATTCTAAGCGTGAGAAATGAGAATAATGAAAAAAAAACAAAATGGAAATAACGAACCAATGAAACTATGACTCTAATGTTTAGTAATATAAATTTGAAAGAAAAAGAAAATGTAAAACCAATTTGAATTATTGAATGTAAAAATGTAAAAATAAGTAAATGTAAATTTTTAATTTAATTAATGCAATTTAATCTAAAGGTAATATAACTTCAAACTTCGAAATAAACTACATTAATTTATAGAATTATTAACGCGAAAGAGCACATAAAAAAATAAGTAAATTAAATGTACATTGATTTTAAGAAAATAAACTGACTTAATTAAATTTGTTAAATGTGATTTTAATTTAAAGAGTAAACTAATTTAATGGAATTCAAACTTAAAATTTTAACTGTTAAATTTTTGTTAACAAGATTGAATTTCTGACTAACCAAGAAAATGTACCTTTCACCTTTATTTAAAACAAATGCAACTAAATTTTAAACTTATTATTGCGTATGACATAAAAGAACATTTACAGGATTAACTTATCTTTATAAACTGTTGTTGTCTCCGAGTGCGAGGCTCCCTTGTTTGGAGGTTGATGGCACGCCTTTGTTGAATCTGTTTGTGCTTGCCAATCTTCCTAGTATTGGCTGGTGTTGAAGCTTCGATTCTTAGAATTCGCGCGCTCGCGATTTCGCAAAGTACGGGCGGTGTGTTTCCAACCTCACAGGAGGCACCATGTATAATTTTGAAATAATACGTGAAATTTGCTTATTGCAAATTTCCGTTGAATTTGAAATCCGAACTTAATATGTATATATATGAAAAGAAAAATGAATGATCTAATTCAATCTACACTCCTTTATTATGAAATTGAAAACTTTAATCACTTAAATAAGAAAGACTTTACATAAAAAAAATAAGTAAATTAAATGCACTGTTAATTGAATTTACACAGATTAATAAAATAAATTATCATGTACTAAAGATAAATTAAAAACAAAACTATTTCCCTCTATTACACTACACTAAATGATGGTGGGGTTGGAAACACAATAAAAACACGTTATTTGGGAAAAAAGCCGTGAGGCATAAAAAAACCCAATTTATTCACTCACACACATACAATTAAGGTTTTTAGAAAACGCTTATGATTGAAAGATTTGATGAAAGTATTGTTGCGGTACCGCAAGAGCGCAATTTTATCGCACGAATTTCACTTACTAGGAGAGTATCACATCTCCGGATCACGGATTTTGCTCTAACTTTGAGATGGGTTTTCAGATGTCAAAATATGGAAAAAGCCAGAGTTATAGACCCCAACGCTCAATATTTCTCTAATTGCAAGCAATTAAAGAAAATCACTAAAAAAGTTACTAGATTTTTAAACGCTTATAATTCTTTAGCATTAATAGCTAGACGCTTGTAACTGTTTTTAAATGAAAGCTACGTTCAAATCCTTTCGAAAAAGCACCTATAGCATATCAAAATATTATTTTTTCTCAAAGTTACAGCGTTATAAGAATTTGAGCTGAATTTCCTTTTAAAAATATTAATTAATGATAAATGTTAAAATGTAGTACAATTTTCATAACGCTGTAACTTTGGGAAAAAATAATATTTTGATATGCTATAGGTGCTTTTTCGAAAGGATTTGAACGTAGCTTTCGTTTAAAAACAGTTACAAGCGTCTAGCTATTAATGCTAAAGAATTATAACTGTTTAAAAATCTAGTAACTTTTTTAGTGATTTTCTTTAATTGCCTGCAACTAGAGAAATATTGAGCGTTGGGGTCTATAACTCTGGCTTTTTCCATATTTTGAAATCTGAAAACCTATCTCAAAGTTAGAGCAAAATCCGTGATCCGGAGATGTGATACTCTCCTAGTTAGCAATGAAATTTAATTATTAGAATTTCAAAGAGTTTAGTACAACCCTTTGAAAGACGGAATGTCCTTTAGGACAGCACGTGTTTGTTTTTTTATAAGAAAAATTAACTTTGAAAAACGAATGTAAGGAAACTCATCCGATTGATATCGTTGTCAACTTATCACTGACCCTCGTGCGCGCTCAAAACCTTTTTATCCCTTTTTTCGTCGTTCTCCCCTCTTATTAGTTCCATAGAACGTTCCGTAGAGGGAAGAAAGACGACCATCACGTGCTGCCCTCAACGGACATTTGTTAAGATTGTAACAATAATTGTAATTGCGTAATATACCTTTAAGTGCAATCTGTTAGCGATAGATAACCTAAGTTCATTTGTATGCGCAGCGTTCATAGTGTACCCAAAAGTTAAAATATTAATCTATCGTACACCCGTTTATCGCTTGCCTTATAGTATAATAAACATTTAGATTTACACACATAAATATATCTATATATACATACATCATTTTATTTTATAATTTATTTACTATCACTCCTAAATCTATATATAAAATATATATGTACATACGATTCAAAACACTTTACACATAATCATTCTTTTATTCATAAACCGTCACCATATTAATATTTTTATAGCAAATAGTATTATCGTACATTTTAATATTTTTCACTATAAATATACGTATTTAAATTATTTCATTTTATAGTTACAACTTCTTAGTTATAATATTTGGCTTTCTATTATCATTATCACAAATATATTATTATTATTATTATCTTATTACTAATTGTTATTATATATTCAGTGGAATATTTTAGATAAAATTAGATATTATAGACTAGTTTAATATTTGTAAAGTGCCATTTATTTTTATCTCAGCAATTGCGATTAATAGATTAATAAAGAATTTTATATTCCGTTATGGCTCCGCGAAGGGGACGTTCTGCTCGCGCTCGTGGTCGTGAAAGCGTAGCGCCGCGTGCTGAGGTAGATTCACTATCGGTTCGCGAAACCAATACTAATCACCAAAATTTAAGGAACATGCAAGACGTCGAGAACCCTTTAAACCAAGCAATGGTTCGCGTGCCCGAAACGAGTTCCCAATCCATCGAAAGCTTCGCAAGTCCGGAACTTTCAGAAACGACGAGCGATCCCGCGGTACCGTCTAGCAATATCAAAACAGCCGCGACTATTATACCTATTTTTAACGGGGCGGATGACACCCTGCAGACGTTCATCAGAGCATGTCGGGATGTTTACGAGTCAGTCGCTCCGATATACCGGTTATTCATGCTAAAAGTTATTAGATCGAAATGCACCGGAGAAGCGGACAAATTTTAAGGGGTAGACCAGCGTTACTTCCTTAGATGAATTTATAACCGATATAAAACGAGGACTAGGGCCGCATGATAATTACAACTTTCTATTAAAAACTTTCTATTAATATAATATCGATAAAAATATAGTATTCAAAGAGTAACAGGCAGATTTTCTAATAAACACAGGCTGCCCCACTAACCTTTTAAAACAAGGATGTCTAAAATCCAATTTAGCAATCAATCAACATATAACATACAATTTGGTAGGTATAGGTTCAGGTTTAGTTAAAACTCTGGGTCAAACAAGTCTCACCCTGGAAGGCATATGTATAAATTTTCAGGTCGTACCTGAAAATTTCTCCATAAGGGCAAAGGGGATTCTTGGAATTGACTTCCTAGAAAATCGCGAAGCTATTCTTATTTTTAAGAGGTACGGAACTGGAGAAATGATTACCGAGACCAATTCGTACCCGTTCATTCAGACAGCCAATATTTATCTTCCCCCTCGAAGCAAAACCCTAGTATCCTTACCCATAAAAAACACTTCTCTAAAGGACGGATATCTTCCTCGCATTAATATTGGACCTGACGTGTATACGAGTTCAAAATAATGTACAAACCTGGTCGAGTGAATTCGAATGCTGACGCGTTATCGAGAAATCCCGTGAAAAACCCATCCTCACCCAAACTGTCATCGAGAGGCCTGGAAAAGATGGCTGTCAACGTCGACTCGCCATCGGTTCCAGATTTCTGCGATGACCACGATTTCCTGAATATTGAAATTTATGTCACCCAAGCATTCCTTGCGTGCGGCTCGCTTCAAGTTGATGACGCAAGCGGAGAGATCGCAAAAAGTGGACATATGATCAAGAAACGTGGTTTGAATTGCGCAGAGACGGGTCACCTAAGGTCGTCTAGGTACTGTAACCATTCTGAAATAATTGAGACCAGTGCCCGAAAGGTACTGAAGAGGCTTCCATGCCTGGAAAGGGATGATTGTACATCATGGGAAATGTGTGTGATAGAATGTGGCAAAGATACAGAGACGGGCCACCGAGGGTCGCCTAGGTACTGCGGACGTGCGGAAATTGCACTAAAGGAGCATGAAAGCTCAGAAGGTAAGTTAGCCGTTGAGATCGTATGTCCCATCCTATCTGTTGATTACGCTTGCATTCGTTTCACTAAAGACCACTTGTTAATGAAACCCAACTCGATTATTCATTTCGTTTCCGCTGATTTGACTTTTGATACTGCTACGAGCCAAGACATTGTCGGCAATAACATGCTTTCTAAAGAGGACTTTACTGACCTCCTACCTTTGACTCTTGGACAATGCGTTACGTTTTCGATCGAAGGACACTATATTTTCAATCTGGTTGTATCTAATACTACTGAAGACACACCCCTACTGACTGACGTACAGAATGCTTTGACTTGTTTAAAGACATCAATGGACAATGAAAAGATTGACACCGTAAAGGTTAGTAAGAAAGGAAATGGTTTTGAAGGACTTGATTGGCAACAGGTTGAGAATTTGTTTGTTGAAACCTTTGGAGCACAGGGTTATACAATTGTTATATGCACGAATGACCTTGTGTTCCCAGAGGAAACGGAGAGATCGGACATCGTGAAAGAATACTATGACTCTGTGTCTGGTGGACATGCCGGAATAAATAAGGTTTTCCGGGAAATTCGGAAAAATTTCTATTGGGCAGGCATGAAGGAAGATGTAAGTAACTATGTCCGATCTTGTCCTAGTTGTCAGCAAAACAAATTAACAAGAGTAAAGACTCGACAGCCCTTACAAATAACAGATACTCCTACCAACGTACTCGACAAAATTCAAATGGACATAGTGGGACCGTTACCTATTACTAAAAACAGCAACCGTTACTTACTAACGCTACAAGACTGCCTATCCAAATACTCTGACGCCATTCCTATCCCTAAAATAGATTCTGTCACAATAGCTTTGGCTCTGTCCAAAGAGTTCATTTCGAGATACGGATGTCCACGTGTCATTAAGACTGATCAGGGTACCAATTTTCTAAGTAAAATCATGAACCAAGTTTATTCTATTTTCAAAATTCGACAATTAAAGTCCACGGCTTTCCACCCTCAATCTTTAGGTTCTCTGGAACGCTCTCATCACACATTTATCGAATACTTAAAACATTACTGTGCTGACGATACCTGGGACGAGTGGGTTCGTTTCGGTATGTTCTCATACAACACTCACGTCCACGAAGCTCACCAATTTACACCTTTCGAAGTTTTCTTTAACCGCAAGGCTTGAATACCATCAGAGTTCGCGAACGAAGCTGTTCCTCTAACATTTATTGAACTTATTGATAATTTGTTTCGCAAATTTTCTCACACCCAAGCTACCGCAGCCTCTAGATTAAACCAAGCGAAAGAAAAATATAAAAAATATCACGATCGATTTTTAAACGTACAAGACTTCCACGTGGGAGATCCGGTCTATCTTTTAAAAGAAATCAAGCGATCCAAATTTGACAGTCATTACGAGGGACCGTACGAAATAATTAATATCATAGGGGACATTAATGCAGAGATAAGAATAAAGAATGGCACTAAGGTAGTTCATTTTAACAAACTAAAACATGCGACAATTAGGCCAAATTTATATTATATTTAAATATATACCACTTAACTTAATGGCGAATTATTAGATTAATATTTCAAGCGTATCACTGGCGTTAATTTAAACTGTTTATAACAAACAGCTTTTGTAAGGGATGAGGTGTGAAGTCATGCGCGACTTCTTTTCTTATTCCCCTCTTTTATAATAATTCGCGGTTCATTTGAATTTATATTTAAAATCATTTTATTTAATATCAAAAGATACTTCAACTTTCTCATAATATTTTACATGTTAAAATATAGTTTTGAAACATATAGTAAAGCTTAACGTTAAGATCAGAAAAGGAACTCTATAAATTATATTTGAACGACCGTTGAAAGCGAATATTATAAGTACAAATAAAGTAAGAAAAAATAGAGAAAGGGTTTCTCTACTCTTTTTATAATGATATAGCTTATTTAACTTTCATGCATAGACAAAGTTTAACGACTAAAAGAAATCTTTACTACATATGTTATTAAGAACAAAAATCTGTTTAAAGAAATAAATGTCTTCGACATTTATTATAATCCTTTTTTTTGTCAAACTGCGTTATGGTCATCCTTAAACAATATAGAGAAACACGTAGACAATAGATTTATCTTTTAAACAAGATGTTTAGCACGTAGTAACACTTTAGTTTTTTTGGTCACTCAAAATAATAAAAATGAATGTAAATCTTCAAGAGTAAAAACCTCATCTCTCGAAGATCTCAATAAAGTCCAAAAAAGGTTGGCACATATGATTTTTATTACATCGACAACGATGTTTAAAAGAAAAACCTTTGGAAGGGACAACAACAAAGACATGCGACTTGTTCATCTGCAAAATTGCAACAAGCTTTCTTATTAGTCCTTGAAAAGCGTGGGAAGAGACGATCTTACCCTTCTACAGCAAATTTGTCTAAAACACTAAGATTGTGACCGCCCCATAAAAAACTACCTGAACTTCAGCAGCTCGACCAACCAGCCTAGCAACCAGAGAAATTCGTCTGACACCGAAGTGTATTGAACTCACTTTTCTTAAACCTTTTGTATTAAAACGCATCTTTGTAAAAACTTAAAAGAATATATATATAAGTACTTAAGAGGATATCTTAAGTTCTTTTTACTAACCTTAACTAAGTGTTTATTTTATTTAAGCCATCCTTACATATTTCCGCGCGTTCGAGAGAACATTTTAATGTTCGTTTCGATTATTTTAAATACCCCGCGTTCCATACTCGCGTTCCCTTGTAAATTCAGTGACTCGGGAGTCGTGACCGTCACAACCTACTGAAAGTGACGTTAACGTCGCGCGTGGTCGGGGTACCTACTACATATTTTTAGCTTCAAAGCGCCTTGGGGTTTTGTGCTTCTATTAGTATCTATCTTCGTTGGTATTAGTACTATATCTTTACTTTTTTCTGCAGAATTATCTATATCATCTTGTTCAGATGTTTCATGTTTAGAATTTCTTTTATAATTTGTATTTGTAAAACTATGGATACACATTAACCGTACGACAGCATGTATACAAACAGCTGTTCCGCTGTTTGGACTTGCTGTCATACTGATAACATTTACTCAGTACCCGAATAATTTTTTCTATTTTCTTGAAAATTTTAATTTGTGCAATTTTTTTAATGAGCAGTTTAGAACGCGGTCATTAAGAGCAATTAGTTGGTGCAATAGTTTTTACAAATATCCTATGCGGGTACCCATGTCACGGAGTTAAAAAGGCTCTAATTTCATACGGCTTTTGATGAGATATGATTGTAAACTTATCCTAAAGAAAATAAAAATAGATGATTTCTGCTTTTATGATACGAAAACATTCGTCCTTCATCCCTTACAAGTTAAAACGTTGATCAAGTTGCTAGAAATGTCGAAAGTCGAATTAAAAAGTCGATTAACACCAATGCAGTGGTACGTCACACAAGAAAAGGGAACAGAAAGGTATTCAATTTAGGTTTTCAATTCTAGTATTACAAGAAAATAATTGTGCACTTTATAGCTGACACTCTTATTAATAAAAATTAGAACTATTGAAATCGTTTCAGATAATTTTCACATTAAAAGGAGGTATTCTTTTGTCTTACTGCTTATTCAAAGATAAAAATTATATATTTATAATTTTTAAACTAATTTTTGATACTATCAAAGTTTATTGTTAAAAAATCGATTTGCATACTTTGTTATACTCTATTCAAATAAAGTTTAATGTTTTTACTTTGAAAATATGTTTAAGTTATTTATCTAATTATTGGTTTACATATATAAAAGTTACAAAGATACTTGCACAAAGGACAAATCCAAAAATAATTGACGAATTATATATACTTATATAATTATATATTTTATAAAGCAGAACTCAGAAATATATTTTATTAACTTTTTTAATTTGTTTTAAGGCCTTTCAGTGGCTGTTATAACAAATTTTATGAAAAAGGAATTTATTCTTGTATTGTTTGCGACCAAGAACTATTTTCTTCAGAAACAAAATATGATAGTGGATGTGGATGGCCTGCTTTTAATGAAGTTTTAGATCAAGGAAGAGTGAAGCTTCGTAAAGATACAAGTATAGGTAGGTTGAAAATAAAAAAAAATATTTAATTAATCTTTATAGGGCTTGCAATTAAAAAACTATAAGCCATTGTCTACATTGTGATAAAATGAATGGGTGTCAGCAAATCAATTTATGAAGTCTGGACATATTATGCTAGCCCGGTTGAAAATAATTATGTAAAATATTTACGTAAAACTTTTACGTAAATATTTACATAAAGATTTGTTCGAAATCTTTACGTAAAGATTTTGGACATAAAATTTTTACGTAAAATTTATATGTATAATTTTCACGTAAAATTTTTATGTCTATTTTTTACGTAAAATTATCTATTAAATATTTTGAAAGTATAAGAAATCTTTGAAAAATGGTTTGTGTTTCTAAAATTAACCATTTACATTTTTTACAGTCAATCAACAATTGAATTATTTATAAAAAATAGAAAATAAATCATTACTCCTTAGTACTTTTATAAAACATTCCATTTTAAATTTATTAAGATTTAAGAAAGTGAAGGAAAAATTAATAAATAATAAATAAAATTATATTCGATTGAATCATCATTTTGAATATACTTCTATCTTAATATTACATTAAAATTTTATATTTTACTATTTTGAATGATTATGTAAATTAGAACCTGCAGATATATATTTGTCATCAAATATTGATTAATACATGCACAAATTCAATTATTTTTGGTCTGATCATAATAGGAGTTTCTAATAAAATTAAAATTAAGTTTTTAGTACTATCAGAACTTTATATGTAAAATTGTATAAAATTTTTACCTCCAAATTGTACGCTAAATTTGTGTATACAATATTATGTATATTTTGTTGTGAATCTTTTGCTCACATACTCACACTCTACACAGTCATTCATTAATATACATATATACATTTATTTGTTATGATAAATATTTTATAATGCTATTAAATCATTGATTAAAAATTAATCCAAATAATATATTAAGACTTTTTTATTTTTGAAATACAAACATTTCTGAATATACATGTTTTTTAAGTATTAGAATACTTTTAAAATATGTAAGTTTTTAAATATTTTAACATTTAAAATATAAAGTTTTTATTAAATATTTTAATATTTTTAAAATATAAAAAATATATTACTTATAATTATAAAATTGACTAACTAAACTACAATGATTTTATTATTAATACTTTATAACTTGTTGAACGTACTGATACAATGAATAATTTTAAAAATCTAATTCAAAGTCATCTGCGAAACTATCTTTTTCCTTGTCATTAATGGTACCTATAAATAATTTTAAATTTTTATAAAACAGTAGTAGTACACTATATATAATCATTTATAAAATAAATGTTTTATTTACCCTTCTTTTTTGGATCAGTTGATCGAACAGTATTAACTTTTGATTTTAAAAATACTCTCCACTCTGATAAAATATGAACCTTTTCTTTCATAGTCATCGACATTAATTTTTCTTTGGTAACATATCCATTAACTTTTAAATAATAATGATAAGTTTCTAAAAAAATATGTTGATTACTTTTATAATAAAATTATATTATTTATAAAATCCGAATATACATACTTTGTACAACTGCTAGTTTTTTAGGTGTGAAGGCTTCGACTTTGGTATTATCACATTTAGACGATGAAACTTTTTTCACTTGGAAAGCTCTATTACCAAGAGTTGAGCCCCACAAAGCATCAGCTAGTGCTCGAATGAACATAGATTGCTTTTTTTTTTGGCATCATGCCATTCGCTTTTTAATATAGACACCCCATAGCAAAGATGGAACATATTCATCTGAAAATAATTAATAAAGAAATGTCTAAATTAATATAGAACATCCTGTACTTTTACATATATATATATATACACATATAAATTTTTAATAGTAAAAAATCATGAGCTTACTGTTTGATTCTCAACTGTTTTTGTCCATGATGTAAAATTTTTTAATTCTGGATTATAGTCGTCACTATTATTATACGAATCAGAATCATAATCTATAGGAGGTAGAAGATCTTTCAAACTTTTTTTTTGTTTTGATTCTTTATTTTCTGTTAGGTTATGGACATCATCATCCAATTTCCTTTCAGGGCCTGTGAAAATTAAATGTATTAAAACCTTACAAATTATTGTCAACATTCATTACTTACAAGTAAGATTGTCAGTCGCAAGACTTGTATTGAAAATTGGTATTTTTGATGTGTAAATATTGCTATCTTCTGACATTTCGTTAAAACTATCAATGAAACTTGCAGATTCATCCTCATTTATCTGTTTTTTAAACTGATTTTGAATTTCTGATAACTTATCATTATGAAATTCTAATCTGCTTTTAGAATCTAAAAAAAATTAAATATTAAGCTAAATAAATATACATTGTAATCGTACAAATTATGTTTAACATTCATTACTTACAAGTAAGTTTGTCAGTTGAAAGATTTGTATTCAAAATTGGTCTTTTTGAAGTGTAAATATTGCAATTTTCTGGCGTTTTGATTAAACTATCTATGTAACTTGCAGATGATTCATTCTCATTTCTCTTTTTTTTCAACTGATTTTCAACTTGTGATGACTTACTATCATCAGAATCCAATTTCCTTTTACAATCTGTAGAAAAATTTAAATATTAAGCTGAATATTATAATATATTAATATTATACATTATAATCTTACGAATCATGCTCAACATTTATTACTTACTGATAAATTCTTCATCAGTTTGATCTGAAGTAACTGGAAGTAATGTATTTGAAGTAGGAGACTTGATTATTTCTTCCTTTAAAGAACTCATTTGTATCTTCAAATTTTCAATTTTTTTTTTTTATTGAGTAATCTTTTATCTTTTTTTTCTATTTTTTTTTTAATGCTTCAATCTCTTTTGATTGTTCAATAATTTTTTGTTTTTGTTCTTCCAATATACTTCTGTAATCAATTTCTTTTCGAATGTCACTGTCTTTTTGTTGAAATTTTAATTCAGTATCATTATTCATTATATCGAGCTTATTCTGTATAATTTCTTCCAGTACTGAATCAGTTGAATTAGGTTTTTGAATATTAGTAACATCCATTTCCTAAAAAAAAATTAATATTTTGTTGAAGTATGGTTAAGGTATATTTTATATATATATATATATTATATACATAAATTATTATAGTTTGACATCTTTCTATTAAATATCCATTTTTAAGTTGTGCATATACTAAAAACATGCATAAATTTAATGAGGTTAGATTGAAATTATTAATTTAGTAGATATAATCAAAATTTGAATAAAAATTGAATTTATAATATACTGTTTAAAAAAATTTTTAAATTAATGTTTTCAGATAAATAAAAATTTTTATTGTAAATGATAATATCCTGCAATTTAAAAAATAATTTCTAATTAAAATCTTTTTATTTTAAACTTTTTTTCAAATCCAATTATATTTAAAAAAAAATACATTTTTCATTCAATAATTAATTTGAAAATAAAATTTCATATTCAATAATACAAATCAATATTGCAAAAAAATTAATGAAGATCTTATTGAATTAATAAATATATATACATATATATATATATATATATATATATATAAATTTGTGAATAATCATATACATACCTTAATATTATTATCTTTAATATCCGTTTCTTTTTTGTTACAATGCACATTGTAATTATGCGAATCAGTATCGACTGTAGAATCTTTTTTTTTCTTTTTTTTTTGTACTTGTTGTCAATTCTTTGTCATCCTCAGTTTTTTCATCGTTATCATCACCTTCATGAGGTGATTTTTTAGCTAATATTTCAAGAGCATCGCTCACTCTTAATTTAGAATATTTGTATCTCTTTTTATTTTTATTAAGATCTTGATAATTTTCTAATAAAAAAAAACATTATTTGCATTTTATAATTTTCTGTTTATTTTTTAAAATAGAACTTTATACTTTCTTTTGAAGTTTAACATTAAAATTTAATAATTATACTTAATAAATACCTGATATAGCTAAAATTTCACCTGGTTCAACACTTTCATCTCCTAATTTATTAATCCTTGTAATCATATATGGTTGTGATGCAAACGAGTCTCCAATTTTAAAATTTTCTATAGCTTCTATAGGCATAATTACATGGGTCCTATCTGAGTAAAATT
The DNA here is from genome assembly GCA_017163975.1 of Anastatus disparis. Classification (NCBI taxonomy): domain Eukaryota; kingdom Metazoa; phylum Arthropoda; class Insecta; order Hymenoptera; family Eupelmidae; genus Anastatus; species Anastatus disparis. Next base: position 3,374,445 of record JAFFSR010000213.1, on the reverse strand, counting down.
TTACAGCTGCCTAGAACTTTACATTTTTCTTTTTTATATCCATTGTTCATTTGATATTCACTGGAAAAATGCAGAAAATTTAAGCTCTTACATATAAATACTTTATATATCAAAAAATTATAAAGAAAATAATATTTTATGTTTTTTGATAAATATGAATGAAAGTATTTTATTGAACAAGAAGCTATTAAGCATTTAAATTGGTTAGCATATAAAATATTTTATTGCAAAAATTTATTAAATAATTTTTAACCTCACCTTAAGTTTTTTTGCCGTTAACTTTTGTATCAACAGTTTAGTTATTATTAAGATATCAACTGTTTTAGGTTATTTTTGAGATTAAATTAACAAACTAAGTTTGCAGCAACAGTTAGTTTAGTTATATTTTTTTAATATAAATTATATATTACATTATGGATTTTTATTTTTTTTCAATCTGTCACTAACAAATCTGTCTTCATCTTAAAATCTTAAAAGTCAACAAAAAGGAAGTGACACAAGGCTAAAATTACATATAGTTCGAAATAGAGGTAGCGTCATGGGGACAGCCAATGGGAGTTAGTTTCCGACTTTTTATTAGTTTCTATTGGTTCTTTGCTATTTAACTGATATTCTATACTGTCTCGGCAAGTCGGGCTACAATTTTGCGACTTCTTAAATTTTTGCAATTGTGTTTATTATATGCACCGAAAAAAATCCGTTACGCCAATGGTTCCATACCTCCTACAACTGTTATTGTTCGCGAGGTTGGAACTACAGCGGTCTAAAATATGCGACGCACATTATTAGATAGGTATAGTAACAGAGTAGTTCACTGTAAATACTGCAATAGTTCGAGCGCTGAACGTTGGCTGTTGGGGGTAAATGAAATACGATCCGTCAAAACACACGAACGCGCGTGATTCCAGACTCGAATGATATTAGCGTCGATGAGGCTTTAGTAAAACCTCATCGACGCTATATCATTCGAGTCTGGAATCACGCCCGTTCGTGTGTTTTGACGGATCGTATTTCATTTACCCCCAACAGCCAACGTTCAGCGCTCGAACTATTGCAGTATTTACAGTGAACTACTCTGTTACTATACCTATCTAATAATGTGCGTCACATATTTTAGACCGCTGTAGTTTTAACCTCGCGAACAATAATAGTTGTAGGAGGTATGGAACCATTGGCGTAACGGATTTTTTTCGGTGTGCAGTATAAATCAATAGGAAATTAATCATTACTGCTGTTTTCATTTTGAATGCATATTTTTTAGTTGATTTAATTATTGTTTTACTGTCATCATTTAATTCACTAGTAGCCCCAGCCTATATCTCATGTCTGAAACGCCTAGTAAAAATTCGCGCGCTTGTTTTTGTCAACAATAATAAACAGCCGCAGTAAAAGCAGTACTGTGCGAAAGTAGTACTTTTAATGTTACATTATTGAGTAAAATATCTTAAAAACTTGATATATATTTTTAAAAACTGTACTGGTTTCGTGTATATTTGGTGCCTCTAAATTCAAGAAAATGAATCATAACGATCAATTTGTTTCAAGATTTACAAAATATTACAGACGTCTAAGGGGCATTGAGAGTCAAAGTGAAAGTGATGATGGTCAGTGGCAAGTACGTAAAATAATAATTAATCATTTATAACAATTAAGATTTGAAGAAATATTTTATTTAATTCGTTATGTATATATAACCTATAAATATTTCTTTAAATCAGTTTTGATTTTAAAATTTATATTAATTATTATTACATACTTATTATTATGATTAAAATTATTTTTTAACTTTTATTGTATTATAATGTGTACTTTTTTTGTAGAACTGCAATATAAGTGATATATATAATCTCGATGAAGATGTAAGGAGTCCTGTCTCAAGAAATTCATCACTACGATCTGAGAACCTAAGCAATATTGAATTTCCAATAGAAGTAAGTGTTCGACCTTGTATTTTTTTAAAATATACAGTTATGCAGTGTTTAAATATATAATTTTTCAGGGAAGTATTGGATCGCAGCAATCCCATCAAAATTCAAGTAATGGATCCGAAAGATCATATCAATCCATACGGGTACACTGAGAAACTTTTTGAGGCGAGAGACCTTAGTTAATCTTGAGGTGAGAGACCTTTGTTAATGGAGCGATTCGATGAGGCGTCGTGTCTTACGCATAAAGGTCTGAGACCTTTATTTTGAAGACTGAAGGTATAAAGCCTGGAAAAACCGAATCCACGTATACATCAGCCGAACGTAATAAACGTACGGCCTCGGTGACAAAAGTCTCAGACCTTTATGCTCAAGACGGGACGACTCGTTTACTTTATAGAGGCGCCCTGCCCTACACTACCGAAGGTCTCTCGCCCCAAAAAGTTTCTCGGTGTATGAATTCATAATTATTAACTATCTGATAATGATTTTAATTAAATAAATGTTAAAAGTACATTTTTCTAACAAACCTTGTTAATATATAAAAATAATATAAATTATTATTAAATATATCAATAGATTTATATATATATATATTAATTGAAACATCAAATATTATGTTACATTAATTTTCTCATAATGTTAATGCTTATGTACATATTGTGATCATTCGATTTTAATTAATAATACAATATTGCAATAAATTTAAAAATCAGAAAATTATAGTTTTAAAAAAAGTTATCTAAATAATTAATTTTAAAATGTTGATTTAAAAATATAATTGATTTTATTGAGAATAATATTAAGTTTAGAAAGTTTTTTTTGTTAATAATTACAATTATTTTTTAAAAATGAAATTTAGAAACAAAAATTTGCTTATATAAAATTTTTCAAAAATGTGTTGATTTTTCATTATGATACTGCTTTTAACCCTTTTATAAAATTCGTATACAAATATAAAAGATGATATGATTTAAGAGCATGACGAAGCTGTCCGCCTTCTAATAATATTTCCAATCTTAACTTATGAATAAACGATGCGTTTAATCGAGTTTCTTTGCTACAAAGAAAAAATTTGTAAGATTAAACTCTAGTGCGGACAACTCAAGAAATCCACCAAAATATTATACATACAAAGTTATAATAAAAACTTTCAATATGTCGTATTTTAAGGTTAGGTTTGTCGAGTTTGATATCTAATTTCCAATCAAAGCTCATAAAAAAATAACAAGTCCAAATGATTTTTTATTTTAACAAAAATTATTGTATAAATATAGCTTTAGTGCGGACAAGTCATATTTGTTTAATTTCAAAATTTAAAAAGATATTGATAAAATAAAAAAAAGCAAAACTCGATTGCTGCAGCTCCGACATGCCGTTAAGAGCAGGCCGGATTCGCTGTCCTTGTCTAATTGGCATTTTTGTTATTTACTCAAGTTTTAATTGGTGTATCTTCAAATTAAAGGTCGAGCGCAATATATATTATTATTATGAACATCTATGCACAAGAAAAAAAATATCTACCAGTTTGTTTTTGAGAAAAGTAAGTAACGCCAAAGTGAAAGTTTATGATTATAATATTTTCGCGTTACTTACTTTTCTCAAAAACAAACCGGTAGATATTTTCTTCTTGTGCATAGATGTTCATAATAATAATATATATTGCGCTCGACCTTTAATTTGAAGATACACCGATTAAAACTTGAATAAATAACAAACAACTCAATCGTTACTCGGTCGGTATCAGGTTCTACTCCGGCCTACCGTTAATAATATTTTTAAATCATATTATCTTATTATCTTTAAGGGGAATCCTCATACCGACATAGAGTTCTACCTTATCTACATTTAAATTATGAATTTTAATAAAAATTTAACTATTCATGACTGAAATTCGTAGAAGAGGCACATTCTTGACATTCTAAAGAATTTATTGCAACGTTAAAAGACAGAATAGAAGTAAAAATGAAGACAAAAACTGCATAATACGATTATTCATAACTACATTGAAAAGTTAATCGTATTAAGCAGTTTTCGCCTTTATTTTTACCCTAATATTATCTTTTAACGTTGCAATAAATTCTTTGGCATGTTAAGAATGTGCCTCTTCTATGAATTTTAGTCAAAAATAGTTGAATTTTTATCAAAATGCATAATTCAAATATAGATAAGGTAGATCTCTGTGCCGGTATGAAGACACCCCTTAATACAAATAATCTTCTACTGCGTATAGTTTCTATTATTTATCTTTTACTTATTTACAAAAATTAAATGTATTTTTTATATTAAAAAAAAATATGTAATATTGAATAATAAAAATTTAAATCTAAGCATAAATATTTCTGTTGAATATAAATTTAGAATGAATTGTAAATTAATTAGTGCAAGAAAAGAAATTAACATAAACAGAAAATATTAATCTAAAAGTAACAAATTTAAGAAGTGATGAACAATAGCAATTTTTAAATAATTTATATATAAATATTTATTAAATAATAACAGAAAAATTTTTTTCTTAACAGTTTAAACAATTTCTATTAATAATGTTATAATTAAACAAATTGGGTGTTACATAATTGTAATCATGAAGAAATATTTTATAAAACATAAATAATTAATATTAACTTAATTTATCTACATAGTGTTCATAGGAATTAAAATATAAAAATATTAATTTATTCTATCACAGATTTTTTTCTGAATTCAAGAAAATCTTATCATATTATAGATTCTACAATTACTTTTTTTTCAAATTTCTTATTTAAGGTAGTACCGTCATGGATATGTCATTCAAAACCTCATCAGAAAATTATTTTTTATTAGTTTTCGTATGAATTTTACAACTAAAATGTACTAGAATCTAAGAAAGGGATACTTTAGGATACAGTGAAAAATGATTCCATAAAAATTACAACTTTATTGGCGCAGATATTAATGATTAAAAATAGACATTAAAAAATGCCTTAAAAACAAAGTAAACTTTTTTATTTTTCATTGTATCTGAATGGAACAAAGATCATTTTGTTCCTTAGAAAATTCCAGGGGAAATCAAATACCCATGGAGTTTGAGTGATAGCATTTACAGTTTGAACATGTATCACAATTATTTATAAAAAATTACACAGTGATTTGATATCAGTGATGATCATTTATTTTTGTCATGAAAATCGTATAAAAACTAGTAAAAAATAATTTTCTGATGATTTTCTTCATGACACATATCCATGACGGTACTATTAATTAATGCAATAAAATATAGAGAAATAATAAATTAATATTTTATGTGCTATATAATTTTAACTGAAAATACAAAGTTTCCATAGTAATCATAAGAAATTCATTTCTAATAATATACACTTAAATGATGTTAAAATTATTACACCTAGATACATTATAATTATATCACATGTGATACAAGACATTGAAATCACAATAATTTTATTTTTAAATTCTACAAAGTTTATATTATTTATTTAATTGAAATAAATTGTTTTATTGTATAATTAATATAAAGTTTTGTATGTTTTGCTATTTTTTTTTAGAAAATTTTATTATTGAAAATATTTTACGTTTTTCAAAAATGTATTGTTCTTTTAATCATGACATAATATTTCTGAAAAAACGTTTTATTATTTTACCAATATAATAATACATACTAAAAAAATTATTGTGATTCTTTTCATTACAATATTGCTTTTAATCATTTTATAAAATTCTTATGTAAATATAATAGGTAATATCAATACTATTTAATATTTTTAAAAGACAAATATAAATAATGTTTGATTGTATATTGTTTAGTGAATAAAGATAATAAATAAAAATTTTTAATTAAGGTGGTGTAATAAGGTATATGTTTAATACATAGTTACCGACATTGCAGTTTCTCGAATTTTTAATATTTATTCAAAAATTTTCCGAAATATCTCTATATTATGATTTTTATTAATTAAAATAAAAGGCAATAATATAGAGATATTTAAAAAAAATTTGAATTAAGAATAAGAAATTTGGAAAACTGTAATGTCGGTATTTTACATACCCTTAATCATAAAGTTTGATATTTTACATAAACAGATAATAATTAAAGCTTTTGATAAGTTAGTAAAAAATTTTTGTTTCGAAACATTTAATAAGAAAATATGTAAACTTTATTTAAAAATAATAATTATTCAAAATATAACACTTGATATAATTACAGTATTTGTAGATTGTATATATAATAATTCAAATGTAATTTCATTAAATTAAATATGAATTTTGTATTGGTTTCCTAATGAAAATAATTTTTGTAAATAACTAATTGTGAATAAGTGTAAATAATTGTAAATCATAATTGGATAACTACCATTTGTATCTTAATTTCAACATTTTTTAACAGTTATTTACAATTATTTACAGAAATTTTTTCCATGTGATAATTGAAGTATTTTGATTTCTATTTTTCAAGTTACTATTTCATACAACCAAGTTAAAATCATAAATTTTAACATTGAATATCTAAATTTTTACTCACATTATCTTCATATATTATATAAAAATGATTAATTTTTAGGATCACTATATTAATGATTTATACGAAGACACGATTAATGAAAGCGGTGATGACGAGAGTGTTAATAGTGAGCATGACGATCGTGCATCGCTGAACGACTTTTTCGACGATATTTTAAATGATTGCGATGATGAAAATTATTATGAACGTCTACATGAATTTTTAGAAAAAGATGATAGCAATAATATTATTAATTTACCCATTATTGTAACGAAGGCAGAAGCTATATTTGGTGTATTGAAATTTGCTCTTGTATATTCGTTACCGATTACTGGAATCGCAGATTTATTTCAAATGTTAAATGTATTTATCGGTCAAAAAATTTTCCCAGACACACGTTATCGTTTAGATAAATTGTTTAATTCTAAAAATTCTATAGAATATCATGCTGTGTGCTCCCATTGCAAGAAATATATTAAAAAATTTCATCATACAGATAAATCTGTAAAATGTCAGTATTGTAAAACGAATATTTTATTAAAATCGCCTCTTTATAAAGATTTTTTTGCTATAATAAATATTAAAAATGAATTAGTTAATTTTATTGAAAAAAATAACAATGAACTTGAATTAATAATGGACAGAAGGCAAAATTATGCAAATGACGAAAATATAAAAGATTTTAACGATGGACTTATGTATAAAAAATTTTTACGCTCATTACCAGATGATGAAAAAAATAATGCCTTAACCTCCCTACTGAAAAAAATCTTGTGGTAACCACATGACATACTATATGGTTTTCACATGGTTACCACATGATTACCACATGTTTACCACATGGTTACCACATATTATTTTGACGGGGTGATCATGTGGTAACCATGTGGTAACCATGTGGTGACCATGTGAAAACCATGTGAGTAAGAAAAAAATAGTTAAAAAAAATATGCAAAATTTATTATTTCACGTAATAAATACTCACCTGCTGTCAAAATCAGCAAACTAAAGAAAATTTTTATGAAAATATAAATATTATTGATTATTATATAATTAAATTTAATATAAATATTTTTATATAATTAAATTTATTTGCGTTTTTCATTGCAACCACAAAAATATCTCTGTTCATTGAATAGAAGAACGTGAGAAAGCAGGCCGAATGATCGTCGTTTTAGACAAAATTAAACTGTTTATAAGCTCTAAAGTCTTTTATTCTTTTCGTGCGCGTTCGCTTGCCATAAGAAAGTCAATACATAAAAGAGTGGTAGCCCCCTAGTGGTTAGTTATTGAATATGAATATACACATGTATATAATAGTACTGGTGATTAACCGTTAGGGGGATGCTCCGCTTTCTACCTATTGACTTTCTTATGGCAAGCGAACGCGCACGAAAAGAATAAAAGACTTTAGAGCTTATAAACAGTTTAATTTTGTCTAAAACGACAATCATTCGACCTGCTTTCTCACGTTCTATTCTATTCAATGAACAGAGATGTTTTTGTGGTTGCAATGAAAAACGCAAATAAATTTAATTATATAAAATTATTTATATTAAATTTAATTATATAATAATCAATAATATTTATATTTTCATAAAAATTTTCTTTAGTTTGCTGATTTTGACAGCAGGTGAGTATTTATTACGTGAAATAATAAATTTTGCATATTTTTTTTTAACTATTTTTTTCTTACTCACATGGTTTTCACATGGTCACCACATGGTTACCACATGGTTACCACATGATCACCCCGTCAAAATAATATGTGGTAACCATGTGGTAAACATGTGGTAATCATGTGGTAACCATGTGAAAACCATATAGTATGTCATGTGGTTACCACAAGATTTTTTTCAGTAGGGCTGCACGTTCAATACTGACGGAGCACCTGTATTCGAAAGTTCCACATTTTCGGTATGGCCTATCCAATTCATAATAAATGAAATGTCTTACAACGAGAGATCTGCGAAACCAATTACTTGTGGTATATGGTTCGGTAGGGATAAACCTAATATGAATATTTTTTTAGGACAGTACGTTTCATATGTCAATGAATTAGCCAATACTGGAGTAAAATGCCTTATTAATAATGAAGAGAGACTAGTAAAGATTTTCATGCTCTGTTGTTGCGTTGATTCAGTTGCGCGAGCACCAATGCAAGGAATACGTCAATTCAACGGGCATTATGGATGTAGTTGGTGCTTGCATCCAGGTTTATATGTCAAGTCTAAAAGAGGTGGAAGTATGAAGTACATTACTTTAGACAAGAATACTTCGCTACGAACAGAATTTGATACAGTGTTGCACATGCAGCAAAGTCTCACATCTATTGCTCCAGTGTTCGGTGTGAAACATCCGTCAATTTTACTCGATCTGAGTAAATTCAATATAATTGAAGGATTTGTACCAGATCCAATGCACTTCATAAATTTAGGACTGGGAAAACAATTTGAAAGTTATTGGCATGATTCGAATAATTTACCTTATTCTTGGAATAAAACTGACATCGAAAAAATAAATAATATTTTACAAAAACTTAAAGCGCCTAATAAAATTGCCCATCTTCCTCGTACTTTGCAAGATAGGAAATGGTGGAAGGCTTTAGAATGGGAAAATTGGATTCTCTATTACAGTGTACCGATTTTAAAAAGTTTCCCACATTTAAAAAAATATGCTGAGCATTGGGAACTTTTAGTAAAAGCATACCACATTTTGTTAAAAAATAATATCACACGCGACGATTTACGCACAGCACATAATTTGTTATTACGTTTTGTAGTTTTAACAGAACAATATTACTCGCATGCAGCTATGACATACAACGTGCATCAACTTCTTCACGTTGTACAAAGTGTCATGAATTGGGGTCCACTTTGGGCACATTCAGGCTATTGTTTTGAGAATGGAAATGGCCTTATTGTAAAAAAAGTACATGCAGCCAAAGGTGTTGTGCATCAAGTATGTAGAACTGTATGCATGGATCAGTGTCAAATCATATTAAAACGACACGTAATAAATGTTAAACCAGACTCTACTGTATTGGATTACACTTCATTTCTAAGTAACCGAGAAAATATGAAATCGTTAAAAATATTTAGTATTAGATATCTTGGTAAAATTTATCCAACGGAGGCATACTGGATTAGGGAGCTAGATCTATCAGAAAGATGTAGAACATATCAAAAAATTTTCAAGGATCATTGTATATATATCTTACAGAAGAAAACAAATTCGATCAAACAATTCATTTGCAATCACTTCAACACAGTTATATATTAAATTAATAGATTTTTTAATCGATGTAGATAATGCAAAAGAATATACTGTTTGCAATGTTATCAATGTAGAAAATTCTGATAGTCCTATAATAAAGTTAATTTTGAGCATATCTGAAACTTCTATTGTAATTGAAACGGAAATAATTGAAAGAATACGCGTTTTAATCGATATTAATAATGAAAAATATATATCTGCTGTTCCAAATTTATATAATCATTAAGAATATTAAAAAATATGACAATTATTAATTTAAATGTAATATTAAGGTAGGAATGTATTAAAATTAATAAACCAATCAAATTACATAGTATTAGTAGCAAGATCATTGCAGTTTGTGTTAAAATATTTGATAAATTAAATTTGCAGTTTATGTTAAAAAATTTTGATATATTAAAAGTATTGTAATACTTGAAAACATGTATATTATAAAATATTTATAACGAATAAATGTATGAGTACATATTGATAGATGTCTATGTAGAGTGTACGTATGTGAACAAAAGATTCACAACAAAATATACATAATAATATATACAAATTATACGTAAAACTTGTGAATATCAATTTTATATAATTTTACTTCCAAAAGTCTGACAGTCCTATTAGTTTAAGTTAATTTGAAATGCATCAGAAACTTCTATTGTAATTGAATCGAAAATAATTGAATCTGTGCCTTAATCTATATTAATGATGACAAATATATAATTGCGGTAATTCATTTATGTAATCATTAAGAATAGTAAAAAAAAAAAAATATATGACAAACATTAGTTTTAATGTAATATTAAGCAGTGTATTAAATCAATGACTGAATCAAATATAATTTTATTTATTATTTTCCAATCTTTCCTTTACTTTTCCTTAAAACTCAACAATAGCTTTCAAATTATATGTTATAAAAAAGCACTTGAAAGTTATGATTTATTTTCTATTTTTTACAAATAATTTAATTCCTGATTGACAATAAAAAATGTAAAAGATTAAATTTAGAAAAATAAACCATTTTTCAAAGATTTCTTATATTTTTTAAATATTTAATAGATAATTTAACGTAAAAACTAGAAAAAAATTTTACGTAAAAAATATACATAAAACTTTTACGTAAAAGAATAGACATAAAAATTTTACGTAAAAAATATACATATAAATTTTATGTAAAAATTTTATGTCCGAAATCTTTACGTAAAGATTTCGAACAAATCTTTACGTAAATATTTACGTAAAAGTTTTATGTAAATATTTTACATAATTATTTTCAACCGGGAGCCCTTTAAAGGTTATTTAAAAAGTTGGCTCTTAGCTTTACAAAATAGAACTTTTTTCAAACCATGTAGAATTGAATGGTTTGATGCTAAAAGGTCCTGAGCGCTTGGCCCAACTTAAAAATTAACGTTTATTTTCTCGAAAAATATTGATTGTAGAAAAAAAGTGTAAGGAACAAAAGTTACCTCTTTCCATCCTCTATATGATGGCATTGTTTAAAAATCATTTTGGTAACTTTTGATCGGTCACGTTGACATCACTGCAAAAAGTCGAGTTGAGCGCTCAGGACCTTTTAGCATAGAACCCTTCAATTATTGTATATTATTATAATCAAGAATTATTATTTTATAATTAATCACTGAATATTTCTATCACTGGTTATTTAAAAAGTTGGCTCTTAGCTTTACAAAATAGAACTTTTTTCAGACTATGTATAATTATTGTATATTATTATAATCAAGAATCATTATCTTATAATTAATCACTGAAACATGCTTGTTTACCTTTATGAAATCTTCAATCATTCAATGATTTTAAAAGTGAAATAGGTACTTATATTTCTATTCTATAACTAAATTTTTTATAAACAAATATTCTGTAGTTTTGAAAAATTAACCCCAACTGGTAAGGCTTTTATAACTTTTTGTGCCAAAACTGATAACCACAAATTCTATGTTAAAATGTACAAAAATATTGTTTTTAGGGGTTTTTGGACACGCTGATTCGATTCCCACCATTATTTTTGCAATAAAAAAGTTGAAAAACAGTGTTGAAGGGGTTAAATTTAAATTTTCTATTTAGAAACTCCTATAAACACTATTTTGTTACAACTTCATGAGTAATTATGTATAGTATTAGCGGATACCACACGATTAAAAACAATGGTGTAGTCATAGACATAGAAAGGATAGACTGTGTCTGCTATACAAAGTTTTTCAGCTCATTGCGAGAATCTAACATCAGTGCTATCTCTCTCTAAATGGCGTGGATGGCTCTGCCCATTTAAAGAGAGATAGCACTGACGTTAGGTTCTCGCAATGAGCTGAAAAACTTTGTATAGCAGACGCAGTCTACTCTTTTTATGTCTATGGGTGTAGTCTGTTAATTATTTTTGTCTGTTACTAAATTATTTGTTGAACCAACAGACAAGGATGTGTTCATTTAACAGACTTTATGTCAGTTGATTCTGAAAGTGTCCTAAATTGTACCAATTGTAAAAATTTAACAGACATTTTTTTGTTTAATTCTTTCACAGACTTCGTCTATTAACTTCCGCTCACAAAAATTTGTTTTCCTTTTGTGTGAAGATGTCAAGAGTGTGAAGTGTCGCTCTTTATTCATTTGTTATTGTATATTTAAAATTAGAACATGATAACAATTCTATAAAATTTATATCTGAATTATATTTTTAAAAATTGTACTATAAAATAGTATATTAAGCAATTAATTTAGAAAATACAGATGTCATAAACTTTTTAGCTTATAACAACATTATAAAATATTTATCCATGAGTCTGGCAAGTAATTTTATAAATTTCAAATAAGATTTAAAATATTTTTGAATTTTTAAAAACAAATAATAAAAAATTAATAATACAGTTTCGATAGTTTAATTTAATATCTAAAATATTTCTAGATTTAAAGCTTGAAAATTTTTTTCAAAAATGTATATATAATGCCATAGTCAAAATACAAACAATCAGAATTTTAATGCATATAATAATAGCAGGGATCATATATGTCATTAAAAAATAATAAATCATTTTATTTATATGATTTTAATATTATTAAAAAAAACCAATGTAGCACATAATTCTTGATTGATTTCAAAACTTTTGTTAGTCAAAATTGTATATGGAATACTGTAAGAGTTGAAATTGAGATAAACATATATATATATATATATATATATATATATATATATATTTCAAATATTATAAAGAAAACAATACTATTCAATAATAAACTTGCCTAAAATGTATTTTTTTTTAAAGTTTGTTGATTTAATTCTAAAATTCAAATTGAATCATTCCTAGAATAAACAGCTTTTCTGCAAAACAAAATTTAAAACTCTTTTGTTTAAAAGAATAGTATAATACTCTAATTAATAAAATACAAACTAGAAGAATTCTTATTTTCATTTGTATTTTAAAAATAGGGATGATATACAAATAGTTGAGAATTTGAACTATTTAATTTTTTATATATTTTATGAATTTCATAAGGTAAAACACCCAAAAGTAAGACATTGCAAAAAATGATACTAATAGTAGGACATGAAAGAAAAGCAGTAATTTTTAACAGTAAAATAATACCAAAAAATATTCATTTAAATATTTATAGATTCTACGTACTCTCATTAAAACGAATGTTTGAGTCATTTTTAAACACCGTTTTACTGAAAAATAAAAAAAAATGATTATGCAAAGCGTGTATTCCGGTTGTAAATTACTTCTTAAATTTTCTAATTTTTATGTAAAATTGCAATGTCGTTTTTGCTTAATTATAGATATAACTCATATGTAACCTACATAAAATAACTAGTTGTATCGAATCTGATTACATTTATGAGTATTATTTTATATTTTATTATGGTTTAAATAATTCTTTTTTTTATTATTTCATTCGTCTTAGTATACCTTCAAATTTTTATTAGAGTTCCCGAAAGTAAGACAGAGCGCAATATCTGTCCAACAACAGCTGACTAAGTGACTGAGCAGTAGGATGTAGTTTATTTAATCATTTATTATTGAAAATAAAAGCCATTATTGACAAAAGTTTATATCGTTTAAGTGCCAACAGAGATAAAATGTTTCTCTGTGTGTAAATCGATATCGATTGTGACTTTAAACATTCAAGAAATATGATTTTCGGAGGTAACCTTAAAACTAAATATTTAACTGTCTCGTATTGTTATTAACCTAAGGCAACTTTTTATATGTTACTAAAATTTATAAAATATTATTAAAAATGTGTATATTACAATTTTTGAAGAAAAAATTAATGCTTTACAAATAAAGAAAAAAATTAAACAAGAAAAATTATAATCAGTAATAAATTTTAGAGCATGCAATTGAACTTACATTCATTTTTATTAACTTTGCTTTCTTATATTAATTATAAAAAATTTTGATATTGTTAGAATGTTTAGAACTTTGTAACTGTCCAATAAATTATATTGTTTAAGGTTATGTGTAAACGAATTTATATAGTCCTACTTTTGGTCTAAGTGCTGTCTTAGTTTTGGGTTTAGTAAAATTTGCTGTCCTACAATTAGGGATTCTTACTCATGTGAAAATAAGACGATAATTTAAAATGTTTTAATGTAAATCGGTTCATTTTTCTTTTTACATACTTTAAAATATCTAATTATCCAATTGAGATAATTTTATTTTGCAAACAACCCATGGCATATCAATAAAAATCAAGTATATATACTTATACTGCCGTAACTGTCCTACAATTGGGTGTTTTACCTTATTGATGAAAACATTAATTTTTAAATAGATTCATTCATTAGCTATTGAGAATTTTGGGTTCCCATATTATATATTTAAAAATTATTAAATGGTAATGAATAATTTTATTTACAAATTTAACTAAATCTTTATGGTACAATCTAATTCATTTCTTTTCCTGAAATTTTGCAATAAAAAGTGAAGAGATAGTCGATATTCATGAGTGCAGGTGTAGTGTCCTTATAAAACGTGAAATTTTAAGTGATGATAAAACTGGAAAAGCCGTTTTATAAACCACATTACATTGTATTAAAAACGTGTTTTTAATGATGGACAATTTTACATGACTATTTCCAGAGATCCATTTTGGATTTCTCTTATGATATATCTTGGAAATCAAAGACGAATCTAAAGGTTAATATTCAAAATTATGTATATAAAAGCTATATTTGTAAAATAATTTTTGATTTCGTGATAGTTTACGTTATTCAAATTTTGAAAATGCTTGCACACTTTTAAGATTTAAGGAGGCTCCTCAATCTCCAATGTTATTTTCTAAACTGAATGGATTTTTATGAAACTTTGAAAAAATGTTCATTGACCTTCCCTCTTTTCGTCGCTTAAAAAAAATATAGGGTAAGCCATCAAATTTTAAAGAAATCAATGTGTCAAATCATTGTTCTTATACACAGGCCTTATGTGAAAAACGCATGATGGAACTACAAATGTTATCGTAATTAAATCTCTACACAAAGATTTTTTATAAAAAATTAGAGGTGTATAGATTTTTTAATAAGGATTACAATGCAATTAAGAAAAAAAAGGGTAAGCCATCAAAATAAAGAGAAATTAAGTGTAAAAGTCGAAGATATTTGATTAACATAGAATCGAAAGAATCAGCTGGTATTTACTGCGCATGCGTGATAATGCTCAGACGCTCAGAGTACGTGTATACATATTACGAAGTCCGCTGTATAGTGCCGTATATAAGTAAATAATCACAAGAGCTTTTCAAGAAAAAAAAATTTTTTTCTTAGCATATATTTATGCAATGATTTTTGTTGCTAAAATAATAATGATTATATTTAAGAAACATAGAGTGTATTCATCTATGAAAATTTTCAATAATATAAATATCCCTGGTAACACAATCTGTTGCAAGCACGATTGTGCAGAACTTGCGTGGTTTGTTTTCACATTTTAATGCATATTTGCTGAAATTTAATTGCGACTGAAATGTGCGTCAGATTTGTAACAGATTGCCAATCGAAAAGTGCGATTCTAAGATAAGAATAAACACGTAAACTTGCAGCAGAATCGAAGCAGTCTTCCGTAAGAATCTTGCAGCAGCACTTTACCCCAGAATTACATAATAATGACATAAGTTGATCGCAATTATATGACGAGAATAAACACGCAAACTTGTTGCAGAATTGAAGCAGTCTTCCGTAAGAATCTTGCAACAGCACTTTACCCCAGAATTACATAAGAATGACATAAGTTGAGTGCAATTGTATGACGAGAATAAACATGTGAACTTGCAGCAAAATCGAAGCAGTCTTCCGTAAGAATCATGCAGCAGCACAGTTTATAGAATTTCAAAGTTAATTAATAGTTCAAAAAATTGAAGTTTATAGAATATAAGATAATACATTGTATTTTAATAAAAAATTTTCATTGTGAATATTATTAACATTTAACTAACGAGAACATGTTCATAAGAGTTGTTGACAGATTTTAAGGAAGCAAATGTTGAATTCAAAAATTATAATTTATAATTTAATGAAAATATAATAATTTATAATTGCGATACATTTAATGCATTTCTTTAAACTTTACGTGTTCTTACTACCAATGCCTACACCTATAGGCACATATTGGCTAAAAGAAAAAAGAAGGAACGCAAAAAACAATTTACATATATACACAAAGGGGTGGGCGCTGATGTTATAGTATAAAATTATATACATGTAGACATTGGGGAGAAGAGAGGAGACCGTTGCAGCCAACTGTAAAATATAAAAAACGTAGATAAAAAATTTTTATAATATCTAAGAAAAGTTTTAAATAAATTTCTATCAGTAAAAGATGATAAATATTTTGGTTCTACATTCATACGTAATTCTGTAGTAAAGTTTTGTCGCAAGATTCTTATGCGAGATAGCTTCAAGTATTCTGTATACTCACGTGATTATTCTTATGATAAGATTGCATTTAACTTTTGTCCTTCTGATGTAATTTTAGCGCAAATCTGCTGCAAGATTCTTACATAAAACTGCTTTGATTCTGCTGTACATTTGCGTGTTTATTCTTGTCATACAATTACACTTAACTTTTGTCATATTTATGTAATTCTGGGGTAAAGTGCTGCTGCAAGATTCTTACGGAAGACTGCTTCGATTCTGCTGCAAGTTTACGTGTTTATTTTTATCATACAATTGCGCTCAACTTATGTCATTCTTATGTAATTCTAAGTGTTTCATTTATTTAAATAATTATTAGAACTAATTTGTAAAAAGTTGTAAATCTGCTTAATTCTAATTTTAAATTTTAAATTGTTTTTAATAAAGCTTTCAAGATAAAGATTATTTTGCCGCAAGTACGGAGATGTTTTATTGTCATCCAAGACTGCAGCTGTCTCTCTGCCGATAATTGTTATCGATGCAAGAGACTACGTCACAGATCGCGTAGAGGCGTTACTGTGGATGTTTTTAGCAATTAATTTTGTTTTTGAAAGTTGCCATGGTAATCAATAACTTTTCTTTTTAACCAATTTTCTAGTTCACTTTTCGATTATACTGAGAGTCCAGCAGATAAAAAGTTCTTTATAATAAATAATCAATAAAAAATTATTAAAATAATATATTAAATATTGTTCTTTAATTTGAAACGAAACATTTGTAAAGTGCTGCTGCAAGATTCTTATGGAAGACTGCTTCGATTCTGCTGCAAGTTTGCGTGTTTATTCTCGTCATATAATTGCGCTCAACTTATGTCATTCTTATGTAAATCTGAGGTAAAGTGCTGCTGCAAGTTTCTGATGCAAGACTGTTTCGATTCTGTTATATGCTTGTGTGCTTATTACGATTCGCAGAACCGCACTTGACAATTTGCAATTCTTACGTAATTGTGCTGCAAAACTTTGTCGGGAATTATTTACTCAATTTTGTTGCTAGTGTCTGTAATAAGTTTTTTCCGCAAGTTTACTGCAAAATATCTTCAAGATTCTGCGCATTCTTTCCGTTCCGTAGATTGCACTTTCTCTCTGCCAGAAACGTGCAATTCTGTTGCATTTATCTGCTGTAATTTCTTTTCATAAAAAAACCTTATGAAATACGGAAACAGACAGCACATGTTCTGCTGCAATTTTTTTATTTTCAAGAAAATTGCAGCAAAATTGCGTTGACCATGTTACGAGGGTACCATCAAGGAACCCAAAACATGATACGGTCCTAGCTTGATGAGCCTTCTTTAAAAAATAATAAAAGTTTACTATTTCTTTAATTTTATAAATTAATAATAAGAAAGTAAATAAAGTAATAATATATCTTTTGTATGGGATTTATTTTTTTCGAAGTTTTTCGTGTCTCATGTATTGAATAAAATTGATTAATGGCGCATAGGTTGCTCTGATACATGAGTATATAACATTAATTTCTTTACTGATGCAGATATGCAACTATTATTTTTTAATAATAAACAGAAAATAATAATATT
Organism: Anastatus disparis; assembly: GCA_017163975.1. NCBI lineage: Eukaryota > Metazoa > Arthropoda > Insecta > Hymenoptera > Eupelmidae > Anastatus > Anastatus disparis. The sequence goes on along the minus strand of JAFFSR010000213.1, from coordinate 3,356,305 downwards.
ATATTCTTAGTCAATCGTTAGAAATTTATAGATTTAAATAAGATGTATATAGGGCGCGCTTGCGCGCATGGATTTTCTAGTTTATATAAAAAAAATTGAATAAATTTTTGAAAATTTTCAAAAATTTTAATAACTGCAAAAAACTGTAAAAAGTTGTAAAAAACTATATATAATTGTAAATACGTGTGAATAATTGTAAAAAAAGTGAATAAATGTAAATAATTGTAAATAAATAACTTTAAATAAATAAGTGTAAATAAATAGCTGTAAATAAATAACTTTGAATAAATAACTTTAAAGAAATAACTGTAAATAAATAACTGTAAATAAATAACTGTAAATAAATAACTGTAAATAAATAACTGTAAATAAATAACTTTAAATAAATAACTGTAGATAAATAACTGTAAATGACAGTAAATAACAGTGAATAACATTAATTCAACGGAAATAACTGTAAATATCTGTTATTTCCCTGGCGAAAGAGATTTGTAATAAAAAATGATAAAACATGATAATCATGAATAAAAAGTGATTAAAATGGATAAATCTTGATAATACGTGATAAAAACAAAAAAAAATAGATAAAAATGCATAAAAATGGATAAAAAGTGTAGGAATTCGGACATTTTATCCGTTTTTATCCATTTTTATCGGTTATTATTATTTATCTCATTGAATTAATTTTTATTATTTTTTATCAGTTTTTATCAATTTATATAATAGCTTTTTAAAATGTTTTAAGTCTTATGAATAGCACGTAAAGTAAGTAATATCGGTTTTCAAAAATTGTATTGTTCTAATTGATTTGTAAATTTTTTAAAACAAATATGGGTTAATACATATTCGTGTGTTTATTAATTTAAAATAAAAATTTTATTTCAATGTATCAATCTCTGCATCCTGCAGGTAAAATACATAAGTATACTAAGAGAAAATTCTGAAAATTACTGTTAGCATTATAACGCACTCACATGAAAACGTCCTGTTTTTCCTAGCGTTGTAGTAAATTTTATTAGGTTTCTAAAATTGTTTACAAGATAAGCAGCAACAAATGCTAGGACATTTTTGAACTGTTACAAAACAATCTTAGAATGATTACTATGTTACCATAATAAAATTTTGAACCTTATAATTAACCAATAACACCTATAAATTTTTATTAGTTCACACGGTAATTTTTGTCATACATTCAAGAAATCCTATAACTTCTTGTCAAAATACCCCTTGCGTACACTGAGAGAAATCCTATAATAAATGTAACTATAGATTGTATTAAAAATTACTATATTAAATAGTTCGAGTGGGACATTTCTGCGTTATAATAAAAATTACTATATTACATAGTACAATTTGTAAAAAGAGGTACGTAGAAAAAAATTTTTTTTTTTTACCCGAAATTTGTTATTGAAATTTTTTAAATTTATTAATTTAATTTTTTAAAAATAAATTACCTTTGAAAAAAAAACGGATCTGAAGTGGAGTTGAACCCGGCTATCTCGAGAACGGAAAGCGTGAACGTTACCGACTGCACCATCATGACATGTTACTAACAAAATTTCGAATCGTCTACATATGTTACAGAACTATACTTTCAATTTGGTAGAAAATTTTGAGGTTAGAAATAAATTTACAGATCATCGACTCGACATTATTATTTGAAATAGTAAAATTTATTATATTCATAATAAAATTTATTATATTCATAATAAAATTTATTATATTCATAATAAAATTTATTATATTCATAATAAAATTTATTATATGCATAATAAAATTTAAAAATTTATTATTTTTATAACATTAATTCCAACCCACACAGCATGGGATGTTTATGGAAGCTTCCTGGAATATTGGCAAGGAAGATTTGAAATATTTTAGGAATCTTCCATGGAATATTCCTGTAATATTCGTATGTCCTTGATTCTTCCTACGTTGGAATATTTCATGTAATATTCCTGTAATATTCGTATGTCCTTGATTCTTCCTACACTGAGAAAAAAATTTAGTTGAGTCAATGAAATAAATTTAGTTATTAAATATTTTGTTGATAAAAATTAATTTTGATTGAAGTAATATGCAAGGTTATTAAATCACTGAAATATTTAGTTGGGATAAAAAAAATTGATACCTAAGTTGAAAAAAATAAATATTTTTTTAAAATAAAGAAAAATTTATTGTTTCGGTTAAATTATTTGATTGATTTAATCAAATCAATTTCATTAAGGCAGCTGATAAAATTTTATAAAATATTTATTTGTAACAATAGAATATGTTTGTAAATTATCTATATATTTTGTTACAATAATTAAATATTTATTTTAGTAAATCGTTTGTTAAATTTACAAAATCTTTAATAACAATAAAAAAATATTGGTCAATCATCAATATAATATTTGCTTGAATTAACGGTCATCCGATTAAGTTAAAGAAGCTTATATTGTAAATAAATGCTTCACTAAGTTAATAACATTGTCATTTAATTAATAATATATGTGATTGTATAAAAAAAAATATTTTGTTGTATATAACACATAAAATTTGATCAGCATTTCAATAAAAATTACAATTAATTTAAAGAAATAGGTTCCTTAAAATCAACAAATCCGATTTCAATGAATTCACAAAAAAAAAACCAAAAAATTATTTTTTTAAAGTCAAGAAAGGTGCAACGTAAAATCAGATATTAAATTTTTTTTAAAGAAATATTTATTAAACCAAATATATTTATTTTATTATTTCTATCAAGTTATTATTGAAACAAGAATATATTTCATTGATTCAATTAAATATTATATTAACACTTCCATAAAATTACTTTAATGTTCAATAATATATTTGATTATCTCAATGAAATATTTATTAAACCGAATATATTTATTTTATTAATTCTATCAAGTTTTGATTGACATAAGAATATATTTCACTATTTCAATTAAATATTATAATACTTCTACTAAATTACTTTGATGTTTAATAATATATTTAATTATCTTAATAAAATGTTTACTAATACTAACGTATTTATTCTATTATTTTTATCAAACTTTGATTAAAAGAAGAATATATTACATTTATTTAATTAATTATTATATCACCTTTATTAAATTACTTTACTGTTCAATAATATATTTAATTATATTAATGAAATATTTAATAATGTCAAAATTATTGTTTTATTCTTTCAATAAATTTTGAATAATAACAAAAGATATTTCATTGTTTTAAATAAATATTGTATGACTTATATTAAATTATTTCACTGGCCAATGAAATACCTAATCATTTTAATTCAATATTTAGTTGCTTCGATGAATGCGTTTTTTCTCTTTATGAAATATATGATTGATTCTATGAAATATCTCATTGTCTTTTACTCAAATAATTTCATTACTATATTATAATTAATTGGATGCGATAAATTAAATAAATTTTTAATTGATTCAAATATTTGATTTATTTTGTTCTATAAAATTATTTTATTACTTTTATTATTTAATTATATTGCGTCTATGAAATCAGTGATTAATTGAATTAATTATTATTTTTAACAATTAAATATTTTATTATTTATGTCCAAATTAAATATTTTGTTGTATTAATTAATTTCTTTATCAGATCGATTAAATAATTATTTGATTATCTTAATGAAATATTTATTGAAACAAGCAGTTATTATTTAATAACATATTTACTAAATCAAATGAAATATAATGTTAAAATTAATATTTAATATTCTTGAAAAATATTTTTTTGTATAAGTTATCATTCTTTATACTCAAACAAACTCATGTTTTAAATACGTGTCTTGCTAAGTGAATAACTTAGCAAAATATGTACTAAAGTTAATAAAAATTTCAGAGAAATCTGATTCAATACTTGTTAAAATCAAGTAAATCCACTATTTGATTCATCTACATAATTTATTTCATTCAAATAACACATATTTGAACTAAAAGAAACATTTATTGTTTTAACAAAATCATTTAGTTCGATGGTTTGATGATACTACCGCTTGGTGGCGTCGTTAATTTTCGATCTCGCAAGCGGTAAGAGGGCTTCTAAGTTGATATATAAGGAAGTTAAAAATTCAAGATAATACGTAAATTGTAATGCGAGCGAAATTTATGTTAGATTTACTGCGTGTGCGATCACTGTATAAAGCATACTAATGTTAGTATGTTAATAATTGTTATTCTTTACCATATAAATAAATGGAATCATATTCACCTGTCCTTTAATGAGTCATCAATTCATTGATGTTAATAAATAAATGTAAATCACTGAAAGCAAATACTGTTGATTAAAGACAGTATTTGTTCGATTAAAATATCTATAAATCGAATTAATTAAATATTTCTTTACTTTGAAGGAATATTTTATTTGTGAAACCGAATAATTAATCAATTTTTTGTTAAGACAATGAATTAATTTTATTAAATCTTAAAATTTTATTAAATTTAAAATATTCAATAAATTAAACTTTCATTTAAAAATATAAAATATTGAACTAATTTAATTTCAATATAGCATTAATATGATGAAATAATTAATTAGAAAAACAAATGGGCATTTTAATTGATAAAATTTTTTATAAAAACAATGAATTAATTTTATTGAATCAATCTTTGCGACATTTAGGAAGTCAAATATTTATTTGAAAATACAAAATATTATTTTTAACCAATATTTGTGATGTTTAGTAGAATCAAATATTTATTTAAAAAAATGAAATATTTATTTGACTCAATTCAAATATTTGTATTAATGTAACAAAATATTTTATGTGCCGCCCGCACCTAAGGGATTTCATTGATTCAATTAAGCCTTACTTAATCCAACTAAATTTTTTTCTCAGTGTACGTTGGAATATTTCATGGAATATTGTTGGAAGATTCCAAGAATATTTCATTGAAAGATTTAGGATATCTCAGATCTTTCACTGAAATATTTCAGGAATCTTGCAGGAATATTTCATGAAATATTCCGTTGGAACATTCATGGAAGATTTCCGGAATATTAGAACGGAAGATTTGAAACATTTCATGAACCTTTCATGGAATATGCACGAAAGATTTAAGGAATTTTTCATGAAATATTCCATGAAATATTTCTGGAAGATTTTAGAAATCCATCATAAAATATTCCGTGGAATGTTTATGAAAGATTCGCAGAATATTGGCACGGAAGATTTGGAATATTTCAGGAATCTTCCATGAAATATTCCTTTAATGCCCTATTAAAAAAAAACACGTGTTTGTTGCACGTGAAAAAAACACGTGTAAAATACACGTATTTTTTACACGTGTTTTTTACATGTAAAATTTGCGTGTTTCTAGTCAAGTTTGACTTTAAGTCGCTAGGTGGCGTTTTTCTAAGTTTTGTCATCCCTTACACAAATTTGGGAGACGCAGATATAAGAGGCCGGACAGTAGAAGCTCTTCGAAAAGCTATAAAACAATATGTGAAAAATACACCTGAAAAATACACGTGAAAAAAACACGTGAAAAATATGCGTGAAAAAACACGCAAATTTTACATGTAAAAAACACGTGTAAAAAATACGTGTATTTTACACGTGTTTTTTTCACGTGCAACAAACACGTGTTTTTTTTTTAATAGGGTATTCTTATGTCGTTGATTCTTCCTACATTGGAATATTCCATAGAATATTCTTGAGAGATTTCAAGAATATTTCAATAGAAGGTTTGGGTGATCTCTCATTTTTCATAAATGTTCCTAGAAGATTTATGGAAGATCTGAAATGCTGTGACGGGATAGTATATATCGACGGTGGCTACGAAATAATAACACATTAAACTTATACATTAATACATATACGCATACATAAACATTCAGTTATAAAATCGCATTTACATATTCGGTTCGACTGTACACATCAAAGCGCCGATACACTTTCGCTTATATAGTAAGTGAGGTATCTTCCAACCGCTTGGGAATATAACTCTCATTTAACGAACATCCCCCTATCGGCGTCACTGGAAACCTTCCGTAATGTTCCGCGCAATCTTCTAACGAAAACTTCATGGAATCATTCTAGAACCATTCATGCAATATTTCACTGGAAGATTACTTTAATCTTTCTGTGAAATATTTCGTGGAATATTTCTGGAAGATTTATCTAATATTCCGCTGTACGATTTTAAAGTTTATCGGAATCTTCCAGCGAAACGTTTATGGAATCTTCCTGAAATTTTTCATGAAATATTTTACCAGAAAGTTACTGTAATCTTTGCGTGAAATATTTCGTGGAATATTTATGGAAGATTTATGTAATATTCCGCTGTACGATTTTAAAGTTTATCGGAATCTTTCAGCGAAATGTTGATGGAATCTTCCTGAAATCTTTCATGAAATATTTTAGCGGAAGATTACTGAAATCTTTGCGTGAAATATTTCGTGGAATATTTATGGAAGATTTATCTAATATTCCGCTGTACGATTTTAAAGTTTATCGGAATCTTCCAGCGAAACGTTTATGGAATCTTCCTGAAATTTTTCATGAAATATTTTACCAGAAAATTACTGTAATCTTTGCGTGAAATATTTCGTGGAATATTTATGGAAGATTTATGTAATATTCCGCTGTACGATTTTAAAGTTTATCGGAATCTTGCTGAAATCTTTCATGAAATATTTCACCAGAAGATTATTTAAATCTTTCTGTGAAATATTTTGTGGAATATTTATGGAAGATTTATGTAATATTTCGCTTTACGATTTTAAAGTTTTTTGTAATTTTCCAGTGAAATGTTTATGGAATTTTTCTGAAATCTTTCATGAAATATTCCACTGGAAGATTACTTAAATCTTTTTGTGGAATATTTCGTGGAATATTTCTGGAAGAATTATGTAATATTCCACTGTACGATTTTAAAGTTTATCGGAATCTTTCAGCGAAATGTTGATGGAATCTTCCTGAAATCTTTCATGAAATATTTTAGCGGAAGATTACTGAAATCTTTGCGTGAAATATTTCGTGGAATATTTATGGAAGATTTATGTAACATTCCGCTGTACGATTTAAAAGTTTTTTGGAAACTTCAAGCGAAATGTTTATGGAATCTTTCTGGAATCTGCCATGAAATATTTCACTGGAACATTTCATGAAATATTTAATAAATCTTCCGTGAATATTTCATGGAATATTTCGAAAAAGTTTTTGAATATTCCTTTGAAATATTCCTGATATATTCCGTGGTGACTTCCAATAATCTGCATGGGAGGTTCCATTGAAATATTCCAGGGGAATAATTCAAAATATTTTAGTGAAATCTTCCATGCTGTGTGGGAACATAGAATATCAAATATTTTTACTCTGTCATAAAAAATTTTACTATAGCATAATTTTTACTATGTAATATAGCAATTTTTCTAATAAGATATAGTTTCATCTCTTAAACGATGTTGCCAACCTTATCAAATTTTATAGTAATATTTGTTATAAATGTAATAAAAATCGTCATAATGCAGAAATGTCCTAGCTCTCGTATAAAATATAGTAATTTTTATTACTATCTATATAACTAAAGTTATTTTTTATTTTTCTCAGTGTATGCTATTGTAGACAACTAACGATACCAGCATATTTTAAACACAAAAATCCTGTCCCTTGACGTTAAAATTTGTGTCCAACTCCCGCAAGTGGTGAGAGCTCAGTACACTTTGTATATAAGTCCGATTCATCTAACCATTACTAAAATGCGCGCGTGTTTAGGGTGAAATCAAATGGAGCGGAAAATAGGCGGCGGAACGTTACAGAACCTCAATTCCGCATCTTTGTATTCCGCCAATGGAGTAAAGACGACGTAATCGACATCAATTTTTATTTTGTTTGAAAAAATTATTAGTGCTTCAATAACCTCACGTAATATTTTTAATTTGCTTTCCATAGCTGTACTTTTAATTTCAATCAAACTTTTAAATTCTATTTTGGTTAACTATTTGTTTAAACAATTTCAAAAAGTCTGTGACGCTTCTATTATCCCGTCAAATTTGTTTCCCTATATTCACGTGGAGCGGAATAGAAGTTCTGTGACGTTGATTAGCAATTTTATAATTAAAAAATAATGATGTTAATTGAAATATTTGGTTATAATAACAAACTACATTTTATTTTTATAAAAAAAGAATCTCATTACAATAACAATAGGTGATAATTCATACCAATTTTATTCTCTTTTATTCAATTTTATTACTTATTATTGTATTTTATCCATTTTCATCTATTTTTATTACCTTTTTTCATTTTTTATTACTTACAAATACTTTTTATTTATTTTTATCATATATTATCATTTTTCATTAATTATTATTTAAAATCTTTTTCGCCTATTTACAGATATTGACAGTTATTTACATTTATTTACAGTTATTTACAATAATTTTTAAGATTTTTATCATTTAAGATTGGAAAGGGTATGAAGCGATATAATCATGATTATGAAGAAATAAGACAATCTACTGGTTTACTATTTCTTGAAATTACAAGAATACACGCTGACATACTGTTTCTTTATAAGATCATCAAAGGTTTTATATCTTGTGATGTGATTAAAAATAGTTTAAACTTTTATAATCCTTTACTCAACATTAGAAATGCGAACAATGTGATATTCTATATAAATACTTTAAACATTACAGTTGATAAGTTCTATATTGTTAACAGACTATGCCGACAAGCAAATTTAAATTCATTTAACTGTGATTTCTTTTGTGATTCCATTGGTATATTTAAAAGGTCCATTAAAACAAGAGTATTAATCTAAGATATTATTACTAAGATAAAAACAAACAATTTACTTATCTTATTTTAATTTCAATTTAATTTATACAGTTTAAATGTGATTTCATTGATATATTTAAAAGAATTATTAAAACAAGACTATTGAATCATTATATTATTACTATTGAAAACAAATAATTTACTTATATTATTTTAATTTTAATTTATCTTATATGGTATAAAATTGTTAATGCTTCATTAATTATGCGATGTTAACCAATGCCAAATACCTATGTATCTTTAATTGTAAAAGAGTTTCTCCCGTAGACTGTCAATAAATAAATAAATAAATAAATAAATAAATAGAATAATTTCCAGAAATTGTTTCCATATAAGTAATTATTTCAAAAATAATTTATTGAATTCATTATTATATTATACAAAAAAAACATAGATTTACTAATATGATGATTGTATAAAAAATTAGCCTTCACGTTCAAATATTGTTTTATATTGAAATAGACACTTGTGCAGATCGAGGCGCCCTATTGAAAAAAACACGTGCAAAATACACGTGTTTTTTCAAGCATTTTTTTCACGTGTTTTTGTTGACGTGAAATATTGTGAAAATTGAAAAAAAAACACGTGTTTTTTGTATATTTTTTCATATTAAAAACTACGCATTTTTCATTAACGAACAATGAGAATGTTTTGTAAAGAGTATTTATAATACTTTATTTTGACCCTTTTGAAAAAAATACGTTCTATCTACACGTATTTTTTATAACTCTTCGAAGATCGAAGAGCTTCTAAGACCCAGAGTGTCTGGCTTCATATATCTTGTGTCTTCGAAATTTGTATAGGGGATGACAAAACTGAGAAAAACGCCACCTAGTGATTTAAAATCGCTATTGATGATCGATTATGTCGGTCTGACTCTAAGTCACTAGGTGGCGTTTTTCTCAGTTTTGTCATCCCCTATACAAATTTCGAAGACACAAGATATATGAAGCCAGACACTCTGGGTCTTAGAAGCTCTTCGATCTTCGAAGAGTTATAAAAAATACGTGTAGATACACAACGTATTTTTTTCAAAAAGGTCAAAATAAAGTATTATAAATACTCTTTACAAAACATTCTCATTGTTCGTTAATGAAAAATGCGTAGTTTTTAATATGAAAAAATAAAAAAAAAAAAGTGTTTTTTTTTCAATTTTCACAATATTTCACGTCAACAAAAACACGTGAAAAAAATGCTTGAAAAAACACGCAAATTTTACATGTAAAAAACACGTGTATTTTGCACGTGTAAATAACACGTGTAAAAAACACGTGTTTTTATTCAATAGGGCGGTCTGTGGCTCAGTCGGTAGAGCGTTTGATCCGTAATCTCGAGCTTTTGAGTTCGAATTCTGCTCTTGGCTGAATCATTCACTGTGTACGTTACATGTGCTTTGTTCACAAACACACTTACGAGCTCTGTCACTGACTAGCATTACAAAAATAGCATAGTATAAATATAGCGATGAAAAAAAAACTTGTTCGGATCCTTGATTTTCTTTTCATATCAAGATAATATAGAAAAACTGTACTTTTTAATCTGATGATTTATTTTTTTTAATTATCTCATATTTGAAATTATAATAAAACTATATTTTTTAAAATAATGACTATTAAAACTTCTATTAATTCTAAGATTCTTTGGAAAGAAGTTTTTCATTGTTTAACATCTCACAGTTTTTAAATGAATAATCCTATATCTACGATTTTCATCAAAATTATATAAATGTCAAAAATCAAAAGATTTTGTTTAAAAAACAATATTTTCAAAAAGCATAATTTTTATTTTAAAATAATAAAAAAATAAAAATGATTAAAAATTTTTTTATACAATATGCAATATAAATTACTATTAAATTATATGATTTTCCAATATTTTCAAATTTTGATATCATAGTCCGGGAGCCCAGTATGCTTTTTAATAAATGATAAGCACTAAGCTAATTTTTTATATGTGACTTCGTTTGTGGCTTCGTTACGCTATAGCTCCCACCAGCTGTCAAACACGTCGAATTGGTGAGTGCTAAAAATTGGCAAGTATCAACTGGTTTTTTAGTTAAATTTGAGATAAATTAGTGGAAACTACATAAGAATGCTGGTCCTACAAATTCAATGGTATCTATGACGAGTCTCCCACCCCCACTGAACATGGATATTGATAAGCATCAAGCTGATTTTTATACCACCCTGGTAGAGAAAAGCCTGGATTTACGGTGTCATTATGGTGTATTTTATGATCTGCAACCATAATATAACCACAAACTCAGTCTTATTTCGACAGAGTATGGCCAGCTTATGGACTTGTCAAGAAATACAAATTTATAATTTTGAAAAGATAATTAAAATTTTGGAATGATAATTAAGGAAATTATAATTTAGGATTATTAGAAAATGATTCATTTTAATAAATTATTATCATATATTATTTATTTTTATAATTAACAATAACACATTCAAGTTTCATTTATAAAGTTATAGTTAATCGTCTGACATTATTTACAATTAATAACAATTACTTGTTAGTATATCACTCAAATAAACAAAGGTTATAATGAACTATACAAACTTTATAGGTTATGATTTATTTTAAAAATAAATTTTATATTAATATAAATTAATGAGATACTAGTATTATTTAATATTAATTGTAGTTACACACATAAAATATCAATTAATTAAGAAATTAAGGTATCAGGCCCAAATTTAAGCCTAAAATAAAAATTAAATTTAAGTGTCATAATAACCTTGTTAACCTGATTTCTCAAGTGATTTATCATGCCAAAACATCATGTAACGATTTTTTTGGTTTTTACACGTTTTAAACCATGCTTAGTCAATTCAGAACAATATTTAGAAATTAAAAAAATTTTTGAACTTAGAAATTTTTTTGTAAAAGTAGTCAAAATTTTTTCTAAGACTAAATCATCTAAAAAATTTTCTAAGTTAAAAATTTTCAAATATTTTCAAAAACTGTTTTGAATTGATTAAGCATGGTTTGAAACGTGTAAAAATAAAAAAAATCGTTACATGATGCTTTGGCATGATAAATCACCTGAGAAATCAGGTGATTTATCACCTGATTTTTTTTAACGGAATTCTTTTATAATAATATTTAAAAAAAGTTTTTTTACTTTAGATATATAAAATACAAGACTTTGGCTCATGAATAATTTTAAATAATCTCATAAAATAATTGAAATCCTTTTCTTTATTCGAACACTTGATTTTGGTGGTCACTGCAAGCTTTCTCAGTCAATTTTCAACGAATTGACTTCAAAATTTCCAGAGATCTTTAATTTATATATATTCACAAAATAACACTTTTATTTAAAAGAAAAAGAAAAAGAATTTAAAAGATTGTCGAACAATTTGTTGATGATTAACTGAGAAAGTTTACGACAACCACCAAATTAAAAAAATCACATTTTTGACTAATAAAAAAGATTTTAAGCATCGAATAAGATATTTTAAAATTATTCAGAGACTTTGTAAATAAATTTAGAATATTCTGTCTATTATAATATTAACACAGATCCATGTAATGTAGGTTGTATTGTAATTTCACTTTAAAGAAGTTGGTAAGAAAGGCAAATTTCATTTTTGGTCTAGCAACAAATAAAATATTTAATAATACACATGTTGGACTATTCTTTTTAAAATTATGACATTCAAAGTTCTAAAGTTTTGCAAATAATTTTAAAATGTCCTACTGTAACATCATGTAAATGCAAATCAATGTAATCTAGGTTGTATAATAAAACATAACATTGAATTCTATAGTTTGAAAAGAAGTAGTCTGGTACGTATCGTATGAAAGGACTCATCATAGATTAAATCAAATATAAAACCGCTTACCAACTTTTTTAAGCAAAATAACAGTACAAAATAAATTAAATTCATCTGCATTGATACCATGTTGGAAGAAGATATTTTAAAGCAATATACAGAGTATCATAGCTTTAGTACTATAGTTAAAAAAAAAATATAACAAGTACCACATGAAACATTTCATTCGACATAGACTAAAAATGAAACTGGCCATCAAGCTTTTTAAAGTGATATTATAATTTCATTTTTACTTATTTGTTTTTAAAATTATAGTATTTACAATCATAAAACTTTATACATAACTTTAGAGTGTTCTGCCTAGCATAATATCAATATAAATCCATATATTGTGAATTGTATTGTACTTTCACTTCGAAAAAATTGGTGACAAGTTTCATTTTTGGTTTAGCTACAAACAAAATATTTCATAATACACATATTCGTTCTGAAAGTCTGGTACTCGAAGTTCTAAAATTTCGCAAACAATTTAAAGTGTCTTGCTGTAACATAATGTCAATGAAAATCAATAAGTTGTATTATATAACATAATATTCAGTTTTTTAACTAACTAACAGAACTTCAAAATCACATCCCTACTGAAAAAATCCAAGTAATTAATCACTTGATCGATCGAATGATTTATCATCTAATTTATCATTTGATTTATCATATGATTAATCACCTGATTTTATCAAATTATTTTACACCTGATTAATCAAGTGATTCATAATGTAATTAATCAGATGATTAATCATATGGCTCATTTCAGATGACTAATCATATGATTAATCATATGGTTAGTCATGTATCCGATTTTATTTTATTATTTCACACTTGATTAATCAAGTTATTTATCATATGATTAATCATATGACTGATTTTAGATGAATAATCACATAATTAGTTATGTGGATAGTTGTGTACCCACTTTTATGTCATTATTGCTTTCTCATAGAAAAAGCATTGTATCAATAAAATAATTTTTTTTCTATTTTTTCATTAATTTGTACATACTTAGACTCAGGGAGTCGAAAAAAGTGGTTTCCAGAAAATTTCTGTATGTATTTGTGTGTGTGTGTGTGTGTATGATTTCAGTACGCCAATAATATCTCGAGAACTACTCGATGGATTTGCTTCAAATTTTGCATGCAATTTAGTTTTTTGTCTAACTGGGGGGGGGGGGGGGAAGCTATTGAAAATTGATCTTCTCAGCTTAGTTTTTTTTTAGAGCCATTTTAAGAATTTTTAAAAAATTTTGATTTTTCATTTTTTTGGTATTTTACCTAAACTACTCGAAGAATTTGCTTGGAAATTTCTATGGGCATTATTTGCGAATGTTAAAAAAAGAAAAACTTTTACCAACTGATTTTCTTAGTGCTCTTTTAATTTTAGAGCATTTTGAACATTTTGAAAAAGAAATTTTTTTTTTCATTTATTTTTTATTTTACGACAACCATTTGATAGATTTGCTCCTAAATTTGTATGCAAGTTATTCGCTATTGTCTCAAGAAAACAAGCTTTGGAACACTTATTTTCTTAGCGTAGTTTTAATTTTAGAGCATTTTGAAAATTTTGGAAAAAATCTCTATTTTTCATTTTTTTTCTATTACACAAAAACCATTCGATAGATTTGCTCGAAAATTTTTATGGAAATCATTTGTAATAGCCTAAATAAAATAGGCTTTGAAAAACTTATTTTCTCAGTGCAGTTTTAATTTTAGAGCATTTTGAAAATTTTTAATAAAATTTTTCTAATTTTTTTTATATTTTACGTAAACTACTCGATGAAGGAGCTTCAAATTATGTATGGGAATTATTTATGATTGTCAAAATAAAATTAACTTTTGAAAACTAATTTTCTTCAATTTTCTTAGCGCACATTTAAGTTTAGAGCATTTTGAAAATTTTGAAAAAAATTTTTATTTTTAATTTCTTTTCTATTACACAAAAATCATTCGATAAACTTGCTCAAAAATTTTTATGCAAATTATTCACTATTATCTGAATAAATCAAGCTTTGGAAAACTTATTTTCTTAGCGCAGTTTTAATTTTAGAGCATTTTAAAAATTTTGGAAAAAATGTTCATTTTTCATTTTTTTTCTATTACGCAAAAGCTATTCGATAGATTTGCTCAAAAATTTTCATATAAATTATTTGTTATTGCCTAATTAAAGCAAGCTTGGAAAAACTTATTTTCTTAGCGCAGTTTTAATTTTAGAGCATTTTGTAAATTGTGAATAGAATTTTACTTATTTTTTGGTATTTTACGTAAACTACTCGATGAAGTAGCTTAAAATTATGTATAGAAATTATTTACGATTGCCTAAATAAAATGAGTTTTTGAAAACTGGTTTTCTTAGCGTAGTTATAACGTTAAAGCGTTTTGAAAATTTTAAAACAATGTTTATTTTTCAATTATTTGGTATTTTTTATAAACTATTCGATGAAAATGTTCCAAAATTTGTATGCAAGTTATTGGTTATAGTGTTAAGAAGACAAGCTTGAGAAAATTAATTTTATAAACGCATTTTTAATTTTAGAGCATCATAAAATCACATTATGCAAATGGCAAAAGTAAGAAAGAATAAAATTCATATAGTTTTCGTAGGTATTAAGACAGCCTTCAATACAGAGGATAGGGACATTTATATTAATATCGTATTTAAAAAAATAAAATCAAATTACTCTAACTCAATGTGCTCTATGAGAAAGCATTGCGCCAAAGCACTTGGCAGCGTTTTTTATACTTGATTAATCAAGTGATTTATCATGTGATTAATCATATGACTTATTTCAGATGACCAATCATATGATTAATCACATAATAAATCACTTGGTTAATCATGTTTAAAATAATGACATAAAAGCGGGTACACAACTATCCACATAACTAATTATGTGATTAATCATCTAAAATCAGTCATATGATTAATCATATGATAAATAACTTGATTAATCAAGTGTGAAATAATAAAATAAAATCGAGTACATGACTAACCATATGATTAATCATATGATTAGTCATCTGAAATGAGCCATATGATTAATCATATGATTAGTCATCTGAAATGAGCCATATGATTAATCATCTGATTAATTACATTATAAATCACTTAATTAATCAGGTGTAAAATTATTTCATAAAGTCAGGTGATTAATCACTTGGATTTTTTCAGTAGGGATTAGCGCGTCTATTTTCAAAGATTATGGTTAGGTTAAGATGTCGAATACAAAGTCATTTCAAGAAATTAGGTTATAATAAAAAAAAATCATTTTTAATTAAAATCTGAAGAATAGTGAATAAAAAAAATAATAAAGAAGAGTAGAGAAAGTTCACAATTAAAATTAAACTTATTATACTATAAATACAAGTTTATTACTGTAGTACAGGAGCGCGGTGGCGTAACGGATAGAGCTCTTGCCTTCAACGCAGTGGGCACGGGTTCGAATCCTGACCAGGGGGGTTATTCACTAACTTTTTAACGATAACGATTGACTTAACGTTTCGACGTCGAAAAGCGTTAAGGACTCTACTTTTTCAAGTAATCGATAAACACATATGAAAAAATGTTTTAGTTTATTATTAAATCTTTTACAACAGACATTTACAAAATAAATATTCAAAATTAAAAGAATTTCAAACAATTATTACATCAAAATAAACATGATAACAAAAAAAATTGTTTAAGTTTTTGACATATTTATACGCAAATAAATTATAATTTTACTAGTTTTTTTGTAGATTTATATTAGATCTTGTATTATGAAAACTTAAGTAATATTTTATAACTTATTTAATTTTATATGCTAATAATTATATATCCAAAATAATAATTAGAAAAAATATCATGATCCATTCATTTTAAATCCCAATACAGAAAAAAAGGAATTTGAACATTTGCCTTAAAACACACAACACGTAACATTTATATTAGAAATATATCTGTATTCATGTTTCTATTATATATTCTTCTAACTCAACATTATCCAAGCCAACATTTTTATTTTGAAAGACGAAATTTTAAAAACTAATATTTTTAAGTTCAGCAGCAAACTTAACAATTCAATCGAGAAACTGTAGTTGTTGCTATAGAATATAAAATGCAAATTTAGATTAATATATAATTTTATTGAAAAACGTTTTTTATTGGTGATAAGATAAGTTTATTTAAACAATATTTATATTATTTTTTTCTGTTCGTTTTTATTAAAGTACATATAAGTCACTTTAAAACCTGCAGATTCAATTGAATTTTAAATTATACACAATTTACCATTTAATCATGTATGATTACAAATAATTTTTATGATCACTAATGTAAATAATAATAAAATAATGTTCCCTTTATATATATATATATATATATATATATATATATATATAGGTATATACATACACTGACAGAATAGATATCTCGATTCTCTTGGATATAACTTAAAATCTGTGAAGCAAGAAATTAATTCAAACATCTAGTTACCTACATCTAAGAAATTATTATTGCATTTGAATGATCACATCAAGTCGGAGTAATTCTTTTGTTTCTAGAAATCTTTTCTGTCAATGCATATACATATGTTATGCATAATATAACGTTTTACAATTTAACGTACGATTTACAACCAAGCTTCAAATTGGTTGTAAAATTTGTCGATAAAATCGACTTAGCGCTTCAGTTTAGAACATTTTCGTCGTTACGTCAACATGATCTCTGATAACGTTCGCGATATTCGATAGTATTTGCTGAAAAATGATTACTGCGCATGCGCGCGTCGGCGTTAACCTTGCCGTTAGACGTTACGGTATTACTGAATAAGCCCCCAGGTACCTTCGACTTTTTTTCGAAAGAAATTTAGTGTATGTGCTACCCATATAGCGACTCTTAAGAAATCCGACCTCATTGAGTATCGGTTGATTGTTGGTCACAAAAGTGGCTGACCATCCATCGGTAGTCAAAGTTTTCGGTATGGTGGGTCCAACAGTATAGCCTGATGTAATGTGTTAAACGGGTACCGGGCTCGACTCCCTCGACTTCACCATATAAAAAAGGTTAATCATATAGAGGACAATATCCTTTAAAAAAAAAAAAAAATTATAGTAGTACGCACAAATTACACATTGGGATAAGTCCATATCATGGCCAACTTATGGTGAGATTTGACTATGTAATTATGCCGTACAAATAAGGCCATATGTTGGTGGACACGCCATATTTTATGCAAAACTTTCTACCAGGGCATTTTTAAATAAAATTATATTAATTTAGAAGTTAACCTTGTTCTACAAATAGTGTAGAAGGTTATCCCAGTTCTCCCTTCTGAAATGGTCATGTAGACGTCTATCTTGGAACGATAAGCATCAGTAGAACAAGGGTAGCACCAGAGATAAGTAGGGATCGCCAATGAGCATAGGCGAGAGCGTGCCCGTTAAAATACAATATAAACTGCTGCCGCCACATGGATAAATGCCCAAACTCTTCGTGCAAAGCCCCTCCACATCTACACGCGCGTAGAGAAGCAAGCGAGAAGGGAGGAGACAAACACACGAAACACGCGACTTCCAGTGACGTATGTAAACTTACGGCAAACCCGCGTTAGCTTGTTTTCGCCGCGATACTTTATAGCTTTATTTCAATGCGATTAACCGTCCCGAAAATTTGTATATTTTTATTTAGAACATAGATATATATCTTTTCATAATAAAAATCATTAAAGTAATCAACAAATAATAATAAATAAAATCTTTTGGTGGTCGATGAACATATGTAACTTTTTACCCTGTTCAACAAACGTATGCGGTGGCTGTGATCGTTAACTTTTTACGCACATCGCTTTCTAATTTTGCCAAGTTCAAACCCCATGTTCCACCTATTTTATTTTTGTTTTTTTTGTTTTATTTTTAAATATCATAGATTTTTATAATCAATTTTTATAGCAGAAAAAATAAAATTAAAAATTTATTCAACATCTTAAATTTTATTTTATTTCAAAAATAAAAAAAAAATATATTTACAGATAGGGATAGAAAAAAGTTTTAATGTCAATATTGCATAGCTATATAACTTATATTAATATGAAATAAAAACGAAGCTAGTTCTGTAATTTTTTCCTACTAAATAAAAGATATTAAAGATTGAAAAAAAATTATAATAAATTATATTTGTTTTTTTCATTCTCACTCAATTGCGAATAATAAAACCTTTTTTGTTCCTTCACAAAAGGACCTTTTCTAAATTTATATAAATGTATGACATTTTTAACTAATTTAATAAAAATAGAAAATAAATATAAATGATTCTAATTTTATTTTAGATAAGTAAAATAATAAATTCACCTGAAAAAATAAATAATTTTACGAATTTAAACTTCATTAAAGCGCATTTTAAATAAAAACTACATTGAATATCATTAATATTTTTAGAAATTGGACTTTTTCTTCTTTCTTTTATTAAATATATTTTTATAATATCATTAATTTTTATTTCCAAAACAAAAAATTGATAATTTTCTTTAACGAACGTAATAATTTTAAGTTGTTACTGAAAAAAATTTTGACTAAATTTTGAATAGTTGAATTATTTTAGTCCATTGAAAAGTGACATTTTCTAAAGTATATAGGGGCATAATAACATTCTTTTTAATTAATTTTTCAAAAATAACATTTTATTGTAAGTTACAAAATTTAAAGGACGAAAAATTTCAATTTTTAAAAAATTACATAAACAGTTTTAAAATTTAAATTACAGAAATTAATTATTTAAAAAAAAATTGAAAATTTTTTCAGAAAAATAACTATTTTGCATCTTATCTGACTGCTCGTTCTGTTAATTGTTTTTTTTGTGATAAAATTACTTTGAAAAACTTAAGACGTCATGCAAATTAGTATTTTAATAATAAAGAGCTGAACGGTTCTTCAGGTTGAAATTATATGAATTTTAAATAAACACACAATACTGATTTTATTAATTAACAGTTTATTGAGATCCAAAGTGATCATACTTTAAGTGAGATTATCTTAAAGAAATAGGCGAGGTTATTTGAAAATTTACAGTAATAACATATAAAATAAAAACCCATTTAAAGTTTCAAAAGATTAACCGCCTTTTTAATAAACAACAAATTATAGCTGATGGAGAAGCTATCTGACTATTAACAAAATGTATATGATTTTTAAATCTTTGAAACTTCATGAGAAGAATATTGAGAATGACAGATAAAGGAAAAAATCTCCTCCAATTAAAAAATATTAAAGAATTAAGAAATGTATCTTAAAAAATCAATTTCAAATTGTTTATTATATGTTTAAATGGTTTATTATGGTTATGTAAACTAAATATTTTTATTATCGTGTTTTTTATTGATTTAACAAAAATTTAACTTAAAATAAATAAAAGAATTAAGGAATGTGCTTTGATTAGGCATATTTTTTAAAAAGTGTTCTCAACTTCATCAAAGCGCACTATAGTCCAGTCATTCTACGAAATTTCATGACTTAATTTATTACAGATATTTGAAGGTGGGAAATCATTGAGGGGGGTTAGTAGATGATAAATAAATAAAAAGATACAGCTAGATTTGCCCTATTTTTTTATGAACAACGATCAAAGTCTGAAAATAACGATGTTTTGCCCTATAATTTTCAAATGACGTTTTAGAGAAAAATGTTATAAATAAAAGTTATAGGCATTAAGAAGACCTAAAATTTCATTATTGGGTACGTGAAAATCGGTCTACAACTTTTCCGGATAATCGCGAAAAACACTCATTTTTACACTGTTTTATAAATGTTAATAACTTTTATAATAATTGCTATAAGTGATTTATAATACATTGTCGGTGAGGCCATTATGGGTCTTTATAAGCATAAAAAATTTCAGCCCGATCGGTTTGATAGTTTATGAATAATTGCAATTGTTTATCCCAAAGAAGATTTATTTAAACAATCTTAAGACAGAACATTGTGAATTTTCCGACATTTAACAAAGTGGAATGGATTCTTCAAAGTTTAAAGTATAAGTTAAGTCGAAGAAATTAATAATTTTTTTAAAAAATTATTGTTGAACAGTTAATGTAAAATTAGGCTATTTTTTTGCTTATAAATAAATGGAATAACTTTTTGGTTTTTTGTCATACGGACTTCTAATTAGTCTCATTTGATAGCTATTTCAAAAACGCATTTAAAAAAAAAAAGTATTTTCTACGATCAATACTAACGGAGATAACATTTTTTTTCAAAAATTCATATCTCCGTTATTTATAAACATTAAGAGTTGAAATTTTCAGGAAATTTCAATGAAGACTTATATTTTTGAATGCAATAAATAGTTATACAATTAATGCTATGAATATGATTTTCTACATCTTTAAAGTGATAGGTACATCTGCAAAATGGTCTTGGTGAGAGTGGCTTCAGCTTCGTTTTCCGCGCGGCAAGTATTAGGATATCGTTGCCTCGAGCGGGGACCGCGAAAAAAATGCAATATCTCGGCTTCTAGACGACGTCGAACCTTCTTTTTTTTTTTTATCTGGGCTAACTCAAGAAAATATTAAGAATGGGCTTATTTTCAGCCCCCTGGAAAACTGGGAAAATCTTCAATTATGTAACCATATGAAAATTTTCAACATTAATACTTACATTTTCTTATTATTATAATTTCTTGTAGTGTTTTAAAGCTTTTAAATAATATATTTTTAATAATTTAAATATTTATTAATTAATAAAACGGCCTTTTCTTTGTAAATAATATTATGTTTTTCAATCAAACATAAAAATGACTGATATTTTATGTTTTCTATATTAATATTCTTTATATATATATATATTATTTTATTTATATTAAATTATTATTCGATATTATTATTATTAAAACATGTATCACAATAAAACTATTATTTTTTAATTAACATTTTTATATGTAATTAAAAAATAATAGTTTTATTGTGATACATGTTTTAATAATAATAATATCGAATAATAATTTAATATAAATAAAATAATATATATATATATAAAGAATATTAATATAGAAAACATAAAATATCAGTCATTTTTATGTTTGATTGAAAAACATAATATTATTTACAAAGAAAAGGCCGTTTTATTAATTAATAAATATTTAAATTATTAAAAATATATTATTTAAAAGCTTTAAAACACTACAAGAAATTATAATAATAAGAAAATGTAAGTATTAATGTTGAAAATTTTCATATGGTTACATAATTGAAGATTTTCCCAGTTTTCCAGGGGGCTGAAAATAAGCCCATTCTTAATATTTTCTCGAGTTACCCCAGATTAAAAAAAGAAAGAAGGTTCGACGTCGTCTAGAAGCCGAGATATTGCATTTTTTTCGCGGTCCCCGCTCGAGGCAACGATATCCTAATACTTGCCGCGCGGAAAACGAAGCTGAAGCCACTCTCACCAAGACCATCTTGCAGATGTACCTATCACTTTAAAGATGTAGAAAATCATATTCATGGCATTAATTGTATAACTATTTATTGCATTCAAAAATATAAGTCTTCATTGAAATTTCCTGAAAATTTCAACTCTTAATGTTTATAAATAACGGAGATATGAATTTTTGAAAAAAAATGTTATCTCCGTTAGTATTGATCGTAGAAAATACTTTTTTTTTTTTAAATGCGTTTTTGAAATAGCTATCAAATGAGACTAATTAGAAGTCCGTATGACAAAAAACCAAAAAGTTATTCCATTTATTTATAAGCAAAAAAATAGCCTAATTTTACATTAACTGTTCAACAATAATTTTTTAAAAAAATTATTAATTTCTTCGACTTAACTTATACTTTAAACTTTGAAGAATCCATTCCACGTTGTTAAATGTCGGAAAATTCACAATGTTCTGTCTTATGATTGTTTAAATAAATCTTCTTTGGGATAAACAATTGCAATTATTCATAAACTATCAAACCGATCGGGCTGAAATTTTTTATGCTTATAAAGACCCATAATGGCCTCACCGACAATGTATTATAAATCACTTATAGCAATTATTATAAAAGTTATTAACATTTATAAAACAGTGTAAAAATGAGTGTTTTTCGCGATTATCCGGAAAAGTTGTTGACCGATTTTCACGTACCCAATAATGAAATTTTAGGTCTTCTTAATGCCTATAACTTTTATTCATAACATTTTTCTCTAAAACGTCATTTGAAAATTATAGGGCAAAACATCGTTATTTTCAGACTTTGATTGTTGTTTATAAAAAAATAGGGCAAATCTAGCTGTATCTTTTTGTTTATTTATCATCTACTAACCCCCCTCAATGATTTCCCACCTTCAAATATCTGTAATAAATTAAGTCATGAAATCGATGTCTTTTACGTAGAATGACTGGACTACTAAATAAAAATCACGCTAAATACCATTGGTGTTCAAAAAATATTTATTTAAAAAATGGTTTAATTTTTATGATTACAAAAAAAATTTAATTATACTACTGCTCATAAATTCGCTATGTGTTATCAAACTAGATGAAAATCTAAGAAAAAACCTGATGCAAAAAAATTATCGTATATTTAGAAAGAAATATCGTAAGAAAATCCAAAAAAAGTATGTATTTTAAAATATTCACTATAAAGAATGCATTACATTTTTTCAAAGCTTCTTATCATATTATAAAGTTAACTGAAAAATAAAATTTATTCATTTCATTTTTTAAAAATGGACTTGTTTAGTTACTTTTCAAGTACGGTTCAATAAAATTTGAAAATAATATTTGATAGTATTGCACTGTTTTGTGTAATTTGTGAAAATTATTTTCATAGAAAATCGTAGTAAAATTTCACACATAAATACGGAAAATTAACGTAAAATTTTTGTATGCTTTGAAACAAAAAAAATTTTCGTCAAATTTACATCAAATATATGTACTTCATTATTCAAATTGTTTCATTACATAGAATTATACATTTTATCATTCAAAAAATTTATATTCTTTATACATGGTTTTATTGAAGTTTTGATTTTAAAATTAACACAAAAACTTTTTTTTAATCCAAGCCGACGACATGTAAAAAAAATAATTTATTGATAATTATATTACTAAAACAGTTTTAAATGTATGTGGTAAACGTTATTTTGTTGTATTTTTTAAAATAAAATGTTAATTATATTGATACTGTACCTAAACATTCACTAAATTTGAAATTTTTCCAATACTACAAATTTTTGCTAACAAATATAATAAAAAAATTTTTGAAATTTAAAACACAAAGTTCATTCAAAGTACTTGTATTAATTAATTAGGCAATTATATCTTGAGTATAAATATTTTTTTCATACTTAAATAACTAATGATCAAAGCCTACTTATAAGGAGAATCATTTCCACCTTCGAGAAAAAAATTTGTTTTTTCTTCTTCTTCTTCTTCTTTAATTGGCCTTTGGATTTATCATCATAGGCCATCATCAATTTTTATTTATTAGTTATTTTTTTGCCCCGCGGGGACTTTTTTATTATTAATTTTTGTGTTCCGAGGAACTCTCTATTTTGTGTTTTTGTGTTCTTCGGGTTCTCTTCCCCACGGAAAACTATGAAAATTGTTTTTCCCAATTTTCCCAGGGAGTCAAACCCCGATCCACTAGGACGCAAGCCAGCTGCCTTAAGCAACTGAGTTACTTTTCGTCCTTTAACGACGGAGCTCGTAAGTGTGTTCATAAGAACAAAGCACATGTAACAGAGGTGCTTGCTTGAAAAACAGCCGCGAGCGGGATTCGATCCACGGCCCCCCGAGAATACGAATCCAATGCTCTTACCGACTGTGCCACAGCATAGAAGCGCAGAACCCCAAGGCGCTTTGAAGCTAAAAATATGTAGTAGGTACCCTGACCACGCGCAGCGTTAACGTCGCTTTCAGTAGGTAAATGACAACGACCGATCGGTAAATAAGCGGCAGTTATCATTGCTGTTTATTCCGATAACATTTGGAAACTGTAATAAAATTAAAAAAGTATGATTAAACCGAATATAATTATTAGAAAACAAATTAAGAGAATTAAATAATAAAAAACAATTTAAGTTAAACTTAAATTGTTATTCTTAAACCCCAAAGGGCGAACAATTTATATATAACATTTTTTCTATAATGTTTGTCATCACCGATAGCGTAATGGATAAGTCGCTCACGCGACTATCCTTTTAACGTCGGTTCAAATCCCGATCAGATTTTTTTTTTTTTCTTTTGCAAGTGTAATAAAAATATTATAGTATATTTATAAAATCAAGAGTATTAAAAATTTTAATTTTAATGAAATTGAATTTTTTTTTATATTTATTTTATTATTAGACTATAATTATTTTTTTTTAAATACATACAATTTCCAAAGTGAACAAAATAAAATGAAAAAAATTTTTAAGATAAATAATATGTGAGTGAAAATTTTTTTTGACAATAAAATTATTTAAAAAAGAATATTTTAGCACATTGTTACGTTTTTATAATTATTATAGACAGTTTAAATTTATAAGATAAATAATAGTCCTTTTAATTATTTAAAATTAAATGTTGAAATTAAAAATTAAACATTCTCTTCGTAAGATTTTAAAGTAAAATTTATTAGAAACTACATTTCACTGACATATTATTTATCTTAAAAATTTTTTTAATCTTATTTTGTTCACTTTGGAAATTGTATGTATTTAAAAAAAAAATAATTATAGTCTAATAATAAAATTAAATATAAAAAAAAATTCAATTTCATTAAAATTAAAATTTTTAATACTCTTGATTTTATAAATATACTATAATATTTTTATTACACTTGCAAAAGAAAAAAAAAAAAATCTGATCGGGATTTGAACCGACGTCAAAAGGATAGTCGCGCGAGCGACTTATCCATTAAGCTATCGGTGATGACAAACATTATAGAAAAAATGTTATATATAAATTGTTCGCCCTTTGGGGTTTAAGAATAACAATTTAAGTTTAACTTAAATTGTTTTTTATTATTTAATTCTCTTAATTTATTTTCTAATAATTATATTCGGTTTAATCATACTTTTTTAATTTTATTACAGTTTCCAAATGTTATCGGAATAAACAGCAATGATAACTGCCGCTTATTTACCGATCGGTCGTTGTCATTTACCTACTGAAAGCGACGTTAACGCCGCGCGGGGTCGGGGTACCTACTACATATTTTCAGCTTCAAAGCGCCTTGGGGTTCTGCGCTTCTATTGGCCACAGACCGGCTAAAAATTTGGTCAAAATTACAAGATATGATTTGGTAATGAAAAAAATTAACCCGTATTTTTTATTTGTTTAAATAGATTTCAGAGACAAAGTTATACACATTTTTCAATAATATAATGAAAAGAAACTGTTGTAAGAACTTGAATGACCGGGCAACTGAAAATCTTACAGAAAAATGTATTAAATAAAAAAATATTTTGTCAATAATTTAAACTTATTTAATACAATCAACTATAAAAAAATCTATTATATCTCTAAAAAAAAGTCTTCAACATTATAGATAATAAAAAAGTGGGAATTTAATTATAACAAAAATACACTTGCAAAAATACTGAAATCAATAATCTGTGGTCAAGTTTTAATATGATTTAAAATAATACTTACAAATGGTATTGTACCTATATTTTGATGATAATAATGAATCAATAAAAAATTCCTTTGTTAAGAGGCGGCCGTATAGTTCTGTCCTTGTCTAATCTGAATTTTCGTTATAATTAGTAAACTAAATATTTTTATACAAAAGTAAGGGCAGAGCCCAATAGATTTAAGGATGAATAGACGATTCTATTCTATGAAAAAATATAAAATTTTCATTAGTTTTCGAGTGAAGTCTGAAACGGAAAAAGAGTTGAACACTTCAATCAAATTTAACTCTTTTTCCGTTTCAGACTTCACTCGAAAACTAATGAAAATTTTATATTTTTTCATAGAATAGAATCGTCTGCTCATCCTTAAATCTATTGGGCTCTGCCCTTACTTTTGTATAAAAATATTTAATTTAGCCATAATAACGAAAATTTAGATTAGACAAGGACAGAACTATACGGCCTCCTCTTAAAAATAAAGTGTAAAAAAGCCATATAAAATGTTATTGAAAATATAAAACTATCTTCAACAAAATTTTAAAAAAATAATAAGTAATTAACGTAAAAGTAAGAATAAAAGTAATATTACAGCTATAAACTTGCCAGGCCCACTTTACAAAAGTT
This sequence comes from Anastatus disparis, assembly GCA_017163975.1. Classification (NCBI taxonomy): domain Eukaryota; kingdom Metazoa; phylum Arthropoda; class Insecta; order Hymenoptera; family Eupelmidae; genus Anastatus; species Anastatus disparis. Next base: position 3,329,465 of record JAFFSR010000213.1, on the reverse strand, counting down.
AAATATATCATTAATGTTATAAAATTAGATTATTTGTTCATTGGATACTAAATTGTGAAAATTAATATATATTTTGAATTTTCTTACGAGATTCTAAAAAGTCAATCCTAAAAAATGTTTTAAATGGAGTGTTTTCACCAAGAAATATAACTTTTGAAGGGCGGGCCTGGCAAGTTTATAGCTGTAATATTACTTTTATTCTTACTTTTACGTTAATTACTTATTATTTTTTTAAAATTTTGTTGAAGATAGTTTTATATTTTCAATAACATTTCATATGGCTTTTTTACACTTTATTTTTAACAAAGGAATTTTTTATTGATTCATTATTATCATCAAAATATAGGTACAATATCATTTGTAAGTATTATTTTAAATCATATTAAAACTTGACCACAGATTATTGATTTCAGTATTTTTGCAAGTGTATTTTTGTTATAATTAAATTCCCACTTTTTTATTATCTATAATCTTAAAGACTTTTTTTTAGAGATATAATAGATTTTTTTATAGTTGATTGTATTAAATAAGTTTAAATTATTGACAAAATATTTTTTATTTTTGAGATAGTGAAAAAGATTTTTTTTGAAGCTAATTTGCCGTAATTTTACCTTTTTAAAGGTTTTTTGGGGAGATATCACAACTTTTTCAAAGTCGAAAATTCTTATCTCTGTAAATTTATTAACTTTACGGATAATCTGATACTTTAATATAATAACACTAATTTTATAGCCAATTGTATCAACCTAATTTTGATATATTAATTATTATTATAAAATATTTGTTTTCGAAAAGATTTGAATCGTATTTTCTTCCACACTTTCAAATTAATCAACTTATTTTGTCTAAATATCGTATGGAAAACTAATTAATTAATTTAAAATGTTTTAGATTATGCAAATATTACTTTTTCATTTGTTGTTGTTTTCATTTTTAAATACCAAATCGGTATTACCGACTTTTGAATTTCGCCGCTTTCAACTGTTGAATTTTATGTACGGGACGTTTTACTGCGCACGCGCGAACTGATCACATGAACGCTTGTGGTTTTGCGGCAGCTTGTCAGCTATATAGAACGAGACACTAAATTCTTATATTGCTTATTTACGCGATGTCTTTATACATTTAGCATATTCTGAAAGCATTCGTCTGAATACATGCGTTCATTATTAAAAGATATAACTCGTATTCTCTTTCTTTTTCTCACTCTCTTTCTCTCTCTCTCACTTATTAGCAATCGCACAACTCGTATTCTGTCTCTTTCTCTCACATCAGACGAAAAACTCTCCGTCGTTCTCTAACATCCGCCGAAAATCTGAAACAACCCTAAATAGAAAAGAAATCGACAGACTAACCTGTGATAATATAAAAAAATCATGAAAACTTGACTTTTGGCCATGTGTTTTTGTTGTCAGATAAAACATTAGATCATTTTATGTATACTTGTAATCAAATAATATGTAAATATTGAAACATAATCATTTACTCAAAGTTTTAATCTTTGAACATCACAAATTCAAAGTAAATAGGGAAAGCCATAGCGCTAACATGCCGTAAGGAGCGCTACCGCGCTCCCTGATTAAAAAAGTACAAGTAAAATACTTTAATTTAAACCTTATTAGCTCAAAAAAGCTCAATGCGGTTAAAAAGTTATGCTTAATTGAAAATTATTACATATTTGTTAATAATTTTAGCATTTAATATATGATAAATTTTTTACTCTATAGAAATAGAGAAACTTGTATATTTTGATCGTTCGTAACTTTTGGACCACATAAGCTTTTTTGATGCAATACAGCTTAAATTAATATATTTAAGTACTTTCTTTGATTTATCACACATTTTCTAGTAAGAATTTTAATTGTTTGGCTATTCAAGTTCCGATAAGCGTTTCTTTTTACTATATTTTTTATGAAATATCGGTATTTTTATATCCAAAACCTTTTTTCATCTTATTTTTTTTTTCATAAAAAATCAAATTTTGTTGTTTCAACCAAATTTGTTTTCCGAAGATAGGGACCTATTTCTCCTTGTTCATTTGAAAAATTTTCATTCAAATTAAATTTCTTAATTCTTTTTTTAAGATTTTTGTGAACCTAATTTAAACTTTATTTATAATGTTTATTCAAAACGTATTATCCCTTTCGTTAAAAATTGCCAAATTTTGAACTTTATTCAAGAACATTTATTTATTTTATGATATTTTAGATTGATTATTGTCTTAACAATTTTTATTTCATTATTATGTTTTAATACTTTCCATTTAACATTTTCTATTATGAAACATGTTTCTCATAACGTTTTAAACAATTTTCAAATGATATTCTCTTTTTGAGTACATTTTAAATTTATTTATGTTTAAAGTTTAATTAATATTTTATCAATTCTTTTTAAATGTTATGCATAAATTTATTTATAAATTATATATATATAAACGTATTATCTTTAAAATATATAAAATACCATAATGTTATTATTACTTTATAAAAATCAAAATAAATGAGCTTTGGCTACGATTATAAAAGAAAATCTGTCAGAATAATTAATTTTACAAATTACTTATATAAAATAGATCTATAAAGTAAAAAAGAATTTAAAAAGAGAAGACTAAATATCGAATAAAAATTTTCATGATATTCAAATTAAGAAAATAATCTATATTTAAAAAAAACGTTTTTGAATTTTTTATTGCTAATATTTCTTATTAAAAAATTTTTTTATTTCAAATTATTTTTGTATCCAAATCCTGCATTAAACTACCTGCATTAACTTCATCGAATATTAAGTGTAATAATAATAATATATGTGATAATAATAAAGCCTCTGAACATCAACGAAATACGTCGACAAAACAATTATTAGGTACAAATAATGGAGTAACGTCGAGTGTGGCCTCTTCCCAATGACTGCACCGGGCCTCCTCTGAGGGTCGTACAGGGAGGAGGGGTGAACTGCGAGCGTGCTTTCTGAATGTGACTTCGTTGAGGGCTTACATTGGGCAGGTACGTGAGTTTCTGAGTGATAGTCCTTCTTGCGACATATTTGGAGTGGCTGAGACCTGGCTGGGTCCATCTGTTTCGGATGACGTCATTCGGGTCAAAGGGTATAAAGTATTCAGACAGGACAGAAACTTGCGTGGTGGAGAAGTTGCTTTGTATATTAAAGACAATTTAAAGTGCACTATTTTGGCTACTTCGGATACTCAAACTATTCATAGTGAAGGTAAACCGGAGGTACCTGAGTATATTTTTTGTTACGTGCAATTGGGCAGCTCCGAAGCCGTGTTGGTTTCTGTTATTTATCGACCTCCTGCAATTTCCTTTTTTAAAACTACCGATTTTTTGGATAACTTGAGAAATTTTGCTTCCGAATACTCTCATAAAATTATAATGGGAGACCTGAATGCCGATCTCCTGCGTGAGAGCAGTGATGCCAAATTTATTAATAAATTGTCGGCTGAGCTTTCGCTACAGTTGGTTCAGCACGGTGCCACGCATCACACTCCAACGTCTCACACGAGGATTGACCTGATTCTTGTTGACGATAATGACACAGTACTTGACGCACGCAACTTACCGGCGAATTTTCACAGTCGGCACAACTTAATTGATGTATGTATTTCTTGTTATCACATCAAGACAGATAATAAAATAATTAAGTATAGAAATTACAAAGATATCTGTCCAAACTTATTGGTACAGAGTTTGGCCAGCTGTGATTGGACGCCATTTACAGTTGGTACAGTTGACCCAGAATCTGCACTTGGCTGCCTCTGTGACAACCTTACGGCGGCAATACAAAATCTAGCGCCACTAAAAACACTTAAAATTGGTAAAGATAAATTTCCTTGGATTGATAAAGAGTTGTCGCAGATGCGGCACAAGAGAGATGCCACGTATCGTAGATTTAAACGGACGAAGGAGGAGCGATATCTCTCCGAATTTTTGCAGCTGCGTAAAACAATAGATGAACGGACGGAACAAGCTAAAACAAATTATTATCATAATAGACTATTCGATGCTCTTGCTGGAGGTAATGTCTGGAAGGAGTTAAAAGACCTGGGACTCCTGTCCGGACCTCAAGGGGATTTGAATGGATTCACTCCAGATGAGCTTAATGCACATTTTGCGGGGGTGTCGGTCTCGCCACACGATGATACTGCGGAACGTAAAAGGATTCTTTCTGAGTGTACTGAAAGTGGTTTTGCCTTTAAGCCAATTAATATTAATGATGTAATCCTTGCGATTTCGCATTTTTCATCACAGGCTTGTGGCGAGGATGGCATCCCGCAGAGTGTGATACTTAAAGCACTTCCGGTTATTGGAGAGCATCTTGTGACTCTGTTCAATTCCTCTTTTGCACGGGGGGTCTTCCCTTGCCTTTGGAAGCGCGCACGTATTGTGCCTTTAAAGAAGTGCCCTGCACCTAAAATTCCTAAAGATTTTAGGCCCATAGCAATATTATGTTTTCTTGCAAAGGTTCTTGAGAAGATTGCCCATGACCAACTGCAGGAGTATATTATGACACACAAAATACTTGACTCTTTGCAGACTGGCTTCAGGAAGCATCATTCTACGCAGACTGCCATACTTAAACTTAAAGACGACATAAGATCAGGTCTTGACAAGAAACTTGCCACGATACTACTCCTATTTGACTTTAGTAAGGCATTCGACACGATCTCCCCTTCCAAATTGCTTGCGAGGCTTAGATTGATGGGGTTTTCTAGGGCTGCACTCGAGTGGATCAACTCCTATTTATCAGGTAGGAAACAAATGGTTTCTACACATTTAAAAGAGGATTCGGATTGGCTAACAACCAATCTAGGAGTTCCACAGGTTCAGTGCTGGGGCCTATGTTGTTCTGCCTTTACATTAATAACATACGTGACACGCTCGACCCCTGTCTTGTCAAGCACATATTATATGCTGATGACCTCCAAATCTATACTCAGGTCCCTTATGAACATCTGAATGAAGGTATTCGTATTATGCAGAGGGCGGCCAGGGCGGTGTCGGGATGGGCTGTCGATGCTTCTCTCACATTAAATGCAATTGCAAGGCTAACTATACTAAGGCTATCGTTTTTGGCAGTAGTCGTTTTATTAATGACTTTTATGCTGGTGAGCCAAGAACGATTGAGCTTGAGGGAGGTGTCGGCATATCTTTCTCTGATACCGTTACGAGCCTTGGTGTTGTGCTTGACGCTAAGTTGTCTTGGGAGCCGCATATTAATATGGTGACTAAAAAATTTAATAGGATAATGTATAGTTTACGGTTCTTTCGTCGGTACACCACTGAGGTCCTGCGTAAACAACTCGCAGCCGCCTTGCTATTTCCGCACCTCGACTACTGCTCAGTAGTTCTGCTTGATGCTTCGCAGGGGTTGAGAAGACAATTACAAAGACTACAAAATTCATGTGTGAGATATGTATTAGGCGTAGGATTGGGCGGTCATATCTCTCCTCATAGAGCTGCGCTTGGTTGGCTGCGTACTGATTCAAGGAGACAGTATTTTATGGCTGTACTTATGTACAAAATCGTGCGCATGAATACTCCCGAGTATCTAGTGAGTCTCTTCACTAGATATGTACCTAGGGTAGCCACTAGGGGAGAGATCAAGGACTTCGCGGTGCCCTTCATGCGTACTGAGACTGGAAGAAATTCCTTTCAAGTTCAAGGTGCGCATTTTTGGAACTCCCTGCCTGCTTATATAAAAAATCTTCCATCGCTCGGCAGGTTTAAGTCGGCTTTGAGGACGTACTTACTCGACCTCGAGTGAAATTAATTTTAAGTATTTTAATTTTTGTGTTAATTTATTTTGTTTTGTCCTATATATAGATTTAAGGTGTAAATGTATTTATTAGCGTGAATGATGGATGAATGTATGCGGAAAGTATGAATGGTTCTGTTTTTATTAGAAGTCATGACATCTTCGGTATTGTTTTTAAATGTAATTATTATTTTATTTTTTAATTATTTACTATTATTTTGTTATTGTATTGTTCAATTTTATTTTTATAGTATTGTCCAATTTTATTTTTATTGATGTCATGACAGTGATTCCTCTTTTAAATTATGTATTTTAATTCAATGACTGATAGATATTTAAGACTGTTTTTTATTGTAATTTATGTTTTCTGCGTGTATTTAGAATAGTTTGTGATATCACTTTTACATGGTGACTTACTGATATAGTATTATATATTAATTTTAATAATTGACTGTGATATCTTATCTTATTATGTGCAATACTTTTTATAGAATTATTACTTACTATTTTCATGTATTACACGCTGTTGCGTCGCAACACAAATTTATGTAAAAATCAAAAACGATGATGAGCGGCAGCACTTACAGTCGCCAGTTCTCACCTCCCTTAAGTCAGCTCATAGACGAAAGGGGGGAGAGAACAGGGAGACTTTGCAAATGCCGCGGAAAAATAGTTTAGTATCAAGCGTGACCTCGCCTCGAGCGGTCTTGTCTCTTGCGAGAACATCAGGTTTCATTATACAATTCTTTCTTTTCAAAAAGCGATCAGAAGCTTTTATCATTGTACAATTCTTTCTTTTCAAAAGGCGATCAGAAGCCTTTACTGGTGCGGACGAGTTTCCGTACAGCGACGAACGGTCGATTGCGAATCAACGCATCACCTTCGCCCACCTAAGCCGCGGCTATACAAATTTCATTGTGTCTTTTTTCTTTTCTCTTTTTGCGTGCGTGCGTGCGAGTAAGATATAAGGGTAAATCTTTCATAATGTTAAAATTTCACCTGCAACAAATTGAAAAAAAAAAAAATACAGGCACACGTATAAAACTAATTTTCTCTTAATGTTGACGTATTATAATGAAAGAAAAAAATCGTGTTACTCACTTTTAAGGGTAGTCTTTTTAACAAACATCAAAAGACAGATTTTCGAGTAAATTTTTCATAGTGTTAAAATTTACTTTCAATAAATTAAAAAAAATTGAAGACACATGTATCAAATTTATTTTTTTTAAATATTGATATATTAAAATGATAATAAAAGAAAAAATCGCATTACTCACTTTTGAAGATAGCTTTTTTTAATATAAGACATTTAAATATATTCATTATTATCACACCCAGGTATAATATTTTACCTATCTCAGATCAGTTTTTAAGTATTTTGGGCTATAATAGATCATTTTCCATTGAGCTTTTTCATTTTTACATGTTTAATATGTTACAGAAAATATTTAAATACGCAATTTACATTAATAATTACAAAATTTTTTGTAATAAATAAAATATGCCAGAAATGGCAATTTTTTTGGAAAATTCATTAATTAATTCGGGTATTAAAATTGAGTGATATTAGTTACCCAATGGCTTTTGGGATTGCTGATTACAAATCATAAGTAAGTGGAATATCAATTTATTTTTGCTAAAATTGTCAATCTTAGGGTATGAAATTTGACATAGATTTGTGTAGTTTATGTTTTCGAATAAAAATACTTATATTCCTTTTAACCAAATATTTTAGTTTATTTAATAAACATTAAAAAATATAAAAATCGAAAAATTTTGATAAATAATCTTAGCATCGTAGCATTATGAATAATAGAAAAATCACGGTTATATAAACAAAATCTCGAAATTAGAAAATCGGTTTTTAAATCTAGAAATTTCAGTGATGATTCAACTCAACGTTCTAGGTGTAAGCTATTAATACATACTAAAACTGAGCTTTTTAAAGTTTAAACTCTTTAAAATTAAAACATTGATAGAAACTAGGTAATCGATGTAAATTTGGAAAATTTAATAGCCGGGAAAAATTCAATGATTTCCAGAATACTCGAAATAATACTTCAAAAGCAACTTAAAGATTACATTGAGTATTATAAAATAGTAAATTACAAAGTTCACAACAGAGAAAAGGTGAATCAAAGCTTAGATTTTCATATTAGTGGATAAAAACCTATTTTCAAAAGTGAGTCACGTTTTTTAAGTATAATTTCAAACGAACAAAGAACTTTATCTACACTAGGCACACGTTCCTAATAAAAAAATTTCTCTTTGTGATTCTAAATATTACCTTTTGATGTAGTTTAAAATGTCACCGCTGAACAGTCTTTTTTACAGCATCGTATTTTCCAGAAAAAAGTAAAATATATAAATTTTTGGTAACATTTTAATAACCTTTCAGAAAGTACTTTTGTTAACAGGCACACACCCATGCTCTTGATTTTCCAAAAGTATGTGTATAGATAAAGCTTTGGTGTGAATTTCAAATCAAAAAAGCAGTAGTCATTTTTTTTATAGCGATAATTTATCATTTTACATGGCCTGGTAACATTTAAATTAAAAAAAAAAACCTCTTTTCCCCGTCCGCCATAAAATGACACGTCTAATTATCATTAAAAATATAGCAAAATTAGTTTCTAATAACTCAATAAATCAGTGAATATTTGCTAACAAGATGTGCTATCTCATATTTAGGAGAAATGACGCAGTAACATGATTTTTAAAAGTATGAAAGAATTACCCATAATCGTGCGGCAAATAGTGTGTAAAATTATAGGAAATAAATCAAGGGTTTTTTATGCCATATGGCTTTTTCCCTTTATATTTGTGTATTTATTGAGTGAATCCTTTCCCGATAAATAAAGTGTAAATCTTAGATAAAATCAATTAAAACAAAGCAACTACAACCGCAAGGTTAGTTGCTTTGTATCAGTAAATTCATCTAATTTCTCTTTACAAATTAATAGATCTTTGTGTGCAAAAATTAGTGGTAAAATCAAATACAGTGAAAATCTAAATTTAATTTAATTAAAAGATTCAAAGTAAAAATAAAATCAAGTGTCAATTCATTTTTATTCAAACAAGGGTAAATTCAAAATAAGATTAGTTAGGAAATTTCACGATTAGATAAAATTCAAAGGAAAAGAATCACGTTCTTTTCTTTCTAAATCATCCAACAAATTTAGTTAAAAAATTCGTTGGAAAAAGACTACGCGTCTTTTCACACGCCTTTTTGTACTCTTATTACAAAATAAATAATCTCTATATCTATATATCTAAACTAAATTTGGGGATTTGAAAAAAGCTTTAATTTTTTCATACTACCGATGATAAGAACAGAAAGTCTAAATTAAAAATTTTCCTATATTAAAAGGGAGATGAGCTATAGAGCGCAGCCATATTGCTGATCAAAAAATGTGATTGGTCAATAGTGGTCGCCATATTGCTTAGTTCAGCGATGCCGAATGTGGCAGAGTTGGAGCGGGAAATTCAAAAATGTTTTTAAAAAAGTATTAAAAAATAGTTTTTACAATTTGATAATTAATAAATAATTCTAAAAAACAAAGTGACTATAGCAAAATTAATTCTTTTTCATTATTTACATTTTTTTTGAGTTTCAAAAATTTTTTGAAACTCAAAAAAATATAAATAATAAAAAAATTAATTTTGTTTTAGTGACTTTGTTTTTTAGAATTATTTATTAATTATCAAATTGTAAAAACTATTTTTAAATACTTTTTTATAAAACATTTTTGAATTTCTCGCTCTAACTCTGCCGCTTTCTGCATTGCTGGCTTAGCTGCTTAGCATTAGAAATTGTAATATAAAGTGGAGTACAATCTCTTAAAGTTCTTAGATGAGAAAGATGATACAGAGTACAATTTCTTAGAGTTCTTAGAAAATAAAAATTAGAGTACTTTTTTTTAAGAATTGAATCAAAATAAGTTTAGATCAATTTGCTATTTGGACCAATTCATCTAAAAAGTTTTATTTTATCAAACTGCCCAATGTTTTATCACAAAGATAGATTGATATAAAATTAATGAAATGAACAAAGATGGTACTATATTTTATCACTCTGAAGCAAGGGGTCTGAAAGAAAATAGAGAACAGTTCATTTGGAAAAATTTGTTATTAAAATCAACAAAAATATAAATTTAAAAATAAAAATGAAATGAAATAAGAGATTGATTCTGAAAAAGTAAGAATATTTAATTTTTATATTGTATTTTTTATTTTCAATCATATTGTATTTTTATATTTTTCATTTTAATTTGTAAGATCATAAATGTATTATGTATTAATATTTATTATTTATAAATTTAAATTTAAATAAGGTTAAAATAAATTATACTTTCAACTTTAAGTAACGTTAAATAATAAAATTAATATTGCCAAAGTTTACTCAAAAGATAACTTCCTTGGTCATCATGTTATTATACATTTTTTGTGCAATTGTCATATTTAAAAATTCTATTGATTTTACCATATTTATACTAAAATAAATTTTTAATCCGCTACATCTGTTACCACTAAATTTGTAATTTGAATATCTGGTAAAAATTTATATATCATAGCAGCTAGAGAAAATTTTGTATATGTGCCTATTCCATTAACATGCATAAATGCATGGAATATGCTTCCCTGATTTTTCCTTTATTAATCTGTTTTTAAAGGATATATGAACAATTTAGGATCAACTTTTAATGATAATAAATCTAATCTATGTGCAAGTACTTTATTTAGATTAATATTTGTATGAAATGTTCAACTTTGTCGATAATCATCTATATTTTTTTCATTTAATAAAATAGTAAATATTAAAAGAATGTTATTAAGTGAAGTACTATAAATGATTATGAAAAAAGTAAACATTTTATATATGAATATTATTCAAGATAAAGTACTTACACATAGATTATAATTATTATCATTAAAAACAAATTGTTGTCGATTGATTGAAACTTTATCATTTTCAGTGACAGTTATCGATGCTGCCAAAGTGTTCAAATAATTCAAATAAAATGTAAATTTTTAGTAGATACTTCAAGAGTATTGGTTAGAATGTAGATAATAGATTATTTAGATTAAAATTAGCAAACATAAATTTATTTCAGTTATTAATAAAAGATGGGTTATTTTAACTTTGGTAATATTATCATTTAATCAAATATATTTTTATAGAAGATAACAAATGTGAATTGGAATTTAAAATAAATGCAAGTTTTTTTATGAACATAATAAAAAAATTGAATTTATATAATAAAAAGGTTCTTCTGTCATATTGATCTATTAATACTTTTTAACATTTCATCTTATCTAATGGAATGTGTATAATTTTCAATTTTATTTTCATGGTATTGTATATCAAATGTTTGAAATTATAATTATTTATTACGTATATTTGACCAAAAATGAAAATTTTCTGCAAAATCTCAATCACACAAGATCAACTAGAATTGTATGAAGAAAAAATTTTATAGAAATGCTAAACAACCAGAAAAGTATAATAAACGAGTTGATCTTTGCTCTATTATAATTACTTTACAACATATGGTAAAAGTTGATATTAGAAATTGTATAACATCTAAGGAATATACATCAGCATTTAATAATAAATTTATTATTATTATAAAAATAAGTTTTGAATTTTAAAAATAAAAAAATTACATTTATTTAGATTGTCTTTTTATTTAAATTTTTAAATCAAGTCCATTTTTTACTTTTGTGCTTACATTTATTTTTTATTATAAACAATTAATAATATAATTTTTAAACACAAAATTAATTTTATATCAGTCAAGTTTATTTTTATTTTGTATTTTATTACAAAATTATATATTGAATATTAGAAAATTATTTTATTAAACATTATTACAAAATAATACTAAGATAATTATTTAACATCAAGATTTCTAAGTAATTACACATAATTAAAAATGTATGTTTTTTAAATTAAAATTATTGAGTGAATTGTAATTATTTTCAAATGATTTTTAATATCCTTATATAAATTTATGCTTTTTTCGTTTTTATATACTTCTTTACTTCAATTTAAAAAAAAAAACATACATTTGAAGCTAATAGAATATGTATAAAATTTCCAATAAAAGAAATACACCAAAAGTATAAAAGTACACAGAGATAAAAAAATATTTTCAATGAAAGAAATTTGTATTTTTTTTCTCCTAATTGAAAATTGACCTTTCCCGATTTTAACGATTGATTTAAGTATACACGTGCGTTTTTTGTTATAATAGAGTAGAATGAAGAACTTTGTAAATTTCTCGAATGATAATAAGAATGAATTTTTCCTTACAAATTCACCAGAGGCACTATTGCACTATAGGGGTAGGATAAGTAGGAATGAGGTAAATTCCAATTTTGATATTAAGATTAAATTGCTTGAAATCTCTTATTATTCAATTAGATTACGGTAAATTACGGTAAATAGATTATGAAATTCTAATCAATCAAATTTTTATACCTATATTACAGTAGTGCCTTTCATGGAAGAATTATCCTGCATTTTATATTTGTGTTACAAGGAACACGAACAAACTAAACATCAATGCTTGATTACAGCTTATATATTTTTCGAATATCAGTCAATAAATTTTTAAATTTAAATATTTTTTATATTTACATTGTTTAAGGTGGTCCCGTCGTCAGGTATAGTTTGTTGTTCGTAAAAATAAAAAAAACGTATAATTTTTTGAAACCTTCACCAAAAAAAGTTTCTATTTCATATATCATTCATGTAAAATTTCAGGTAGCCTTACCGATTATTTTTTTAAGATAATCTCATTCAAAGTTCGATAATTTCAGGTCTCATAGTAATAAAAAGATAAATTTAAAGTACGTATATTGTAGAAAAACAGTCGGCAAAGCAAGCTGAAATTTTTCGGAGATAATATTTGAAATAAAAACTAACATTGTTGCAAGTTTCAAAAGATTATACGTTTTTTTAATTTTTACGATTAACAAACTATAGCTGATGACGGGACTACCTTGAATTCATTTATTTTTACCACGGCACTTAATCCCACACGAGCGGTACGCGCGTTAATGAACTTCTAGTATATTTAAAAAAGCGTTAATTAGTGCATGCTTAGAAAATGCTTGCACAGTTAACGGTTATTTTATTTTAAATGGCTGTATTGTTGGTCAATATTTTTTGTCAAAAATTTTTCTTATTGTATTGTAACAAATTTTATTTGTATAGCATATTATTAATTATTTTTTTATAAAAAAGGCAAAGCATAAGATTTGAACTTGGAGAAATTTTTAATTGCTGCAACGCACCCTAAAATTTAACCAACACAGCTATTGTTCGTTTTTTATTTAAACCAAATTACATATTTTTATTGCTTCCACGCCCCAAACTTAATTTTTTTTGATTGTCTGAACAGTTTTCATCATTAAATAACAAAATTAATAAAATGAGCATTTTAAGGACAAACACGTTGGATGCTGCATATCGTTTTTATGATTAAATTTTTTTTAATTTGAATTTATAAATTTGTTCATTGTTTTTTGGAATATTGTATTTAAATACATTTTTTATGAAAAATAAAGTATTCACGCATTTTATTACATCCATCCCCAATAACAGTAAAAAATATACTTTCAAAAGGTATAATAAATGCCAAAACATAAAAAAATATATACTTTATAAATAAACTGCTATTTTTAAAAATTAACAACATAGGTAAAATTTTTTCCTAATTAATTGTCAAACCGAAAAAAATTTTAAATGCTTTTCGTATTATAGTTCAAAGTTTGGAACCATTGTAATAATTACAAAAAAAACATTGAAATCTATTTTTTTTCTAATTTTTGGAAATGTTAAAATTTTATGTAAATTTTTTAAAAATAAAATGGAATTTAAAGTAATTTTCATTTAAAACGCGCTTTCGTGAAATTTGCAAGGTTTCGTAAAGTTTCATTTTTTCTAAATCAAATTATCGACATTACAAATTTATATTTAGTTAATTCAATAAAAAGACATTTAAAACCTGATATCAAGATATTTGCTACTATACTACTATATTACTGATATTAAAAAGGATATACTTTTAATAAAAGCATTTCTTCATTCATTTATAAATAAAATGATGTTTATCAACATTTTCTGTTAAATTTTTATTAAATAAATTAAAAATAATGTTATTATGCTTCTATATAAGTTTAGAAAATGCCAGTTTTTGAGAGACTAAAAATATTAAGCAATTTAAAATGTAGTGAAAATTTTATTTAATATGTCTTGTGAGAACTTAAATTATTATGTTTGTTGAATCAATTTTTTTTGTTTTGGAAATAAAAATTAATGATATTATAAAAATATATTTAATAAAAGAAAGAAGAAAAAGTCCAATTTTTTAAAATATTAATGATATTCAATGTAATTTTTATTTAAAATGCGCTTTGAAGTTTAAATTCGTAAAATTATTTATTTTTTTAAGTAAATTTATTATTTTATTTATGTAAAATAAAATTAAAATTATTTATATTTATTTTCTATTTTTATTAAATAAGTTAAAAATGTCATACATTTATATAAATTTAGAAAAGGTCCTTTTATTAAGGAACAAAAAAGGTTTTATTATCTACAATTGAGTGAGAATGAAAAAAAAAAATATAATTTAAAATAATTTATTTTTAATCTTTAATATATTTTATTTAGTAAGAAAAAATTACAGAACTAGCTTCGTTTTTATTTTATATTAATATAAGTTATATAGCCATGCAATATTGACATTAAAACTTTTTTCATGTCAACTTGCACCCGTTGACCCGTATATTTTTTGGTTTATATATATGTATATACATATATACATACATACATGGGAAAATTCATGTCAGCTAGCACGTACTCATAAATACAGGTTTTCTATATATGTGGTACATTTTATAACAACACGCACACACCCATCCGAGTACCCTTAGGTTTATATATATGGGACATTTCATGTCGATTCGCATGCATGCACACAGACTTTAATAAACATGAGATTTTTCACATCAATTGGAACGCATGCACATACAGATTTATATACATAGAATTTTTCACGTCAATTATAACCCACGCCCATACAGGTTTATATATATATATGGAGCAGTCCATGTCGTTGCGCATGCATGCACACACACGTTAATATACATGGGATTTTCAATGTCAATTCAAACGCATACAAACACACAGGTTTATATATATTGGACATTTTATGTCAATTCGCATGCATGCACACACACGTTAATATACATGGAATTTTTCATGTCAATTCGAACGCACGCACACACACAGGTTTATACATATGGGACAATTTCATATCGATTCGCATGCATGAACACACTATATTATACATAGAATTTTTCACGTCAATTATAACCCACGCCCATACAGGTTTATATATATATGGAGCAGTCCATGTCGTTGCGCATGCATGCACACACACGTTAATATACATGGGATTTTCAATGTCAATTCAAACGCATACAAACACACAGGTTTATATGTATTGGACATTTCATGTCAATTTGCATGCATGCACACACACGTTAATATACATGGGATTTTCCATGTCAATTCGGACGCACGCACACACACAGGTTTATAAATACACGGAGAGAAAAATCATGTTATTATTCCATGAAATTTCAAGTGATTATTACATGATATTTCTTCACCGAATATTATCGAAGAAACAAGTGATTTTTTTATGATACTCATGTTTTTAATAGATGATTGGTATCGATCTTAAAATCAGATACAAAAGATGTTATTTTTTCTTGATGGTCAACTTAAAATTACGTGGGCTGCCAGGAGAATGAACGTGGCGATGCATCATGTTAAAATTATTTGCGGCTCACGGGATATTCACGTGGCACTCAAGTGAATTCAATGGTGGCGTGACCAACCGAGTAGCGCGTGCTTTGCAGGTAGTGGGGAGAGAGAGAGTAACCAAAATACAATCTTATTATGATGGTAAAACAGCAATATATATATTTTTAAAAAATTAATAAATATTAAATTATCAATATTACCTTTAAAACTATTAAGAATAAATTTTAAACTCAAAATTTAATTATTTTAAACAACTGGGGGGCATAGAAGCATGTATCATTTCGCACCAAACATATCTCAAAGCAGGTTTAGCCTAGTGCGTAACGTTCGTGCTTTTCTTTTTGGGTGTGCAAGTTCAACTCTCGGTCAAGACCACTTTTTTATTATTTTAATATTTTTTATTAATTATTTAATTTATATTTTCTTTTTTCTAATATTAAAATCAAATTAAGTATGCTCATTTTTTTAATTAATATTTTTTAAAAATAAATTATTTCTTATACGTAATAATTCAAATAGTTAATAAATAAATAATAGTGATTTATAATACTATAATTTAATTTATTCATAATGTAATTTATAAAATTGACATAATAAATAAATTAGTCTATAGTATTAATTCATTTATGTTATAGTTTATATTATACATTAATACACACACATATATATTTATGAAGATAAAATTTAACTGAAGTATTATAAATATAATTGTTATTCATTTATTAATATTTTTAATTATTACGTATAAGAAATAATTTATTTAAAAAAAATATTAATTAAAAAAATGAGCATATTTAATTAGATTTTAATATTAAAAAAAAGAAAATATAAATAAAATAATTAATAAAAAATATTAAAATAATGAAAAAAGTGGTCTTGACCGAGAGTTGAACTCGCGCACCCAGAAAGAAAAGCACGAACGTTACGCACTAGGCTAAACCTGCTTTGAGATATGTTTGGTGCGAAATGATACATGCTTATCTGTCCTCCAGTTGTTTAAAATAATTAAATTTTGAGTTTAAAATTTATTCCTGATAGTTTCAAAGGTAATATTGATAATTTAATATTTATTAATTTTTTAAAAATATATATATTGCTGTTTTACCATCATAATAAGATTGTATTTTGGTTACTCTCTCTCTTCCCACTACCTGCAAAGCACGCGCTACTCGGTTGGTCACGCCACCATTGAATTTACTTGAGTGCCACGTGAAAATCCCGTGAGCGGTAAGTGAATATCACAGGATCGACTAACTGGTTATATTCACTTGGCGCTCTTAGTAATTATAGTTGCTGTCCAAAGGATAATATCATAGCGCCTATGGCGTTTTCAGTTAGAATCTATTCTGGTTAAATTAAGTTGATTTCATGAGAATCTTACACGAAGAATCATTTAATTTTAACGTGTTAAATTTATCATAGGAAAATAACATGATTTTTCTCTCCGTGTATGGGACCATTTCATATCGATTCGCATTCATGCACACACTATATTATACATAGTATTTTTCACGTCAATTATAACCCACGCCCATACAGGTTTATATATATATATATATATATGGAGCAGTCCATGTCGTTGCGCATGCATGCACACCCACCTTAATATACATAAGATTTTTAATGTCAATTCAAATGCATACAAACACATAGGTTTATATATATTGGACATTTTATGTCAATTCGCATGCATGCACAGACACGTTAATATACATGGGATTTTCCATGTCAATTCGAACGCACGCACACACACAGGTTTATACATATGATTTTTATTTATATATATGGGACCGTTCTGTCAATTCGCATGCATGCACACACATGGGCTTATGAATATATATATATATATATATATATATATATATATATATATATATATAAATATATATATATATATAAATATAGGTGTGTGTATATCTATGTACACATATACATGGGATATTAATGTTAAATCACACGCGCTCGCACACACACAGGTTTATATATATGGGACGTTTCATGTCAATTAACATGCATGACACACGTACTTGAGTTTATATATATATATTCTTCTTTATATATATATCCACCTATATTATATAGTTATATTAGAAATTAACCCTCGGACCCCCCACACCCCTCCATGACCCCCCACAGAACACCCACGGCACCCCCACGACCCCTCCACTGCCCCCCCCCATATTATAATAATGTATGTATTTATAATAATGTATGTATTAATAATTTTAGGTGGTGACTTCAGACAAATTTTACCTATAGTAAAAAATGGATTTAAAGATACAGTTATAAAAGACACTATAAAATATTCACATCTTTGGCAATTATTTAAAATTTTTAATTTAAGAGGAGGTCACGTATCTCTGTCCTTTCCTAATCAAAGAAATGATTTTTTTACAAAAACTAATAACTTTATCTAAAAATGAAGAGAAAGCCGCATCTTGTATCAGAAAAAAAAATATTTTCTTTGATAAGAAAAAATTAATTTTATTGCTTCGTTCTCAAGAAAATCTTGAAAAACCAAATTGTCCACCCTAAACTCTATGATTTAAATTTTTCAAGGTTTTCTTGAAAACGAAGCAATAAAATTAATTCTTTCTTATTAAAGAAAATATTGCTCTTTTTATTACGAGATGCGGCTTTCTCGTCATTTTTTGCTAAAGTTATTAGTTTCTGTAAAAAACTCAATTCTTCGATTAGAAAAGGACAGAGATACGTGACCTCCTCTTAAAAACTAATATAACATGTAATGATAAAAAATTTTCATCTTTTTTTTAAATATAGGAGAAGGAAAAATTAATACTTTCATTATTCCCAAAGAATATAAAACTAATAATATATGTGATACAATTTATAAAGATATAAACAACAATTACAATTTTTCTAAAAATGTTATTTTAACTTCACATGATGGAGATGTAAACATTTTAAATAATAAAATATTAAAATTAATTGATGGTGAAATGATAACTTATTACAACATAGATCATACAACTTATAAGGGCGTTGATCAAACTGATGAAAATATTCATTTAAATTATCCTATTGAAATGTTAAATAATATTAGAGAAGGATTACCTCCTCACGAAATTAAATTAAAGATTAACGCAATTATAATGTTAATTAGAAATCTTAGTATAACTGATGGATTATGTAATGGAACTAGATTAAAAATAACTAAATTATTTAAATTTAATATTGAAGCTGAGATTATTATAGGAGAAAGTAAAGGAAATAAAGTTCTTATACCAAAAATAACTTTAAGTACAAATGAATCGTCTTCTTTGCCTCTTATTTGGAATGCGATTGAAGGTAGATATGTTATAATTGATAATGTAAATGATCAAGAAATGATGGATAGTTTGAATAATAACATTGAAGATTATTTAAATTATGAGGAAGAGTATGAATATTACTTACTAGGAGAGTGTCACACCACCGGATCACGGATTTTGCTCAAACTTCGGGGTAAGTTTTTAGTTGATAAAATATGGAAAAAGCTAAAGTTGTAGTCATAAATACTCAATATTTCCCTAGTTACAGTCAATTAAAGAAAATCACTAAAAAAGTTACTAGATTTTTAAACGCATATAGTTCTTTAGCATTGATAGCTACAAGCCTGAAACTTTTTTTAAACTAAAGCTGAGCTCAAATTCTTTCGAAACAGTAGTTACAGCATATCAAAATATTATTTTTTCCCAAAGTTAGAGCGTAATAAGGATTGGATCTAATTTCAGCTTTTATTATTAATTAATGTTTTTAAAAGAAAAATCAGGTCTAATGTTTATCACGCTCTAACTTTGGGAAAAAATAATATTTTTACATGCTATAACTACTAATTCGAAATGATTTGAGCTGAGCTTTAATTTAAAAAAAGTTTCAGGTTTGTAGCTATCAATGCTAAAGAACTATATGCGTTTAAAAATCTAGTAACTTTTTAGTGATTTTCTTTAATTGCTTGTAACTATGGAAATATTGAGTATTTATGACTATAACTTTAGCTTTTTCCATATTTTATCATCTGAAAACTTATCCCGAAGTTTGAGCAAAATCCGTGATTCGGAGGTGTGACACTCTCCTAGTTAGAAAATCTTGCTGATTATAATAGTTCACATAATACTGAAATATCTGTTTTAAATAATATAAGAAATTCATATATTGGTGAAGATAATGAAAAAGTAGAATTTCATAATTGGAAACAAGTACCAGAATATTATGAATATTACACTAATAAAATTATAGAATATTAAATAAAATTACATGAACCAATGAATGAATTTTATCTAAATCAAAATTACAAAACATATTCAGGATGTTTTTTGAACATTGCACACATTTAAAAAAAAAATAATCATATATTTTTTTTAAATTTATTAATTATTTAAATTATAAATTTAATATTTTTATGAAATGTTCAATATTTTATTAAGATTGAATTTTATAAAAAAATTTTGATATATTTGGAAAATGTAAAATTAAGTAAAAAGATATCAAACAGGAATTATAACAAAATAATCCTTTAAATCTTAAATATCTTAAATATACATTTAGATATATCAAACATTATGTTAAATTAATATAATAAAATAATTAAAAATTATTTTTTTTAATATTTAATGTAATATTTACATAAAATATTAAACATTATATAAAACTATTGATAATTAATAATCGAAAAATTTTGATATATTTATAAAATGTAAGATTAAGAAAAAAGATATCAAACAGGAATTATAACAAAATAATCCTTTAAATCTTCAAAATCTCAAGTATATATTTAAATATATCAAATAATACTATTGAAAAATTTTACTAAAAATTTATGATTTAAAAATATTTCATTAGAAATTTTCTTTTTCATTAATATTCATTATATATTGAAAATTAATAATAATAATAATATAAATTAAGAAAAAGTGAAAATATATATATATATATATATATATATATATATATATATATTTATTTCATATTAAAAAAATTTTAATTCAATTCACAATGATAAAAATCTAAAAGATTTAAAATGTAAGGTGGTGTAAAAACCAGCTTAAGAGGAGGTCACGTATCTCTGTCCTTTTCTAATAAAAGAATTGAGTTTTTTACACAAACTAACAACTTTAGCAAAAAATGAAGAGAAAGCCGCATCTCGTAATAAAAAAAGCAATATTTTCTTTGATAAGAAAGAATTAATTTTATTGCTTCGTTTTCAAGAAAACCTTGAAAAACTTAAATCATAGAGGTTAGGGTGGACAATTTGGTTTTTCAAGGTTTTCTTGAGAACGAAGCAATAAAATTAATTTTTTCTTATCAAAGAAAATATTGCTTTTTTTGATACAAGATGCGGCTTTCTTTTCATTTTTTGATAAAGTTATTAGTTTTTGTAAAAAAATCATTTCTTTGATTAGAAAAGGACAGAGATACGTGACCTCCTCTTAATCCATATGAGTAGTTATAGGGGCACCATGGACCGTCACAACAAACCCCCACTCTACCACCTCAAAGATTACTGACCACTAGGTCAATAATCTCTGAGAAGGCGAAGTAGGGGCTTGTTATGACGGTTCATGATACCCCTGAATTTAAATAAATAAATAAATAAATATATTAATAAATAAATACACAATATTTAGAATTTTATTTATTTTTATTTCACACACACACACACACAATAAAAATTTTCAAATAAGGAATATTTTATTACTTCACACACACATACACACACTAACACGCATATACAATTTATATAAAATTAATGTTATAATTACATATATATTATAATTACATATATATTATATATTAACATATATATATAAACACTAGTTCACTTACAGTCTATAAAAGTTTATTATTTTTATATTCAAAAATTTTTGTTTTTTCACAAACACTAAGATTAATAGAATTTTATTTATTTTTATTTCACACACACACACACACACACACACACACACACACACACACACACACACACACACACAATAAAAATTTTCAAATAAGGAATATTTTATTACTTCACACACATACACACTAACACGCATATACAATTCATATAAAATTAATATTATAATTAAATATATATTATATATTAACATATATATATAAACACTAGTTCACTTACAGTCTATAAAAGTTTATTTATTGTTTATTATTTTTATATATTCAAAATTTTTTGTTTTTTTCACTAACACTAAGATTAATAGTATATCTTTATTTATTTATTTACGTCGACATACGCACACACATACACACACACTCTCACACGCACATTAAGACTCATAAATTTTACACACAAAATTAAAAATAATATTTTTACATTTTATGTATAAGCACTAAAATTCATAAATTTATAAAACTAAAACTCACACTTAAATTATAATATCATTTTGGCAGTGCACCGGATCCAGCGCACAATCCGGGCAAAGCCACAACCCGCACGAATCACACCTTTGCCACAGACGGACACTCTGTCTATAAAAGGGCTTCGCACAGCCCCAGCACACGTCATGACCTCTACGTGGGCGTTCTAATGTGGGATCCGCGCGACGATGAGGTCGAGGTATTATCCTTTTCAATTCTTGTCGTTGGTCTCTTACTCTCCTTAAATCCCGTTGTAGACGTCGTAAACTACGCTTTCTCTCTAAACGTAATTTTGCAATGCGTGCACGCCAATAGAGGCGTACTACACCAAGCACATGGTGTTGACGAGCCTCATCTGCTCGACACCTATGGTAGCGTTGTACCAGTTCGACCTCATCTACTTCTTCATCCTCCTCATCTTCTTCATCCTCCTCATCTTCTTCTTCTACCTCCATCGCTTGTGGAGCATAATCAGGATCAACTTCATCTTCATTGGACTCGTATCCTGAGTCGTTGTTGCCTTCTTCTTCTAGATTATTATTTTCCATTTCTTCTCTGCCTTCTGCTATCTCATTTTGTGCCAACACTTCTCTGTCTTCTTCAATCTTATTTTGCAGCATCACTTCTCTGTCTTCTTCTACCTCATTTTGCTGCATCACTGCTCCACCTTCTTCTATCTCATTTTGCACTATCACATCGTTCACCACTTCGTTCACTGGGTTGTCCAATATCACCCAGTAATTGGGCACAAAAACATTAGCTACACCGTAATTAATGAAATTTACGAGTGGTGCTATATTCACCGAGTTCTCAAGTACCTGGACATCGTCGTCCAGTACTTGAACTTCGTCGTCGTCGTCGATGACGATCGGTGATGGTGGTTGATTGAACATTTTTTTCTTTTTTTTGATTATTACAGATTGTCGACTTATCGAGGACTGATCGCGGCTCCAAGTCCACGATCATAAAAAGTATAATTCCCACCCCAAATGCTTAAAAATATTTTCAAGTTCGCACGGTAAAATTAATAATTTGACACTTTTTTCCTCGTAGAAAAGATTCGAACTGCAGTTTTAAGAATCATATTCTACAGTAAAGTTAAAATTAAGAATTATATTACAAATTTAAGACGCAAAATTGATATTAGAGAAAACACATGATACCCCAATCTATAGAAAAAGTTTTTATTCTATCACTAACTCGGGTGTACAGGGATGATTTGTCTAAAATAACCCTAACGTAGTGTGAGAAAAGAATTTAATAAAGAAGACCCAAGGTCGCTGATTTTGTAAAATTACAAAATCTTTATCTGTGGTTTACAAGAATAAACTCACAAGACTTTGGAATGAATTTAATTCGTATATTCACTTGAAAATAGTGATAAAATTTAAAACATTACACGTAATAAAGCTATTACGTTTAATTGAATTTAATTTTAAAAAATCTATCAACTATCGGCTATTAACGATATTAAAATGATAAAAAGTATAGCATTAGATAGACAGTAAAGTTTTGTATTAAAAATAAATTTAAATTTATAGAAACCAATAATTATCGGGAATTAACGATATTAAAATGATAAAAAAGTATTAGGAGAATAGAAGGCAAAAGAAAGTATAATATTAACTTAACATTAGATAGACAGTCAAGTTCCTCTATATATATATATATATGTATATATATATATATATATAAATATATATATATATATATATAAACTTAATTTGCATACTCATATGCAAATAAGAATGATCAAGATTTAAAACATTACATATAATAAACTTGTTGCATTTAAAATAAATTTAAATTTATAAAAATCAATAATTATCGGGAATTAATAATATTAAAACGATAAAAAAGTATCAGGAGAGCAGAAGGCAAAAGAAAGTATAACATTAACTTAACATTAAGTTAGATAGACAGTAGAGTTCCTACATATATATATATATATATATATACATATATATATATATAAAGACAGAGAGAGAGAGAGAGAGAGAGAGAGAGAGAGAGAGAGAGACATATATATAAATATATATATATATATATATATAGTCATAAATAAATGTGCGCTCACACACACACACACACACACACACACACACACACACACACACACACACACACACACACACACACACACTCATACACATGTGTGTGTGTGTGTATATATATATATATATATATATATATATATATATATATATATATATACCATAACAATAGAAATTTAATAAGACCTCAGGATATTTAACTGAATATGGTCTACAATGTCATAAAAGTATACATGGTAATGAGTAAGTGTATTACTTACACAATGTTTATGCACAAATAACATACAATGCGTTACCCATATGCAAATGATAAATGTATTGAAATTCAATTTTTATGTAAAAAACAAGAGATTATTACGAAAAAATAATAAAAAGTATCAGGACAGTAGAAAGTAGAAGAGCATAACATTCATATCTTTTACAATAACTATATATATATTATTATAATTTAAATAAAATTTTATGTAGTTATTCTACTTATACTAAATATATGTAAATATATACATATATGCAAATAAGTATTAATTATATGCAGAATATATGTAAATATATACAAATTGTTTCAGTACGAATGATGTAGGTTGAGCAATTAACGCCTCTTTACATAAGACACACACTAGCTAGGTGGACGATATAGAACAGGCCCAAGTGTGATCGCGTTACATGAAAAATTCCCGCCTACTCGTAAGCGAAATGATGGTGAATTATATGCATTCTGATTTATACTTGCATGCACACCGCTCCACGATTCGCGCCAAACTGACATTATTTTACACGTGTTGGCGGATTTAAATATCAAATTAAGATGATTCTTGAAATATTAAATGTTGCGCACATACTACCCCTTCGTCACCCCTCATTCCTACTTCTAAATCGTACTATAAATACGCGAAGATTGACAGGTCTGATTAACAGTTAAAGTTCAACGTTCCAGAGAAGAAGATCAACACGAAGTAAGATGGTTAGAAAAAAATTTACTTAAAGTCTTGATAAATATTGTTAATATAGCATTAGTTCGAGAGCCGCAAATAAAATTATTTTGCAATAATTCATGGCGCAAAAGTCTAAATATTTGCGCCAATAATGAATTATTAAAAAAAATTAAATTTATCTTAGGACTTTGCGGACTACGTACCTTAGCTTATATGTTTAAGCGAGGTATTTTTAACGATAATGAAATACTTGACATTGCTGGTCGTTGTATTAAAAGCAGAGGGATGCAAGATGCGTCACAAGTCAGGCTTCTCATGTTACATCACCGTGTTATTAAAGGTAAGTTATTCATAATTTCTTTTACCGTTTAAAAGCTTGTATCTTTTTTCTTTACGATCGTAGAATTTCGCTATAAAATACTTTTTTGTTGTGAATAAAATAATAAAACTGAAAACATGATTTGCAAGAAAATATCAGTTTCGGATCAATAATCAATAACCAATAAACTTTTTGTTTATGATCACAGAATTTCGCGGGATAAGACTTTTTTGTTAAAAATAGTGCAACTAAACAGATTTTACATAAATTTTACAGACCTGCAAAATATGATGGAGGACAGTAGTGGGGATGAACTGTTGATAAGGCTTCTGACCGAAGAAGAAGATGTATCTGATTCGAGAGATCTTGTGCTACTACCACCTCCCGAAGAGGTAAGAGAAGTCATAAATGTCTCTGAAACTACCCCAAACTTTGCGGTGGAGGGGGTAAATAATAATACAGCAGCGCCACCACCTTTTGAACCAATGCCTGGTTGCTCTTGGTGGGGTGATGATGAGAGACAGTCATCAATGGCGATCAATAATAACGAGCAGAATACACTTAATACGATGATTTCATCTGAATCACCAGGTACAGAGAGAATACAGGTTGATTTAAGGAGATGTAAAATGGACACTACACCTATACTCATAAATATTTACTATCTTTTTATTTTATTGCATATTTTTAAGAAAATAAATGCTTTAGTTTGTAATATGTACCATAAAGATTATTCAATTAAATTTTAAAATAAATTCATTTATTAATTTCTCAGAATTTTAAATTTCTTGTACATAATTTAAAAATTTTAATATAGTCAATGTCCCAATCGCTACTCAGGAACCTATTACTAACCGCTCAATGTTATTTAGATACCAAAAAATTTTTTACAATGAGTAGCTAGTAATAGGTTCGTGAGTAGCGATTGGGACATTGACCATATATAAATATTGGAACACTAAAATTTTTAAAACTAATGAATGAATTTATTTGAAAATTTAACTGAATGATCTTTATGGTAAATACTACAAGCTAAAGCATTTCTTTTCCTCAAGTTTTGCAATATAATGAAAAAATAAGTCAAATTCATGAAAGCAGGGGTGGTGTCCGTTTTACATCTCCTTAAGCGTAAATTTATAAATCATACATTTTCACGTAATTTTGGTATATCATATTGTAGACAAATATCTTCAACAGGGAGATGGTACTACTACTACTCAGAACCACATTACGATCCATGAAGAATCATCACGATATTACCGACAATTTAAGTTACAAGGTAGACAATTAAGAGTGTCAATACTGCCCCCACCACCTAATGCGAATGTGTATACGTGGTTTGAGGCAGCAATAAATGATTTATATCGTCATGTGTGTGAAAATGCGCGACCTTCAGATTATATCGGTATAACTATAAACTCTGACCGATTTGTTCACGGTTCTTTATGGATTTCTTTTAGATTGGTTCGTGATTTTTCACCGACAGATCTACTCGAGTTATTAGCTTCTGTAGCACAGAGTAATGACAATTTTGAAATCGATGATGTTTTAAACGTAAAAGTCAGCATTGTTTCTAAACCAGAGGGACGCGGTCGGGTATCACTCACTAGCGAATCAGTTTTCAAGAAATCCATTCTAAATATTCAAAATACCGACAATCTTTGCCTTCCACGCTCGCTAGTCGCTGCTCATGTATATGCTATACGTGGTCAGATGCGCAGTGGTATTCACCATGACAGGTGGAATAGAATAAGACACCACACAGCACAATATCAGAAAGTGCAAGCGTTGAAACTTGTCAAAGCTGCGAGAGTTACGATACCCGAAACAGGCTGTGGTATCGAAGAAATAAAATTATTTCAAGAATATTATGCGCTTTTCGGCGCTGCAATAGTTGTTTATTCTTTTTAAAACTTTGCTCGAGGCTATAAACCACTTTACGATGGTGCACGTTTTGTACACGATGTTGGTAATGTAGTTAGACATACCTTAAATATAATGTATTACGAAAATTCTAATCATTACCAGCCAATTTTAAATTTACTCGCAGCAGCTGGCAGCCGTGGCTACTGCATACCTTGTAATAAAAAGTTTAGTCATCAAAAAAATCATAAATGTCCACAAAAATGTTGTAAATGTTTTCAGAGTCCCCCTTGCGATATAAATCAGGAAAAAATAAAATGTATTTAATGCACTAGAGATTTTTACGGTAATGTTTGTCTGGAAAATCATAAAATCTCAAAATCTTTCGATAATTTTCGGTCGGTATGCGAGAGCATAAAAATTTGTCGTTTGTGCAGTAAAACAGTTCGAATGTGCGATAAAGATCCGCATAATTGTAATACGATATTTTGCAAAATATGTAATCGTAAAATACCGATAGAACACCTTTGTTACATGCAACCCTTTATCAGCAAAAAAGGATTTGCAACCAATAAAAAGAATATACTTTATTTATTTTATGATTTTGAGACTCAACAATCGGAAATTATCTCGGGTGCTGATGATGAAAAAATAAGTTTGCATGTACCAAACTTGTGTGTTGTACAACAAGTATGTAATTATTGTTTGGATGATGAAAATATAACAAATTCTTGCGAAATATGTGGTATACGCGAATACGTGTTTGAAATCGACCCTGTAAAACAGCTAGTTGATTTGGCCTTAGCAACAAGAAAAAGTTTCAAGCAAATTATTTGTATAGCCCACAATGCACAGGGTTTTGATGCGCAATTTATTCTCAAGCATTTGACAGAACGTACAGATCTTAGAGATAAGCCAGATGTAATTTTAAACGGGTCAAAAATAATCATAATGGAAATTTCAACCGTTAAATTCATAGACAGTTTAAATTACTTACACATGAGTTTAGCTGCACTACCAAAAGCTTACGGTCTTGCTAATATTAAGAAAGGTACGTTTCCTCATTTGTTTAATACACCAGAGAATCAAAATTACGTTGGAGAAATGCCACCTGTGTGGTCTTTTTCACCAGATTCGATGAAGGTCGATGAGCGACGAGAATTTATACAGTGGTATAATGAAAAAAAAAATTAAAATTATATATTTAATTTTAAAAATGAGATTATAAAATACTGTAGACAAGATGTAAAAATTTTACGATTAGCATGCTTGGCCTTTCGCAAAACCTTCATAGAATGTGGTAATACAGATCCATTCGTAGAGTGCGCCACCATTGCATCATCTTGTATGCGTGTATATAGAAAAAATTTTTTACAAAAAGACACTATAGGAATCATACCTCAGGGTGGTTATAGACAAGCAAACAAGCAGTCTATGAAGGCGATGCGGTGGCTGTGTTGGATGGAAAATGTGCTGAATCATCAAATTCGGTATACTGTCCGAGCTCGAGAAAAGAGACTTCCCGAGGGCCCTCTAGTGGATGGATACTGCGAACTTGAAAACGGTACGAAAATTGTTTTACAATTCCACGGGTGTTATTGGCATGGCTGTGTATGGTGTTACACAGTGAACCGTGACTCACGCCTCGTAAACGGTGAAAATATGGACGAACGTTTCGAGAGAACCGCGCGAATATCCGAAAAGATAAGAAGCCACGGCTATCAACTAATAGAAAAGTGGGAATGTGATTTTGATCATGAGTATTCACAGAACGAAATTATGAAGACGTATATCGATAATAAAACACGAAATTGGCATGAACCGTTGAATCCTCGAGAAGCATTTTTCGGTGGTCGTACGGGTAATATAGTCAAAATTTACGATGCAAAAAAGGGTGAGAAAATAAAATACGTAGACGTGTGTTCATTATATCCATATATCTGTAAATACGGTCGATATCCCGTTGGTCATCCTACTCTTTACGTGGATGAAGATGAGTGTCGCTCTCTGGTGGGTCAAACAAATAATATAAGTCACGTTGAAGGTCTTATTAAATGCGAAGTATTGCCGCCGCGAAATATATATCATGCTGTACTACCCGTTAAAATGCATAATAAGCTTTTGTTTCCGCTGTGTCGAACGTGTGCCGAATCAATGTATACCGCAGATTGTGACCATGAAAATCCTGATGATCGAGTTTTTATCGGCACGTGGGTTGCTGACGAGTTGAAAGAAGCTGTTCAGATGGGTTATATCATCAGAAAAATATTTGAAATATGGTCTTATAAAATTACTCAGTACAACAAGGCCACGGGTCAGGGTGGTCTATTTCCAACTTATATCGATAAATTTTTCGCTGAGAAAACTTATGCGTCGGGTTACCCTTCGGAATGTGCTGACGGTGATGAAAACGCGATTGCTCGATATATTGAGGAATTTGTGCAACAAGAGGGTATTAAATTAGACAAAACTCGAATAAAATATAACGCTGGTCTGAGATCTGTAGCAAAACTCTGTTTAAATTCATTGTGGGGTAAATTTGGTCAACGAGAGAATATGCCAAAGACTGAAGTGATAGATGATCCACAAAGATTGTTTGAGTTACTCTGCAGTGTCGAGACCGAGGTCGACTCAATTTTACCGATCAATGAGACGACAATTTATATAAGTTGGCACAACAAAGAATCGGCTGTTGAGCCATCACCATTGTGTAACGTTGTCGTAGCCGCTTATACCACAGCCTTGGCGCGTTTAAAACTTTACGAAGAATTGCAACCGCTAAGTGAACGTGTATTGTATTACGATACAGACTCTATTGTGTATGTAAGTCGCGAGGGTGAGTACGATGCGAAAACAGGGCCGTTCTTGGGTGACTTGACCGACGAATTGGCCTGTTATGGTCTTGGCACAAGCATCACATCATTCGTCTCTGGAGGACCCAAATTTTACGCCTATAAATATTTGACACCAGATGGCGTTGAAGGATGTGTTTGCAAAATCAAGGGTATAAGACTTAATTCGTCGGTGAGTCAGAAAATAAACTTTAATTCTATACGAGATCTTATTACTGGTAAAATACCGCCACTTTTTGCAAACTATGACGCTATTAGACGCACGCGGTTTCACGATGTTATAACACGGCCTGAATGTAAAATATGCGAGCCCGTGTACTCAAAGAGACGATTCGTGAATAACGAGATTAGCTATCCATACGGTTATAAGTCTAATTAAAAATAAATTATTGTAAATATATTATCACTAAAGCGAATATATGATACAGGATAAAGAGAGAGAGAATTAAAACACAAACTATTTTGAAATAAATTTTTATATTTTATTAAAATGTAAAACGAAAAAATAAATTTATTTTCTATTAATTGAGTAGTCATCAATTTTTTTCAAAAGCACAGGTTCCAGAATAATCCGCATCCTTTCCACCCTCATTCTGAATCTTTCTCTATCACGAGCCGCTTGCTCCCACTCTCCACGTCGCGCTGTACGACTCGCATAGTCCCACACGCGTATCACATGAATTTCCGGCTTACCCTCTTTGAAATGCACTTGTTTTGTTTGATTCATCGTTCACTGTACTTTTTGTAGACTCTCTTTTCTGTAAAATTGTTGAGAATCAAAAATTTAAATCTGATTAATTCTTTGATAAAAATTTATTACCTTTTTCAATTTCTTGGTTATTGCTCACGGTAGCAGCACTTTTTCAAGACTAACCAGCACTGACCGTTTACCAACGCTTTTAATTTTATACTATAAATGGTGGTGGTGGTGGTGGTGGGGGTGGGGGTATTAATTATAAGTAGGTGATTAATACTTATTTGGCTCTTTCAGCCATATAGCTAAAGAGCGGAATAATGCTGGCGTCAGCCAGCTATATGGCTAATCAGCTAAATGATTGGCTAGTGCCAGCACGATACTGCTCGCACATGCGTGCGCCGCCGCCGCCGCCGCCGCCCCCCACTCTTGCTCATCACTCTTAATGATCGTATATGTAGAGTGGTTCGAGAATTCGATGAGGTTAGTAATAGAAGTTTAGCAGCAGCGACGGTAACATGGATGTTTACAGGTGGGTGCATCCGTGGACTTTGGTGATTTGTGGACCCAGCTCGTGTGGTAAAACAGTATTCGTGAAGAAGACTATGCCAATGATCCACGAGCAAAACTCTTGATTCTCGACGATCTGATGAGAGAATCGTCCAACAGAGCTGTAGTCAATCTCTTTACCAAAGGCAGTCATCACAATAACTTGAGCGTCATCTTTATCTCGCAAAATCTCTTTCATCAAGGTCAGCGAGAAATTTCTGTAAACTCTAATTACATCGTGGTATTTAAAAATCAGCGAGATCGAGCGCAAATAAATCATCTGGCGCGCCAAGTCTGCCCCGAGGAGCCTCGTTTTTTGCAAGAGGCATATCTCGATGCCACAGCACAACCACACGGCTATTTGTTCATAGATCTGAAACAGGGTACGCCGGAAAACGTGAGATTTCGTACTTGTATATTTCCGTTCGACAAACATCAGTACGTTTATGTGCCTCGTTGCAAACCCATAAAAGCTGGTGCTAGCTCGAATAATGTACCAGTCGTGCGATTGTAATGGAGCCGGTGAGACGTAGTCGTAGCAGACCAATTCCAGAAAAGTACTGGACTCAGCTACATGTTTTGTGTAAAATCGAACTTTCTCAACTCAAGGCCATATTACGCGAAGCAAATTCCAAACTTATAACGTACATTTGCGAGTGTGCTTTGAACATTTTACGTAGAAATATTCCACTCAGCAAATATTATAAGAAACAATTGCGAAAAGTCGCACCACTGTTGCGAAAACTCGCTAAACCGGGTATTTTGGAGGTAAAAAGGAAATTGGTGGTAAAATCAGCATATTTACTACGGCTAATTGTGAAACCTGTTTTATCGGCATGGAGTACGCAAGAAAAATGATTTTAGTACCGCAAGAGTGCTTGGAGCAACAGCGGCTGCAGCAGCAGCACGACGTACCAACTACCAATCATACAACACCACCATCCAGTGTCCAGACACCTGGTACAGCCACGACACGCCTTGACGAAGAAATGAGTAAAATTTTACATTCTACGGGTGATGAGCGTCAAAAATCTCTGCAATATCAACAAATCTTGCAGCGTTACTTGCATCTAAGAGGGGAGGAGAAGGATGAAAATAGGAGTATAATACGTCCAAACGAGACAACATTATT
The DNA here is from genome assembly GCA_017163975.1 of Anastatus disparis. NCBI lineage: Eukaryota > Metazoa > Arthropoda > Insecta > Hymenoptera > Eupelmidae > Anastatus > Anastatus disparis. The sequence goes on along the minus strand of JAFFSR010000213.1, from coordinate 3,297,103 downwards.
AGAAACGGAAACGACGATGGGTACAGACAATAATGACGAAATCGACGACGAACAGCTTGTCCAGTCGGTACCGCAGAAATTTTAAAGTAATGCTAGACATCTCATTAGATATTTGCGGCAAGCTGGTAATATTGAATGGGATAGTCGTGGTATAATCAAGCTAGATGGCACTGTTGTCGAGGGTGCTAATATTATCGATTTAATGAACGAAGCTATGAGAAGTAGAAAAAGACCACCACCGCGCGGGTACAAACAGTTTGCACGCGTCTTGCGACAAGTTAGCATACCTCGAGAATTCATTGGTAACGATCAACTGTGGCGTAAGATTGCATCTCATAGCCCTGATTCACCGCTGTCATCGTCGTCAGAAAACGAAGGTTATTATTCTTCAACAGCTACTGGTCTAACGAGCGTAAAGGAGAAAGAAGTCGAGAGTGCGAAAAAGCGTAAAAAAGTTGGTAGCGAGTTGGCAGCTACACCATCAACCCCTGTAAAAAAGAGTCGCCTCAAACAGCTAAAATGGGACCGTATGTGAAAGCATGGAAGGAAGTGATGGAGGGGAAGGAGGAGGAGGAGGGGGAGAAAACTGGTACTATTATAGACCGATTGATTTCGGTTGTACCCTTTGAAATGCATCTACCAGGCTACCAGTTTCTCGGGCCTGGCACGCATCTCGAAGAGCGTCTCAGACGTGGTCAGAGAGGAAAAAATCCTTTTGACAATGCCTGTCTAGAGCACGATATTTCATATTCAAATAAAAAAATAACGAATCATATAAAAGCCGACAGACTGCTGGCTGAACGAGCATTTTCACGCATGCTCTCGGAGACTGCGGATGGTAATGAAAAGACTGCAGCTGGTATTACTGTTTTGTGCATGGTCAGCAAAATTGCGTTTGATAAATTTTTGAAACGCATTAAAAATACATTTAAAAGACAGCAAAAGAGAGAGAAAAAGCTAGTTTTTAAGAGGGGGAGGAGGAGGAGCAATGAAAAAGAAGAAGGAGGCGAAAAAGCCGGACGATCTTGAGCATTATTACTATAATCTTTCTGCACCATCAGCGTACGCTGGTGCTCATCTACTGAAACACGCGAGACCCAAAAAATTTGATAACAATACCATTGCCAAATGGTTGGAGAGTCAGGATGCACATACCTTACACAAACTTGTGAGACATCGTTTTCCTCGTCGACATTACAACGTTTTTAGCCCCTTTGAAGTGTGGGAAGCTGACTTGGCAGATTTTAGATCACTTAAAACCTACAATGATGGATACAGCTATATTCTCATTGTCATTGATGCACTTTCAAAGTTTGCCTGGGTAGAGCCTCTTCTCGACAAAACCAGTCGAAGCGTCGCTGTAGCATTAGACAAAATTTTATCACGATGTAATGATAGACATCCTATTTATCTACAGACTGATAAAGGTAAAGAGTTTATCGGTTGAGAGGTGCAAGAGGTGCTAAAAAAGAAACATATTACCTATCGAGTCGTCAGAGACCCTGATATAAAGGCAGCCATTGCCGAACGTTTTATTCGAACTCTCAAAGATCGTATCTGGCGATACTTTACTCACTCGCGCACAAGACGTTATATAGACGTTTTGCAAAAAATTGTGACGTGTTACAACGAGTCGTGGCACAGTGCCATAAAAATGCCCCCTTCCAAAGTCAACTTATATAATGCTCACGTGGTACGTCAAAATTTGACGTTGCGTTACAGCGAAAAACAGCCGTTTCGAGTAGCTAAATACAGCGATGGCGATCTGGTTCGTGTCAGTCGTGCCAAGACAGCCTTCAGGAAAGCATACGAGGGTGGCTGGACTCTGGAGCTGTTTAAAATTATAAGAGTCGACACAAGACAACAACCACCCGTCTATATTTTGACAGATCTTGATGGAGAAAAAATTGACGGATATTTTTACGAAGAACAGTTGAGCAGAGTGCGCAAAGATTTAGATAGCGAAGCGTTTGAGGTTGATGAGGTTTTGAAGAGCAAAGGTAGGGGGTCGAAAAAACAATATTTGGTCAGTTGGAGGGGGTACCCAGAAAAATTTAATTCTTGGATAGAAGCTAAAGATTTAAAAAATTTACAATGAACGATGAGTTTTACATGGTTTTACCGAGCAACAGCAGCAAGTTTGTCTTTCCACATAATGTGGCGACACATTTTACAACACAATTATCACAAAATTTTTATCTTCATGGCGACTGGTGTGTAGGACTCACGGAAATTCAAATACCTCTCACATTTCAGCATATATCAGTGGTAGAGCGTGAGGGGGTGATTTCTGTTAAGACATCCAAACGTGACGTGGCGAATGTTTTGCGAGAAACAGAGGAGGAGACTCAACAGAAGGCCGAGGTGTTTGCCCACGTTAAACCTGGTGTTTACCGTGACATTGAAAGTCTCTTAGAAGAAATAAATAGTCTCGAGAATGTGAAAAATCATTTATATTTTGAAATCCGCGCTGGTGGCTATGTACAGATTATATGTCGATGTGGTGAAGATTGTACAACTTATATGCACACGTTTACCCTATCGGAAAAATTACTTAGAATTTTAGGTTTGGAAAATGTACCAATTTTCTCTTGCAAAGGTAATAAAGAGCACTACATTGCCGGTAATCGGCCAGCAAATCTTGTGAACGGGTTACCAACCGTACTCATGGTTTACAGCAACATTTGCCAGCCTTATGTAACAGGTGACATGCGCACAAGCTTACTACGTATAGTCTCGCTTCATTTGCGTGACTACGTTTATGGAGGTGTTGAAATTAAAAACTTTTCACCACCCATGTACCTACCACTGCTGTCTTCAGCGTTTCAGTCGATAGAAATAGATATAAGAGACGAACACAGATTTCCCATTCCATTCGACTACGGTACGCTAACTGTAACGCTTCACTTTAAGCGCATCCGATAAAATGCCTGTGTTTGAAGATTTTTTCAATAACCAAATGATTGGTGGTGGGGGTAAGTGTGTTACAGTTGGTAAAACTTGTTTTGGTTATCACCAGTCGGGTGCAGGAGTAGGTAGTTTTTTGAAAGGCCTCTTCCGAGCAGCTATACCGAAGATCAAACAAGGTGCAAAAGTGGTCGGTAGGAGGGCTCTCCGAGCGGGTAAAAATATCCTAGATGATGTCACTCTAGGTGGCAGACCGGTCAAAGAGGCGACCAAACAGCGCATTCGCGAGAGTGGTAAAAATCTCAAAAGAAAAGCTGACGTTGTTCTGGACAAATTGCTCTTGGGTGAGTCAAGTGCGAAAGAGGGGGAGGAATCAGAATATAAAAAAAAGAACGAGACATCATCAACTCAGTCGTCGAGTGCACCTGACGCTACAAACACCTCAGCGGCTAAACGCTCGAAAAGTGATAAAGTTGCGAAAAAGAAGAAGAAGCAGAATAAGAAAGCACGTGTAGCTAGAGATATTTTTGAAAATTAAAATTTCAAGATGGCGCTGTTGCATACAGAATCTTGTCAGTCGATCAAGTCGGAATTATCACTTTTTGAATTACCTTCGACACAGACTGCAATTGAAGGCTCTTACTGGGTTCAGTACAAACCGATATCTTCACTTAACGACCAATCACCAATTGAATTTACCATCCCTGGCAACACTGAGTATCTAGACTTGGCTCACACAATGTTAAGTGTGAGTGTCAGTGTAACATGCACTAGTGCTGAACCACCTAAAGATCCGAATGTTGGACCAATAAATAATCTTTTGCATTCGTTGTTCAATCAAGTCGACGTGCTATTCAATCAGAAACCTGTTTCACCACCAAACAATGCTTATGCATACAGAGCTTACATTGAAACATTACTAAATTATGGCCCAACAGCTAAAAAGTCTCATTTAACGAGTGGATTGTGGTACGATGATACAGCAGGAAAAATGGACGATACCACAGGTGGTAATACAGGTCTCAGCCAGCGTAAAGATCTTATGGTTAACAGAAAGATTGATTTACTCGGCCATTTACATTGTGATGTTTTTAATCAAGACAAATTATTACTGGGTGGTGTTGAAGTTAGAGTAAGGCTCGTGCGTTCTCGTGATGGTTTTTGTCTCATGGATCCCGCTGGTGCTTTCACAGTAAATATTACAGAGGCTACGCTTTTTGTGCGTCGAGTAAGATTAAATCCTTTACTCGTGCTAGCACACGAAAAACTATTGTCGCAGACTACTGCAAAATACCCACTGACACGTGTAGAAGTTAAGGCTGTTACACTACATAATGGTGTGCATGGGGAAACAATCGACAATGTCATATTAGGTCAACTACCAAAAAGAATTATACTCGGTTTTGTTGAGAATAAAGCTTACAACGGAGATAAAAGTCTTAACCCGTTTAATTTCAAGAATTTTAATATAAATTTTTTATGTCTGTACGTTGATGGAATGCAAGTGCCATCGAAACCCTTACAGCCAGATTTCAAAAATAGCAAAATGTACGTTGATGCTTATCATACACTTTTTCCGGCACTGGTATTCACTTTATGAATTCAGGCAACTCGATTACCCGTAAAGACTATCCAAACGGTTACTGCCTATTCGCTTTTGATTTGACACCTGATTTATCGGCGAGTGATGGTAGTCATTGGAATTTGATAAAAAATGGTAATGTACGAATTGATGTTAGATTCGACGATCCGCTAGAGGGCGCTGTAAATTGTATAATTTATGCTGAATACGACAATTTGCTCGAAATTGACTCGTCGAGACAGGTTGTCGTGGATTATAGCGGTTAAGTAGTAGTGGTGGGGATATAGTTCTCGCTATTTAAGTGGAGCAAAGCCATCTTTATCATCTCAGTCGGCGAGCAACTTTAATTGCAAACAGTATGGACGTGGTGATTGACGTGCAGTTTTTAAAGGACAACAAAAACCGTTTGATTCCAAAGGAGGTGGCTGTACTTGCTATTCATAAAAACTTTATCGCTCATTGGATTGTGGCGCCTCCTTGTAATTTAAGACGCTTACCTAAAAATGCTTTGAGACAGAACAATTGGGTGACACTGAATCATCATGGTCTGGAGTGGTACGAAGGTGATATATCGATAAAAAGATTATACAAAAATTTGGAAGATATTTGCAAGCATTGTCGTGTAATTTTCGTGCGAGGTCAAGAAAAGCTTGAACTACTTTCCAAGCTCACCACCTGTAAGATTGAAAATTTAGAAAAACAAGATTGTCCAGCTTTTAGAAATTTGAATTTCAGCAGTGTACAGTGTATGCATCATTACATAAAATCATCGTATTCAAATTACGTGTGTGCTCAAAATAACGCTGCTAATCTGAAACAGTGGCTACTGAAACTTAACCCCAGCGTAAAATCGCTGATTGTGGAAGAATTTTTCGAAATTCTCCGCAATGAATTCAAAAGAGATTGTTCGATATCTGATGAGGATCAAGTTTCACGCAGTAGGCGTTTATCCAGCGGATCGGATTCCTCTGATGTGGGTGAAACCTTGTGCGCTTGTGCTTAATACGCAAAATTGTAACCAGCGTGGTGCGCACTGGGTTGCCATATACGTTGATAAGTATGGCATAGGTGTGTACTTTGATAGTCTTGGTAAGCCACCACAAATTCAACAACATTTACGACGTATTCAGCAAAATTGTAAAAAATTTAGATGGAATAATAAACGCTTACAAAGCGAATATTCCAATGTTTGTGGTCATTATTGTATCATGTTTCTGTATTATATGTCTACCGGATTGGGTTTCAAGAAATTCTTGGAAAATTTCTCGCAGAATTTGCAAAAAAATGATGCTATAGTAAAGAATTTCATAGAAAAAACTTGCTATGCATAATTTGATACATGACTGTCTCTGATTGGTTGCACGCCACCTTTTTACGACATCCCCACCAATTTTCACAGTATAAAAGAAGTGGTATCCACTTGGTCTAGCCACAGTTGTGTGTGATCGACGGTGACAGCAGTAACAAGCAAGAAAACCTAACCAAGATGGCTGGTCAAAAGAGAAGCCTGGAGCAGACATTTGGTAATGACTTGGCATATTTAATAATACAAAATAGCAAGAAAAATTATTGGCAGTAGGTTCTGCCAATGGTCTACGGGCTGAACAGCTCTTTTGGAAAAATTATCCAGGTAGGCCTGGAGAATATAGGCGGCGAAGGCAAAAAGGAGTTTGCACCCGTGGTACGCTTCTGTGGAGCCAATTTTCAAGGTCTACCTCTGTCACTAGACTGTTGGGAGGCGTTGAAGGAGGAATTTGATAAAATTGAAGATTTTTTCACTTGCTATAATGAGGAATCTATGTTGGATGAGCGGCTATCTATTCCAGGATACACTATCCGTTTTATGATTAGTTTTCACGAGAGAGCTTTTGAATTGGTACCTAATGACGCACAACCAGAAGGAGAGGAGTGTGGTGGACCGCCGAAAAAATATGGTTGATTTAATCGGTCACTAGTATTTAAACGTGTCACGTTTGAACGTTTAAAAGATTTATCAAAATGTATAGATTATAGAATTAGATATTTAAATACTGTTGCAAAATCTGTGGATTATATATTACGAGAAATGGTTGCAAATATGAAAAATGTATTAGAAAAAAGTCAGGAATCTCAATATGTATACTTTACTTATAGCGATATAAAAAACACAATGTCTAGTTTTAATGATAATTTTGTAAATGATCTCATCGAATTATTAAAAAAGAATAATCTAGTTTTAGGAAAAGAAGATTTGTTTATAATTATACACGAATTTATTATTTATCATATGTACACACTAGTTAATTGTATGAATTCTACGTTGTAATGTTTTATTATTAATAATAAATGTTGTTAAACTTTAAAACGTGGGTATTTCATTTACCTCGTTCATTACCAATTCCTCAACCTTCATACACACAGTAATATTACAAATTATATATATTATATATTATATTTCACGATTCAATATAAATTTTTATTATTTTAGTATTTAAAAGTATTTAGTTGCAAATTGAAATCTTTTAAATTAATTTTTTATGATTCAATATAAATTTTAATAATCAAAAAGTATCATGTTACATATTAAAATATTTAAAATTTTTAAATATCGATTAAAATATTTTTCATCCCCACTCTAAATTTAGGGGTCAGTGACCCTTCAGTTTATCCGCAGTCTAAATTTCTAGGTGGGGATAAGTGACCCTCCAGTTGTTCGGGTACCATGCCTAACAAGCCCCTACTTCACCTTCTCAGAGGTCATTGACTCACCGGTCAGTAACCTTTGGGGTGATGGAGTGGGGGTTTGTTTTGACGGTCCATGGTGCCCCTATAACTACTCATATGTTATGAATAATGATTAAAATTTATTAATAATTTTTTTCAGATATTTTACATAAATAATTAATATTATGTATTTTATTTCATGTTTCTATGTTAATAATAAAAATTTAATGAAAAATGTACAATCATATAATATTATGTATAATATAAAAATATATTATGATAAAAAATTTTGTATATAAAACAATGCATAAATGTTACATTTTATATTGATATAATAACTATAATGGGGGTTGGTGAGTGGAACGAGCAGGGGGTACCCCCCCTAGTGTATATATATATATGGGACTGTTCCTGTCAAGGCGCATGCACGCACGCACATGGGCTTATAAATTTATGTGTAAACATGTACATGGGATATTTTATGTCAATTAACATGCGCGCACACACACATACACACAGGTATATATATGGCTGATTCCATTCAGATTCATGCAGGCCGTCACTGATCGAATTTTTTTTTTCTTCTAAGTAATAAAAATACCTTCTATTATGTATATAAAGATAAAATTTACCTCATAGAACGCTTTTTTTTTTTTAACTACAGCAATTCTAGTGTTGGATGTAAAAACAAAAAATTCAAAAATTGAAAATTAACCTCTACTTTTAAATGACTATAGCTCCGTCAATTTTTAACCTTTTTGGTCGTTCTTTTAACGAAAGTGTGCGGAATTTTGTCTAGTTTTAAATGCAATCTCCATTTTTGTAATACAATTTGACCTCACTGAGTTATTTACAAAAACCGAAAAAAGCGATTTTTTTCAAACACGATTTTCTCAAAAACTATATTTTTTTTTTTTTAAATTCTTTTATGATTTTATTCATTCAAAATACTAACTTTAAGGGTAGGTGAGAATATGCGATTTTGCCTTATTTTTTTTTAACAGATTTTTAAACGTTTTTTTCATATTTTCGATTTTAAAACATTGATACCATAGCGCATCGTACTATTTTTCAAACTTTACGTGTTCTTACAACTATTTTTATGCTTTTATTTATTAATATATCAAAAATATCAACAATAATCTTTAAAATAAACCCCGGATCGAATATTTTGATCAATTAGAACCAAAGTTATGACGATTTCAAGTTTAAAAAAAAATGCTGAAACTTTAAATCAATATATTTACTTTGAATTTTGAATTTCGAATTTTGAATTTGAATTTTGAATTTTGAATTTTGAACTCGAACCTTGAATTTTGAATTTTGAATTTTGAATTTGAATTTTGAATTTTGAAAAGGTGAATTTTTTAAATACTAATATATATTATTTGGTCATTTTCAATGAACAAATAATATGCGATACAATTAAGAAAGAACACTAATGAATTGAGAACTAATGTAAATAAAAAAATCCGAATTTGAATAAAACCTTTCAATTTACTTCTTGCCACTCATGTCTCGAAGTTTTGGCAGTGTAGATATGGTTTCGTTCACTTTTTAACAGTAAATCTTTTGAATACCTTTAACTCCTTTTGCATTTCCTAACCATTCCATTTTTTTTTGTCAGTCGAAAAACTTCTAACTCATCCTTGTGGATAACAAGAATGTTAATCGACGGAGTATATTTTGATACGTGAAAGGCGAAATTTTCAGCGTTTCTAATAAAATCTGCACTCTTCTAGGACAGATTATGCGTGGTAGCATAATGTTCAACTAAACCACCAATACCGTCACAAGCGCCTTTACCATGACCTGTTGCAGAAAAAAGTCATTTTCAGTTTACTTTTAAGTTTTGAAGCTCATAGAATTGATATCTATTTTTAAAATGACTAGTAGCTCCATCGGAAACGGTTATGATTTCATCAAGATCTTGCGCGATATGTTTTTGTTTTAAGTTGTCGATAGTTAAATTTATAGCCATAAGGGCATGAGACGAATCATATTTAATATTGTCAGAGACGGTGACATAACTGACTGTTTTATCATTTCCAAAATAGCATACTGACGTAAATATTGATATTTGGTTTTTACTCCAATGATAGCTTTGAATTTCATTTTGAAGCAGAATTGTCCAATTTTCTGCAAAATCGACATGAATAACTAATTGGAAGTCATTATTTTTCGCTAAAAGTTTAACCTCTTTAATTGCTATACGTTAAATTTCTTTGACCAATTTATGAGCTCTTACAGTGAGAGCGCGCTCTCTCAACTCTATTAAGAAATTTTCAATTGTGCTAGTTTTATTCAGTAAATTTGATTTTTCCCAAACACCATAAATTATTTCTTCATATAAATCTTCTTCTGTCAAAGAAATTACTTGTAAATCAATAGAATCTCCAATGGGACATTCTTTACATTCTCTTAGTACACATTGCATATCATCTTTTGAACAAAAAAGTGAAGAACATATTTTTAATGCAATGTCTTGTTTATTCTCTTTTTCATAATTATTCAAAGCATCTAACATAAGTTTAAGATTCTCGCAGTAAACGCAAAGACACGAATCGGTGGGTGGATGTGGTATAACCCACTTCGGTCTTAAAGCGTAGAATGTTGATTTACCAATTTTTGTTTTCATTTTAGGATTTTCGTCTTTAAATAATTGATATATTCCTTTTATACTTCGCGAAGGAAGCGTTTGACTTTTTTAGTTTTTATACCATTTTCTTTGATAGATACTGTGTCGCTTTTATTTGCTCTTTGACGAGAACAATTAAAATCATGGTTCAGATAATAATCCTTTACTTTCATTACAATTTCACTATCCAAAGAATGGCCACAATAGTTCTCAGACTGCTTGTAAATTTTTGTATTATTTACCAATGATCGTGCTTGATCAATCATATAAATAGTTACATTTGGTAAAACTGATAATAAATAATCTTTGGAAATATCACTTGGTATAATACTTAACAATCGCACTTTCTCAAGAAAATTTGAACAATTATCTAATGCAATTTTAATATTCTCAAGTCATTTATCATTTGTTTTACATTCATTATTTTCATTCAATGTGGGCAAATCCGTTATATCGTAGACTTTCATCATTTTACTTGCTATTTGTGAATCAAATGCATCGTTCATTTGTTTTCTTTTTTGGAGAGCAAAAGATTCTCGCATCTAGATATTGATACTTTGAGGCATTTTAATTGATGAAATGTTTAATTTCAAATTACTTGAAGTCTCGTTGAGCTGTTCTACCACAGCCTCACTATGAATAAAATCTTCCGAAGATTGTTGACTGCTTGAAGTCGATGAAATAGGCGTATTTTTCACTTCATCTAATAATATTTTGTAACACGAAGGGCATACTTTATCTTCTCTAGAGAAAGAAGTATTTGGATACAAGCGCTTCAAAGACTCCGTTAGATCACCTAATTCTCTAAGCGGACTTTTGGAGCGATCATAAACAACTTTTTCGTGCCTTTCTTTTAAATCCTTGCACTTCATTTTAACAATCAGTGATGCCATTATTGATATTCTGTTCAATGACAGATCGAAAAAAATAATTTTTCTTAAACAACTTTATTTTTTATCTTCCTTTTCTTATATTTTTAAACGCGTCAAGTCGTTGATGAGAATGCAAAGAACGAATCATCGCCACCTAGTAGTGACATGCGTCAACTCTCTACAGAATAAATTCGAATTCTAGGCGCGAAATTCAAACTCATGAAAAAATTATATTCTTCAACAAAAAAATTTTTTATTATAATAATGTACCATAAAAAGAGGATAAATGGTTATGTATTCTTTCATCAAAATAACTTTTTTTTCAAATTAAAAAATTCATATCTTCAGATATTAAAAAAAAAATAAGGCAAAATCGCATATTCTCACCTACCCTAAAAGTTAGTATTTTTTATGAATAAAATCATATAAAAATTAAAAAAAAAAAAATATATAGTTTTTGTAAATAACTCAGTGAGATCAAATTGTATTACAAAAATCGAGATTGCATTTAAAACTAGACAAAATTCCGCACACTTTCGTTAAAAGAACGACCAAAAAGGTTAAAAATTGACGGAGCTATAGTCATTTAAAAGTAGAGGTTCATTTTCAATTTTTGAATTTTTGTTTTAACATCCAACACTAAAATTGCTGTAGTAAAAAAAAAAAATTTTTGAGCGTTCTACAAGGTAAATTTTATTTTCATATACATAATAGAAGGTATTTTTATTACTTAGAAGAAAAAAAAAATTCGATCAGTGTCGGCCTGCATGAATCTGAATGGAATCAGCCATATATCTCCCTATATTATATAGTTATATGAACCAAAATTCAGTCGGTGCCCCCCCACATCCCCCCACAGCCCCCCACATGATTTTTATTAATTAAATAACGTAAATTTACGTTATTTTATGTTATCGATCATTACCCCCCCCCACGTCCCCCATGCCCCCCCACATCCCCCCATGGACCCCCACTAACCCCCTCTCTTGCCCCCACAGCCCCCCACAATCCCCCCCACAACCCCCCCATAATCCCTTCAACAACCTTTTAGAACCATCAAATATTGCATAATATAGTTTTATATTTTTTTATTATATTTTAAGTATAATATTACATAAAAATATAAAAATTTTAATTTTTATTTGTTGAAAACTCGAAAGTAGTTGCATAAAATTACAATTTATTATATTTAAAATGAAAAACATGTGCCTCATCAGATATCTTATTACCATTTTTTACATAGTTTATCTGAAATTAATAAATATAAATTTAAATTAATTCTATTACAATTCCTCAACACTATAATTAATTCATTTGTTGAAAACATAATGATTTTTAATAATTTGTTCATATTATAAATATTTTATTGTATTAAAATAGAAATAAGCGTATAGTGTTGAGGATTCAGATTTCCACACCACCTTACATTATAAACCTTTAATAGTATTGATTTATACAACTTTTAAAATTAATTGATATTAATATTTATGTTTAAATTTATATAACTTTCAAGATTAATAACTATTTATATTTGTTTTACAAAGGTGTAGATCAAACGGATGATAATATTCATTTGAATTATTCAATAGAAATGTTAAATAACATAAGAAAAGGATTACCTCCACAGGAACTGAAATTAAAAGTAAATACCATAATTATGTTAATTCGAAATTTAAGTATAAAAAATGGATTATGTAATGAAACGCGATTAAAAATAACTAAATTATTCAAATATAACATAGAAGCACAAATAACTCTTTCACGTTGTAAAAATGTAAATAAAATATATATTCAAAATGAATCGAAAAACAGAGATGTTGTACCTAACATAGTTTGGAAAGAAATATTTAAAAAATAATTATATTATAATTTAACAAAAATTTAATGTTATTTAAATAAATTTTTTATAAATTATTTTATTAATTAAACTTTTTTTTTCAGGTTATATTTATATTAATTATAAACATTAAAAATTTTTAATAATATATAAATAAAAAAAAAAAAAATGGAATGGAATCCAATTAATAATGTTGAAATTGACAAAGTTAATGATCAACAAATGATTGAATGAAATCCATTTTGATGGAAAATTTAAATGATCAAATTGAAGAACATTTAAATTTTTAAGAAGAATATGAATATTATTTAGAAAGTCTAGATAATAATAGTTCAATAAACAATACAATAATTTCTGAATTAAATAACATTATTAATTCATATATAGAGGAAAATAATGAACAATTTGAATTTAAAAATTGGAATGAAGTACCAGAGTATTATAAATATTATGCGAATGAAATTATAAAATATAAAATAAATATACATGAACCAATAGCAGAATATTACTTTAATCAAAGTCATGAAATTTATTCTAAATATTTATTAAGATTAGCTAACATTATTAATAAAATATGAAAAATTAAAATAAATCATAAATATTTCAATATATAATAATAAATTTAAAAAAAATTTTTAAACATTATCAATATTATTAAAAATGAAAAAAAAATAAAAAATTTAAAAATTAACTAAAATATTTAAAAGTTATGATTATTTAAAATTTATAAATCGAAGTTTTAATAAATAAATAATTTAACTACTAACAACAATAAATAAAAAAAACATATTCATAACTTTTATACAGGTAAATGTAATATAAGTAAGTATAAAATAATTTAAAATTATTTTATTTATTTATTTGTTATATAAATAACTAAATTTTAAATAAAATATGATATAATGATCATGTAATAATTTCATTTACAATATCATAATAAATTTATAAATTTTAGTATGAATTTTTGATATATCTCATAAAATGTTTAAAATTAGAAAAAAGATATAAAAAAGGAATTATAACAAAATAATCCTATAAATCTTATAAAACTCAAAATCATTACGATATATCAAATAATATACGAAATTATCAACGAAACTAAAAAAAAAATGATTTAAATGTTTAATATATAATTATATTTATAGCACAACTGGGGGTTGGCGAGCAGTGCGAGCAGGGGGGTACCCCCCCTAGTATATATATATATATATATATATATATATATATATATATATATATATATTAGTTATATACGTAACTTGGGAGTACGAAGGATGAATACAGGCGAGACTAAAGTGTTTGTCGCTTGAGTAGCAGTTGGTCGAGGGCGCGCGAAGCACGCCCGAGACTGACTGCTGCTCAAGCGACAAGCATTTTAGTCAAGCCTGGATTCAGAACCCTTCGTACTCCCAAGTTACGTAGATAAGTTTATGTCGTTGGTAGGCTGTATGAGGAACTATAAAAATGATTTTTTTAAATTAATGATATATGTTTTATTAAAAAAAAGTAAATAATGTCATTATTTACTTATTTATTTTACTTATTAACTGTTTAACTTTGAAAATTTGTTTAAACAAAACATTCTGCAAAGTTAAGATTTTATATGAATTTGTATGAGCATTGACATATCTAACGACATTTTTTTGTTTTCACTAACCTACGAATCGATGTCACTCGCGTCATATACGGCCATGCTGTGCGATATCTCGATCTGTCAATACTACCTTAGGGAGTATAGAGCTGTCAATACTCCCTAAGGGAGTATTGACAGAGAGAATATCGTCGAGATATTAGCATGAACGTATGCAATGCCTATACAAACTTAGCGTGGTCTATAGATATTCCACCGAATATGGCCTACGACGACATAAATATACATATATATCTATAGAACGTTTCATGACAATTTTTCTCATGTATATTAATATCTCAATTCGCATGCATGCACACACATGGGCTTATGAATATATATATATATATATATATATATATATATATATATATATATATATATATATATATATATATATGTGTGTGTGTGTGTGTGTGTGTGTGTATCTGTGTACACATATACATGGGATATTTAATGTTAATTCACACGCGCGCGCGCACACACACAGGTATATATATATAGGACATTTTACAACAATTTTTCCCATGTATATTAATATTTATTAACCCTTTGAGGGGCACATTTTTCTGTAAAAAAACGGGTTTTTTGAGATTAATTGTTTATAACAAATACTTCAATTAATGAATATTTGCAATTTCTCTATAAAATCTAATAAATCAGGTATTCAAGAGTTCAAAAAGTCTTATAGATGTCTTAAAAAGGCATATACGTTTTAGAAATACGGAAAAATCCAAAACCAAATAGGTGGGACAAATACGTACCACTGCCCCTCAAAGGGTTAAGAAAGTTTTAAAATCAATCAAGCAATCGTCGAATACTTCTGTATTCAATTCATTCTTTTCAAAATAATAATAAATTTATAAAAATATTATTACACTATCTTTTAATTTCCGAATGTAATAAAATTTCTTCAAAGCTTTTGAATATTTTGTCTGTTATTTTTTGTTTTAAATCATTATTCAAACTGATAAATACTATTTTATTATGTTATTATTACTATTGAAAAAGTATATTTTAGGCGAGTTTAGGTATTAAACAGTATAGTATTGTTTAGAACATTTTTTCTAAATAATTCTTTTTTTTTACTACATACATCATATTTTTTCTTTGATTTCAGCTCTTGAGAGTACTGAAATGAATTGAGTAATTATTATTAAGTTTATACCTTTTACTAGATTTATTTATAGTTTTTGCTGAATAAAGTTTCGAAATCAATCAAGCAATCGTCGAGTACTTCTGTATTAAATTAATTATTTTCAATAATATAAAATTCATGAAATATTTACAGTTTTGGCTAAAGAAATTTTTGCAATCAATGCAGCAATCGTCGAGTACTTCTGTATTCAATTCTTACTTTTTAATAATATAAAATTTATAAAATGTTCAATTTATATTTTCTTTGATAGACGAATGTTTGGTAAAACTTTGCCAAATAATTTATAAAAAAAGGGATTATTGAGATGAAGATAGCGTTGATAGTATACATCAAAATTGAAATAAAAATGATATACCAGATTAACATATTATTTTATTTATGAGTGAATATCACTACTTAAACATTGATGAGCTATACTTGATCTTACTAGGAGAGTATCAGACCTCCGAATCACGGATTTTGCTCAAACTTTGGGATAAGTTTTCAGATGTCAAAATATGAAAGGAAACAGAATTTTAGATCCCAACGCCCAATATTTCCCTAGTTACAGGCAATTAAAGAATATCACTAAAAAAGTTACTTACTTTTCAAACCCATGTAGTTCCTTAGCATTGATAGCTAGGAGCTTGTAACTTTTTTTAAATGAAAGTTGAGCTCAAATCCTTTCGAAATAGTAGTTATAGCATGTCAAAATAATATTTTTTCTCAAAGTTATAGCGTGATCAACATTGGACCTGATTTTTCTTTTTAATACATTAATTAATAAAAAAAGCTGAAATTGGGTCTAATGTTAATTACGCTATAATTTTGGGAAAAAATAATATTTTGACATGTTATAACTACTATTTCAAAAGGATTTGAGCTCGGCTTTCATTTAAAAAAAGTTTCATGCTCCTAAGTATCAATGCTAAGGAACTGTAAGCGTTTGAAAATCTAGTAACTTTTTTAGTGATATTCTTTAATTGCCTGTAACTAGGGAAATATTGAGCATTGGGGTCTGAAATTCTCTTTCCTTTCATATTTTGACATCTAAAAACTTATCATAAAGTTTGAGCAAAATCCGTGATCCGGAGGTCTGATACTCTCCTAGTTAGTGATATCCATTTTATTTTATTCCTGATGAAAGACTTACTAAATAAACAATTTCGGAAACGATTAACTTCAAAGTTCCGGAATAATTTTCTATTTGATATGTTACGGTTGAAGACCAAAATTGTGCAATTTTATTTCTAAAAACTTGGCAGAAGAGCCATTAGCTTCTAACAACTTATATTTAAGAATGTGCTGCTATTGACTTCAAAATTATTTATGCATTTTTAAAACTTTCAGGGAAGATACCCATTCTAATTGTAATACTTTTAATAAAATAAAATTATGCATTCTCTATCTCATCACACTATCTTTTTATTTTCAAGTGCTGTAAAATATATTAAATTTTACTAAATATCTACAAAATAACTTGCCAGGCCCGTGGTTTAATATTTTATGGTGTAGTTAAAAATTGTAAGGTTTATATAGAAAAGATAAGTCAGAGAAAACTAAGAATTTTTTTTCGTATTACATCGCATGCATTACAAAAAATAATTTTTGAGGTTAAAATAGAATTTTGTTTATTGTATTAGTATGTATCTTTGTTCTTTATCATTGAATATTAAATAAAATATTTTCTGTCAATATAAAACAAAAAAAAATTGCACGCACCGTGATGTAAAAATATATTGTACAATATTTTGAGCGGAATGTTAATGTTCTTAATAATATTTTTTGAATATAGAAAACTACTATCCATCGGATGTAAATAATCATTGAATGGTATATATATATATGGAAAATACAAAAATTAGTAGATCATGTTTACCATTACATAATAATAAATAAGGATTGATTCCTAACGTTTGAGCTCCACTATATACAAGTTAGTATTTATACTCTTTTATTTAAAAAAGTTAGAACATAGAAAATTGGAAAAGCATATTTTATAAGACTAAATTTTTTACTCCTTTACATTGACAATATATTGTGACAGATAAAAATTGTACATGTACACAATTGGTTTATAGATTTATATTTTTACTTATTATTCAACACACTTGAATTAGCTAACAATTCAATTATAAAGAGTAGATAAACAAGGAAGATTCTAGCCCATGGGGATTCTAGCCCATGGGGATTCTAGCCCACTATATTTGTAGCCCACTGTATTTGTAGCCCACTACTTGTCGCGACAGGTTAGAATTTTAATAACTCAAGTTTGTAGCAGCTTTAATAACTCAAGTTTATCACCGCATTCGTAGCCTACTACTTCTAGAGAAATGATATCAAATGCGTAGATTGACTCATTTTATTCTATCCTCTCATGAAGGCACATCGCGCGCGCACATTGCTGTACGCAATATTTCTTTTATATGAGAAAAGGAGAGGGGATATTAAAGTCATTGTTTGATGTATTCTTGCTCCGACCTCTCATGAGAGAACATCGCGCGCGCACATTGCTGTACGCAATATTTCTCTTATATGAGAAAAGGAGAGGGGATATTAAAGTCAATGTTTGATGTATTCTTGCTCCGACCTCTCATGAGAGAACATCGCGCGCGCACATTGCTGTACGCAATATTTCTCTTATATGAGAAAAGGAGAGGGATATTAAAGTCAATGTTTGATGTATTCTTGCTCCGACCTCTCATGAGAGAACATCGCGCGCGCACATTGCTGTACGCAATATTTCTCTTATATGAGAAAAGGAGAGGGAGTATCAAACACGAGGATTAACATATTTTTATTCCGACCTTGCATGAGATTGAGCGCAAATTTTTTTTATGCAACCACCAGAGCATTACGATCTGATGCATGCATTAATGAACTTCTTATCGGTCCTTTTCAGGACCACAAATTCTTTTTAACGTATAGCAAAAATATTCTAAAATATAAAAATTATTTCAACCCTTATAATTAATCGGCCCTTTTAAGAGCCATAAATTTTTTTTAATGTAGAGCAAACTATTTTAAAATATTTTTATCGAAAAAAAAAAATTGACTTAACGTGGGATCGAATTCACGATCTTTTGGACGCGAAACTCTCGCTTATTCCTCTAGACCACGAAGTCATACTTTAAAATTTTATGTTTAACTTCGCATACATTTATAATTAGAAAACAAATAGTTTTCTACGATTGAAATATTTTAGTTCTGAGAAGAACTGGTTTACAAAACATGTAATTATGAAAAGATTTTTAAATATCAGTAATAAACTTTGAAAGCCACGCATCAACTCAGAGGTGTTATGAGAGTGCGCGTGAATAGCAAGCAGCTATCCCACACCAATGAGAGTGCAGCGCAATGAATCCGAATTCTCTGCAAGCAGCTACACCGCACCAATGAGCGCGAAGCACTCATAATCGAATCCACTCGGCCATTACCGTCTCAAGACTGAATACAGAATAATCCGAAGTAAATTGCAAGAAGCTATGCCGCACCAATGAGTGCGCAGCGATATGAATGCAAGTTCTTTGCAAAGAGCTATGCCACACCAATGAAGCCATTATCGTCTTAACAACGAATACAGAGAAGTTAGACGAACTTTCTCTTGTAATGTTGCTATAAACTTAATAATTTGCAACATTACTTATGAAAATAATTTCTATACTTATAATAAGTATTAAATCGGCCCTTTTAAGAGCCAAAAATGTATTTAATGTAGAGCAAACTGCTTTGAAATGTTATCAGTCCTTTTCAGAGCCACATATTTTTAACTTTAGAACATGTTCTTATGCTTTAAACAATTGTTCTCCTCGAAGGACAGATTACTTTACCATACGCATTTTCGTATTTCAGAAAATGTCTGGTTCGCTTACGTTTCCTTACTTACCACTCACGTTTTCTCAAATAACCCTATTTCAAAAATGTCTAATCTCTCTCTTAGTTCGTTAACTTTCCCAAGACTTTGCCACTCGCGTTTTCTCAAATGACTCCATTTTGAAACGTAGTCTCTTTCTTTGGTTCGCTAACTTTCCCAAGACTTTGCCACGCGCGTTTTGCTACGTGTTCTTACGTTAAAAAAAATTATTATCCTTAAAAGGATAGATTATTTTACCGCACATGAATTTTAGAACCTAAAGTTATGTAAGAAAACGCGAGTGGCAAAGTTATGGGAAAAATGAGTGAACGCGAACCAAAGAGAGAGAGACTAGACATTTTTCAACATAGGCTTATTTGAGAAAACGCGAGTGGCAAGTAAGGAAATGAAAACTACGCATTTCTTAAAATACTAAATGCGAGTGGTAAGTAAGGAAAAGAAAGCGAACGCGGACCAAAGAGAGAGACTAGACATTTTTTCAACATAGGCTTATTTGAGAAAACGTGAGTGGCAAGTAAGGAAATGAAAACTACGCATTTCTTAAAATACTAAAACGTGAGTGGTAAGTAAGGAAAAGAAAGCGAACGCGGACCAAAGAGAGAGACTAGACATTTTTTCAACATAGGCTTATTTAAGAAAACGTGAGTGGCAAGTAAGGAAATGAAAACTACGCATTTCTTAAAATACTAAAACGCGAGTGGCAAAGTTATGGTAAAGTAAGCGAACCAAAGAGAGAGATTAGACATTTTTCAAATAGGGTTATTTGAAAAAACGTAAGTGGTAAGTAAGGAAACGTAAACTACGCATTTCTTAAAATACTAAAACCCATATGGTAAAAAACTCTGTCCTTTTAAAGACAATAATTTTTTTAAAAGCGTAAGAACATATTCCAAGTTAAAAATATGTGTCTCTGAAAACGACTAATTAGAAATATTTTTCAAAGCAGTTTGCTCTACGTTAAAAAATATTTTTGTGACTCTGAAAAGAGCCGATTAGTGGTGGCTCTGAAGGAACCGAATTAAAATGAAATCGGATTTTAAAATTCATAATAGTTTTCTACGTTAAAAATATTTGTGGCCCTGAAAAGAGCCGATTTAAAATAAAATTATTGAATTTATATATATGTATATGATTAAAAATTAGAAAGTTTTTCTGCGTTAAAAATAATTGATGGCCCTGAAAAGGGCCGATTGCTGGCTCTGAAAAGAGCCGATTAATAGAGGCTCTGAAAAGAGCCGATTAAAATAAGCGCCGCCGAACATTCCTTCTTTTTTCATCATCGTCATCTCTCGGTCTTCTAAGGTATTGGATTTCACACACCACCTGTGGTGATGGTGATGGTGATGATGTAATATCTATAATCTCCGGTTCATGAGCCGGAGATACTAAATCAATCATCTCCGGTTCATGAACCGGAGACGAAACGTCCATAGCCACATCCCACGGGCTGACACGCACTTCCAACAACTCTCCAGGTATCTCAACGTACTGTTGTACGACTGGGTCGTACAACCATGCTGGTGGCGGTAAAGCTGCCGGAGGTGGTGGTAAAACTGGTGACGGTGGTGGTGGTGGCGGTGGTGAAGGTGGCAAAGGCAATGGTGGCGAAGGAGCCAACGATGACGCCGGTGACAGTGGTGGAGTCTCCATCAGATTCAGTTCAAAATCCTCCCAATTCACTTCAGCCATGTGCTCCTCGATGATTTCTAAAATACGTTGAACTTCTTCCTCGCTTAATCCGAAGTCTATTTGAGCGGATTAAAAAAGAATGATTGAATCCGCGAAATGCTAGCTAATTTATATTATCTAAATAAGATCGCGCGGACCTCTTCGCAATGTATAAGGTGGAGGCGCGGGAGGGGGTTAAAGTCAAATGAAGGTTATAAATATGGGCGCGCGAGCAATTAGCACTTATTATCACGTCAATCAATTCGAAGGAAGGAAGCATCATCGGAAAAGTCAAAGAAGAAGATACAAGCCAAGCAATCAGCACTTATTATAACATCAGTCAACTAGAAGGAAGCAACATCGGAGAAGTTAAAGAAGAAGAAGATACAAGCCGATCAAAGGACTGAAGAAAAAATACAACCAATAAAAAAATTACAATCTGTTCTTTTAAGAACATAATAAATTATCAATATCGGAACAAATATTCATTTTAATAGTCCTTTTTAGGACTTAGAAAAATTTATGAAAATGTCTTTTTAGGGACAAGATATTTAAGAAAAAATTACAATCTGTTCTTTTAAGAACATAATAAATTATTATCAATATCGGAACAAAATATTCATTTTAATAGTCCTTTTTAGGACTTAGAAAAATTTATTCAATTGTCCTCCTAAGGATAAAAATATTTTTTTTCCAGGTTTAGAAACATGAGTTAAATTTTATTAACTCTTTACAATAGTTAAGCAATAAAATTAGTTAATAATTTTAAAATAATTTTATGTAAAAGTGCACGTGAAAAGTGTTTGTGAAAAGTGTTTGTGAAAAAGTGATGTGAAAAGTGAATTGTTAAAAGTGCTACTTGTTATATTTAACTAACTTTTAAAATAAAATAATAATTTAAAATAAAATTTAATAAATTTAGTGAAAGTGTTTGTGAAAGTATACTATTAAAAATTATTTATCAAATTTAGATAACCTTTTAAGTTTATGAAATTAAAAGATATTTAAAAATTGTTTATTGTATATATTAATAAATAATATAAATTGATAGGCTTAAAATAATTTAATAAAAGTGTTTTTAAAATGTGAATTGTAAAAAGTGATTTTTTGAAAAGTGCATTAAATTAAGTTTTTCTTTTTTCAACTTCTAATTCAAAAAGATTTTTTTAGCTTTATTTTTATTAATAATGCTCAATTTAATTATATTTTTTTATAATTTATATCTAAATTAAGTAAGTCATGCTTGGCAAATAACTCATAATTTATATTTTTCAATTTTACCCAATTATGAGCACTCAGTCTTTTTACCTAATTTTCATATCTTAGCAACTAAAAGAGCTAGGCACTTAAAAATTGGTGTGTAGCTTTGTTGTGTTGATAGAAAAAAGGAAATAAAGTTTCAAGTCTATAAGATTATTATTTCTTCATCCGATGATAAAAAAGTTGATATAAAAAAAGTGAAGTTTGTTCGTCTAAATCTAAAGTTTGAATTATTTGATTTTTATAAATTAATACTTATAAAAATTTAATTTGATTTATAAGTAAAAGTTGTTTAGCTGTCAAATTAAGAAAAATCTAAAAAAATCTGAAAATCTGTGAAAAAAATATAAGTTCAGAATATGTGAGAATGTTCTGACATTAAAAATATTATTTAAAATTAATTTGAAATGAAGTGATTAGTGCGCATTAATTGTGCTCTTGAAAAAGGTTTTAAATTTTTCAAAGAGTTATTGAAGTATTCATCCCCACCAAGTGTGAGGGTGGGGATTGAGGATATATATAACCCATTACGCAACGAGTTATCTCATTCTTCTTCGCGATGGCAAGTCAAAGGCTTGGTCTTCCGGTTCTACCAGCTCCATCCTTACCAGTGCTGTGGGGAGGTCTATCGCCAACGCCACCAGTTACACCACCTTCGCCATCTTCGCTCAAGAAATTTTCGTGGCCAAGGCCTCTTCTACAACCACCACCACCATCACCGTTTTCATCAATCGCTGAGGCCTTGGGTGAGGAGTTAATGACTTTAGCAATGGAGCCATTATATTTTACTCCTCACATCACGGCCTTTCTGGAAAAGAGGAAAAAGATGATGGAAGTAGAAGAAGAAAAAGAAGAAGATGGACCATGGGTCAGGAAACCCACTCGACCTAAGAAGGTGCCAACTGGAAAATGGAGGCCTCGTTTGTTCGGTGTCGACATTTTATAAAAATTTTTGGACAATCGGCCCTTTTCAGGGCCATCAATTATTTGAACGTAGAGTAAACTGTTTTAGAAGTATGTTCTCTTTAAACTTACTTTTAAAGTAATAATTTTTAAAATAATTTATTTATTAAATTAAAAAATTTTTTTTTTCTTTAATGTGGTAAGAACCCCTCTCTCGCTCTTTACCTATGAGATCCTACCCGTTCATGATAAGTTATTGTATCAATAAACTTATCATAAACTTACGATCTCTCCATTTAAGAATTTTTTTTTTTTTTTAAGTATACATAGAATGTAATAAATCTTTATTTATCATACAATAATTTTTATTACATGGACATTCTTCTTCTTCTTCTGATACCATCAAAGAATTGAACGAGGTAAAACTACAGTTGCCATCTACTTCATCAACACCTTTTCCACTCCCGAGAAGCCATTTCTTCAGCATTTGAACATTCTTAAATGCACAAGCGGGGTTTGAACACTGATGGATGGTGCATGTCGGAGTTTCATCATTCTCTGCTAGTGTTGAGAAAGATGGACAGCCGCTATGCTCAATATTACAGACTAATCTGAAAAAACAATTTATTAATAAAAAAATTTTTTTAGTTTTAAATAATTTACTTACTTGTCACGTAATATTTCGGCTACCCATTTTCTCTTCTCTTCTCCTTTCACCCAAATTTTCGTCGCATCTTTACAACATTCTTTTAAAGTATCTGTAAGTCTTTCGTAAGGAATGTCTCCAGAATTCCAAGGTATACCGTGCCAATATTTTTCCAACCATTTGTTAACACTTTTGTATTCGCTTAAAAGATATTTCCAAAGATATGGCGATTGGAAATTGAAGACCATTGGTACCGAATCATCTTCGAGAGTAATTATAGCAACTTCTTTGAATACAAATTTATTCAAAGACCTTTTGAAGCCTTGGACGTCCAGTACGATCTCCATCTCGGTAATGAATGATACTTTTATAATATCGTTCACACTTTTATATTAGCACTAAAATCTCTGATGAACCAATCGCGACACTTTACCCCCCACTACGTAGCTCTAATTTTCCCCACCCCAATACTCCCACTCCGCCACCTCCCACGCTCAACTAAGAGTGCATATAAGCAGCCGCAGACTCGCGGATGGATCATTATTCATCAAACATCATCAAGTAACATTAAAATCTACAAGTGAAAATTAAAAGTGGACTTAGAAAAATTAAAAGTAAAAGTGGACTTAGAAAAAAAAGTGAAAGTGGACTTGGAAATATTTAAAGTGAACTTTGAAGATTTTACAGCGAACAATAAAGTGGATATATAAAGTGAATTGTTAGTTAATTATAAAACTGAGTTCATCATGTCAGAGTACTACATAAATACAGTGAAGAATTTGTGGAAATCTTTGCATTACGCGGCAAGTGGTACAGCTGATAGTGAGGACATTAAAAGGTGGTTAGAGTTGGTTGATAAAGTGATCGAAGACTTACAAGTTGTGTTAAGTGAATCAACGTTGACACGAGCAAAAAAACAAAAAAATGAAACGTCACTGAGACATCTTATAACCATTCGCGAAAGACTATTAGAGTTTGTTAAGAGAGGTGGTCAGCTTCAGGCTGATATTCAAACGCCAAGTGTAGAATGGAAAGATTTTCAATCAGCCTTCGCTTCTCGAATGTTGTCGGGTGTGATTACCAATCTAGGACATTTAGGACTAGAAACATTCATGAAAGATGCTCTTCCTATTTTTGAAGAAAAAGTGAAAGATGCTCTAGCTCTACACAACGCCATCTCTGTCAACCTTGAACTTGCAGCAGAATATACTTTACAGAAAAGTGATTCGGAAATAATTGAGGTTAAATACTTTAATACAAAGAATACCTCTATTTTTGAAAGCAGTGATTTGAAAAAGTGGTTCCAATTCAATGCAGTGGAATCAATTCAAGCGGCAATGGAATCGAATAATTTCTTCTTCTTCAGGAATAAGTCTTCTTCTTTTTCTCTTGCTTTCAAAAGCAATCTCTTTAAGTGGGTCAATGATGGGTTTAAGAGTTTGTTGAACAACTCTTTCCGTAATTTCTTTTCCATATTTTAACATGTCATACTTGCGTTTTACAGAATTTCGCGCTTGAATAAGTTGCTGGAGTAAGGCTTTCTTTTGTTTAAGGTCTGCCATGTTACCTCTTTGAGTTTCAAAGATAGATTGATGAATCTCTGCTAAGTATGAGTTGTATTTATAGCAAAACAATCAAAACCCTTTCGATATCTACCAGCATTTAGTGGACTATCTTTGTCAATCATTAGAAATCCATATTTATCATCTATCCAACATTTAGAACATAATTCTTTGAAACGTAAAAAAGTCATGTCAGAGTTAACATGATCTTCGTATAAATGTCTCAGATTAACATCATCTTGACGAAAGATAACTAAGAGATTAACATTATCTCTTATGAGATGTTTCGGGATTCGAGCATAAGACTGGCAGAGGTAGAAACAATCAACGTTCTTGTGTCTACCCATACAGAAGTATGCCCTGATGTGTTCTTGTTTTTCACAAGCTACATCGTCAAAAATCATTATAGAATTTGGAAGAGCGTTATCCGGAGATATTACTGATTCGTGTTCGCTAAATGGAAAGTATTGCATACCTTCCAGTGGCTCTAAGAGCTCTTTCAAAAACTTATATTTTGCTTGATTAAGAGATTTCGAATATACGTAGACATTCTCAAATCTTAGACCATTAGGATGGGTTATCAGTGCTACTAGGCTATTAGTTTTACCACAATTAGATGGTCCGCAAAATACACCTCTTATACTATCTGGAAGTAAATTTCCATGTTTCTTTGATTTATTCTCTTGCTCCGAAATAGCATCAAAATTGGCTATCGGAAGTTTTACAGACTGCTCTTTGAAATTCATCTCGACAGACACAAACTGCGACTGTTCGATTAACTATAAATACGCTGCTTATATACCCAATGGGTTAGTTATCCTTTGAACTTCAAAGTGTTATGATCATATATCGACGAAGTGGTCGTGGTTTGCTTAATAAAATCATTAATAATCTTCCACTGGAACTTCATCTACCGGGATATCAATATTGTGGACCAGGGACGAAATTAGCCAAACGTTTAGCTAGAGGTGATCCAGGAATCAATCCACTCGACAAAGCCTGCAAGGAGCACGATATTGCTTATTCACAGAATCGTGAAAATATTGAGGTTAGAAATAGTGCTGATAAGGTTTCAGGAGAAAAAGCTTGGGAAAGAGTTTCATCGAAAGACGCTAGTATTGGTGAGAAAGCAGCTGCATTCGCTATTGCAAACGCTATGAAAGTAAAATCTAAACTTGGAATGGGAGCAAAAAAGAAGAAGACTCCCTCTGTTACTCTTAATAAAATAATTAGAGCCGCTTCTAAATCTATGAAACCAAGCAAGTGTGCTCGTCAAGCTATCTTCTCTGCTTTAGAGGCTGCTCGAAGTGCTGTGAGAAAAGCAGGTGGTAAACATAAAGTCAGAGTACTTCGCAGATTATCAATTCCAACTAAAGTAGGAGGATTCTTACCATTCCTCATACCTATCTTTGCAGGTCTAGGTGCAATTGGTAGTTTAGCAGGTGGTGCGGCTGGTATAACTAAAGCAGTTGATGATTCAAAAGCTGCTCAAAAACAATTAGAAGAAAAACAAAGACATAATCAAAAGATGGAAGAAATAGCTTTGGGTAAAGGTCTTTATTTAAAACCTTACAAGACAGGACTTGGTCTTCATATAAAGTCTGGTTTAAAAAAAAAAAAAGATCCTCAAAGTAAGGTTACCGCAAAGAGCTTTGACAGATTATGATCTCATAAAGTATGCAAAATACTAAAAATTCCAAATTTTCGAGGAGTTTTCATGCGAAATGCTTTACCAAAGAGTGGACCTCATTATCACGAAACAGTGATCGTTAATCTCGATGATGTAGATGGTCCAGGTACACATTGGGTAGCTTATCGAAAACGAGGCAAAAACGTTGTTTATTTCGATTCTTTCGGAGATCTTCAACCACCATTGGATTTAATGTTATACTTGGGAGTAGATGAGGTCAAATATAACTATGAGAGGTATCAAGACTATGATACATTTAATTGTGGTCATTTATGTTTGAAGTTTTTGAGTAAAAAACTTATAAAAGGAAAGTCAAATTAGCTATCTCTCATTATCCATTGAACAATCATGGAAGATTCATTGACGCTAAGTTTTTCTAGTACATCATCAGTGCTCGAAGCTCAGTATTTTCCTCCGATCGAACTTTCACCCGATAAGAACTATGTTCTTGGATTAATTGGTCTTTCGACCTTCAACTCAATACCTAACATCGATAGTGGAAACAATAAGTTCTACGTTGGTGAGGAAGAAATTTTATTACCGACTGGAAGTTACGAAATTAAAGATATAAAAAATTATCTTCGTGAGGCACTAGCATCAAAAGGAATTTCAATCGATATAAAACCCAATAATAGCACACTACGTTGTGTTATAACCTGCAGTCATCCTATTGATTTTCGACCGCAAGATTCCATAGGTTCATTGTTGGGTTTTACTCAACGTGTTCTTACAGAAAAAATCGCTCACGATTCTGATTTACTTGTAGCTATTTTGAAAGTTAACGCACTCCGAGTTGAGTGCAACATAACCTCTGGCGCCTATATAAACAATCGACGAGTGCATACCATACACGAGTTCTTTCCTGCAGTCCCACCGGGATATAAGATCATCGAAGTTCCATCTCCAGTCATTTATCTTCCGATCAGCGTCAAGAGCATAGATCACATTCAAGTACGGATAGTCGATCAAGACGGACACTTGATTAATTTTCGAGGAGAAATTATTACAATAAGATTACATCTTAAACAAACGTAATGGGTATCGTTTACAACACTAAAGTTGGTAGAGGCTATATAAGTAAGTCAACATGTCGACCAGTCATCAGTCGTCGAACGACAAAGAAAGCGCTAACACGGCAAAACATTCAGTTCCTAAGAAGTCTCGGACTAAGAATCCGTGGTGGAAAGTAACTTGTATATTCTTCTGTTGTTTTCAAAAACATGGAAGGAATTCTGAGCATACAGTCGGGAGTAAAGTTCGATGAATCAGTTGAACATTATGAGGTACATGCTCATCAACCTTATTCCGCATCTTCATTTAATAATAGTGATGAGATTCGTATATCTATTCAACATCAAGACTTATGTCTTCTACCATCCCGTAGTTCACTCCATATTTGTGGTAGAATCGTGAAAGCTGACGGAACCGCGGTAGCTAATACGGTCATAGTAAATAACGCCATCTGTCACATGTTTGAAGAAATCCGATATGAAATCAATGCTGTGGAGATTGACAAATGTAAAAATGTTGGTTTAACTACACTTATGAAAGGATGGCTTTCCTTTTGTTCTAGTCAAGAGTCAATTCTTGAGAACGCTGGTTGGGTTGATGTAGAGGAAAATCTAAAAGTAAACGACGAGGCAGATTACTTTGACTTATCTATTCCTCTGAGTATAATTTTCGGTTTTGCTGAAGACTATCGTAAAATTGTAGTTAATGTAAAACATGAACTTATACTGACAATATCTAGGAATGATTTGAATGCGGTAGTTCAAACGCATCATGAAAATAGATACGAAGATTTTCAGATCAATTTGCAAAGAATAGAATGGCTTATGCCCTATGTAATATTATCGAATGCCTACAAACTTCGCTTACTCAATCATATTGAAAAAGATAAACCGATTGCAATGAGTTTCCGCAGTTGGGACTTGTACGAGTATCCGCTACTTCCAACCACATCAAAACACGTTTGGACTGTTAAAACTTCTAACCAATTGGAAAAGCCACGTTTTGTTATTCTAGCTTTTCAAACGAATCGAAAAAATCTAAAAACAGCCAATGCGAGTCGCTTTGATCACTGCAACATAAGTAATGTAAAGCTTTTCCTTAATTCGCAATACTATCCATATGGAAATCTAAATTTAAATATTGAACATAATCAATTTGCTATGTTATACGATATGTATGCTAATTTTCAACCTGCGTACTATGAGAAAGATGCCGAACCACTCTTAAAAAAGCAAGATTTCATTGACTATGTGCCGTTGATTGTAATCGATTGCTCGAAACAAAATGAGTCTCTGAAAAGCGCTCCTGTGGATGTTCGCTTGGAATTTGAATCAAGAAATAATATTCTTGCTGGAACATCAGCTTACTGTTTGATCATACACGATCGCGTAGTCGAGTACAATCCTGTCAATGGTAATATACGAAAACTTGTCTAAGTGGTGGGGGAATAGTTATAAATTGAATGTTCATCGTCAAAAGAGTCATTCACGATGGAGTACTTGGTCGATATGCAAGGCTTCAAGCAGCCTGGTAATGACTATGTTTTAAAAGAATTGGCTATAGTTCCGTTGAACGATGATTCTGATCCTGTCGTGCTACTTTTTAAAGAACCGTTTCCTTGGCGAAGACTCACAGAGAAATATAAGACGCAAAACAAATGGTTTGAACAATATTATCATGGTTTGTCTTGGCGTTCTGGTACGATTCCCTACACCGAAATACGAAACATTCTTAAAGAAGCTCTACAAGATGCTAGCAAAATTTTAGTGATGGGAAGTATAAAGAAAAGATGGTTAGAACGTTTCAAGTTCAACGTTACCGATGTTACAGAGATGGGTTATCCACCACTGGATAAGATAAAGCTAGTGACTGTTTGCCCCCATCACGATGGAATGTATAAAGCTTGTTGTGCTCTACACAACGTCAGACTCATGAAAAATATATTTTACTGAGAGTCGTTTGCCATTGGAAATAGCTATGGAGTGTAAGTAAATGATTACATAGAGCTCTCATCACTATAAAAGTAGAAGCGTGTCATGACTTGTATTATTTCATCATGGGACAAAGTCCGAGCACCACCGCTAAACCTAACGAGTATGCTCCTCTTATCGATTCTTCTAAAAAAGAGAAGATGTCATGGAAGGAGCATTACGAAAAATATAAATCACAAATACCACCCCCAAATATCAAATATAAAAAACTTTAAATCGGCTCTTTTCAGAGCCACAAAAAATTTAAACGTAATCAACTATTTAAAAATTATAAACTTGGGTTATTAAAGTTGCTACAAACTTGAGTTATTAAAATTCTAACCTGTCGCGACAAGTAGTGGGCTACAAATACAGTGGGCTACAAATGTAGTGGGCTAGAATCCCCATGGGCTAGAATCTTCCTTGTTTATCTACTATAAAGCAGTACTCACATACATTAAGCATTTCACCAACAAAATATTAAACCACGGGCCTGGCAAGTTATTTTGTAGATATTTAGTAAAATTTAATATATTTTACAGCACTTGAAAATAAAAAAGATAGTGTGATGAGATAGAGAATGCATAATTTTATTTTATTAAAAGTATTACAATTAAAATGGGTATCTTCCCTGAAAGTTTTAAAAAGGCATATATAATTTTGAATTTGATGGCAGCAAATTCTCAAATATAAGTTATTAGAAGTTAATGGCTCTTCTGCCAAGTTTTTAGAAATAAAATTGCACAATTTTGGTCTTCAACCGTAGCATATTAAATAGAAAATTATTCCGAAACTTTGAAGTTAATCGTTTCGGAAATTGTTTATTTAGTAAGTCTTTCATCAGGAATAAAATAGAATAGATATCACTAAGATCAAGTATAGCTAATCAATGTTTAAGTAGTGATATTCACTCATAAATAAAATAATAAGTTGATCTGGTATATCATTTTTATTTCAATTTTGATGTGTACTATCATCGCTATCTTTATTTCAATAATCTCTTTTTTTCATAAATTATTTGGCAAAGTTTTTCCAAACATTTGTCTATCAAAGAGAATATGAATTGAACATTTTATGAATTTTATATTATTAAAAAGTAAGAGTTGAATACAGATGTACTCGACGATTGCTTCATTGATTTCAAAACTTTCTTTAGCTAAAACCGTAAATATTTCATGAATTTTATATTATTAAAAAGAATGAATTGAATACAGAAGTACTCGACGATTGCTTGATTAATTTTAAAACTTTCTTAAGCAAAAACTATAAATAAATTTAGTAAAAAGTATAAACTTAATAATAATTACTCAATTCATTTCAGTACTCTCAAGAGCTCATGTTTACACTTTTGAAAAGGACCTGTTACGTCACCAGCAACGACCTTCCATGGGCCTGTAATTTCTCTTTCACCCATCAAGCCGCAGGTAATTTTTGTTCTACTTTACACTGCTGGCAAATCTCACAGCTCTTAACATACTGTGATACTGTTTCCTCTATATAAGGCCAGTAATAATATTGTTTCACGCGAGCTACAGTCTTATCATGACCTAGGTGGCCAGCTGTCGGCTCATCGTGGCATTTATGCAGTACTTCTGCTCGATTTTCGCTGGGAACAACGAGTTTCCATACGTCATCATCTCCCATCGTTTCCTCTGTAAAACTGTCCGGTACATAGCGGTATAATTGGCCTCCGACTATTCTTCATCTTGGATAGTCATCGTGATTACTCGTAACCTGTTAAAGCAGAGACTTATACAACGCATCGTTTGTTTGTGACGTCCAACTTAGTACATTTAAGTGAGTGTTATATTCTACTGAATCTTCATGCGTGCGTGATAATGCATCAGGCACATAGTTCAATGCACCTTTTCTATGCCCAACAGTGTAAGAATAACCTTGCAGCTTCAGCGCCCATCACGCTAGCCTGCCCGTTGGATTATGCAAATTACAAAACCAACGTAAACTACTATGATCAGTTATGACTCTAAAGTCATAACCTTCAATATAACAACAAAACTTCTTGACAGCCCATATAACAGTTAGACACTCTCTTTTTGTTACGCTGTAATTTCGCTCTGCACTGGACATTGTACGACTAGCGAATTCTAATACACGCTCTTCGTCGTTAACTACTTGTAGAAGTGCTCCTCCTAGGCCTGAGTCGCTAGAATCTGTCTGTATAACAAATTGCAAATCGAACTGCGGTCGATGCAATAACGGAGCAGATGCAATCAAAGCTTTTATTTGATCAAAAGCAATTTCCTGATCGCTTGACCATACATATCTGCAGTCTTTTCTAGTAAGTATAGTCAAATTGTTCAAGAATTTTTTGTACCATGAAGCCATACCCATGAATCGCCTCAGCTGCTTTAGATTTTTAGGAGCTGGGTATTCAACAATGGGTTTTATTTTATCCGGGTCTGGCTTAAATCCATCTCTATTTACCAGCACACCGAGATATTTGACCTCTTCTCTGCAGAATATGCTTTTCTCATGACTGATCGTGAGACTTGCTGCTTTTATGCGCAGTAATACCCTCTTCAACCATCTCATATGTTCAGCAAATGTCTTGGTTACGACGATTATATCATCTAGTTATGAAAACGCATATGGTTCGAGTTCTGGGCCTATAACCTTATCGATTAATCGCTGAAAGGTGACGTCAGCGTGGCTAAGGCCGTACGGCATACGTTTAAACTGGAAAAGGCGCATGCCAGGTACCGTAAATGCCGTTTGAGCACGTGAATTTCCCTTCATCCTAATTTGATGGTAAGCACTGCTCAAATCTATTATAGAGATATATCTCGCTTTCTGCAATTTACGCAAGATATCATCCATTCTTGGTAATGGATCAGGTTTTGTAACTGCGTTAACTTTTCTAAAGTCAATACAGAACCTGAATTTGGGTTTTTAACTCGAACCACGGGGCTTGACCAGCCGCTCATTGAAGGTTCAATAATATCTGCCGCTAGCATCTCGTTAACCGGCTCGTGCATCCATTCTTCGACTTTTTTAGAAAAAGGATAATATTTCTGTTTAATAGGTCGTGTAGAGCCGGTATCGATCTCATGTTGGATCCAGTCCGTACAGCCTATAGGAGTATCATTTTCTCCTAATATTTCTATAATTAAACCTTTTAGACGAGCACGATCAGCTTCTGATACATCAGCCAAACCGACTGACCCTAACTTAGCAACATGTAATTGCCTAAGCGCAGCAATTTCTAAATTCACTTTCATATTTGTACCTTTGAAAGAAAGTTTATTTTTACAAGGATCGAAAATAGCCTTAAACGCTCGTATAAAGTTGCCACCTAGATGACATTCTTCATCTAAGCTAGGCATAATAGCAGAAGGGATTGTTTTTGTAACTCTACCTACCGTAAAAGGTAAGTCAACATAACCTACTATTAAGCATGGTCTACCATCTGCTACCTTGGCAAATCTGCCTGTAGCTGGTACCAACGGTAAATTACAGGCTGCTGCCAGCTGCAAACCTGTATAATTCATAACCGTACGAGACGCACGTGGGTCATATAATGCTCTTATACGGTAATCTCCGATCACTACCGTGAGCCACCATCGAGCTTTATCATCAATATCTGACTGAAGTTGCTCTTCTTGTTTACTTGTCTCAGCCTGACAAGTGCGAAACTCGCTTTGCTCTTCTACTGAGGTTTTAGGTAACTTTTTGTCTAGTACCTTTTCAGTAGAGAGTTCTGAGGTCTCGTGATCCTCGTTGGGAATAGTAGGCACATCATCTACTTGTTCCCTTGCCCTTTTCCCGCACATTGTGGACAAGACCATTGAGTGTATCCAGGTAGCCCACAGCAATAACAACTGAGGTTAGGATTTAGATTTCTCGTATTTCCTTGATTTCCTTCGTTAGTCTTATCCCTATTTGGGTTTTCCGCCTGATTTTCCATTTGGTTTTGACTCTGTTGCTCAGAGTTACCATTTCCTTGCTTAGGTTTACGAGGTGGTCTCTTAAAATTTTATTGATTTATGTAAGGGTTTTTCGTGGTGTATTTGGCGGAACTTGTCCAGACCGATTCATATTTGGAGGTGCAGGTTGCCTGTCTCTGCTTTTAGACATCTTATCTAACCGAGAGATTATTTACATCAGCATTTTAGCTATATTAAACTGTTCGGATGCCGGTGATTTTTCTTGTATTGCGGCGACCTTGTGTTTATTCTCTTTTCGTTTGGGCGTAGGGCGGTAAGCTACGTCAGGTAATAAAGAGTGTTCCGGCAGAGGAGGTGGCCTATATTCTCTCTCTCTCTCTCTTTGCATCTATTGTTAATTCAGCTCCAACTGCTTTTTCTAGGAGTGACTCTACGTCCACAATCTCATCTCTTCTTACCATACGTTGAATCAGGTAAGAGATTACGGTGTAGCAGATCGAGCTGTTGTCCTAAATCTGGTAATGAAACCTGTTTTAATATGATTGCTTGTAGGCACGTTATATAATCACGCACGGGTTTGTCTTTACTCTGCGTGCGTCTGTTTGCTTTAGATTGCAATTCTTGTTGAAAGCGTCTACTATGTCCATACCAACGTTGAGCAGCTTCTTTACATTTAGCCCAAGTGTTTCACAAATGTCTATTATTTCTGTACCACGTGGCTGCTACGTCTGATAACAGTTCGGAGAGCGAGGATAATAAGTTTCTCTCACTAAGTTTAGCCAGCGCTTGACACTCTTCTACTCTCGTTAGGAAGAGGTCCATGCTTTGTCCTCGTTCGCCTGAGAACGTAACATTCCAGCGGCGCACTATGTGACGTCTGCATTTTTATTTGCATTTGCTGGACGGTCACTTTGCCTGGTCAGATTAGCGTTATCTGTCGCACTGTTTGCAGTGTGAGGGGTACCTCCCCCCTCGACTGTACGTGCCCCTGCAGTACTAGTTGACAAACCATCATTATTGTTTCTATAGTTTTGAGGATTAGCCCTAGCATTGTCATTCGCTTGGATATTTAATGGGCTACTACTGTTATTGTAGTGTATACTAAATGTATCACAAAAAGCAACGTGCTGTTCTTTATATTTATTTGCTTGGTGGTTTTTTCAACTAGGTGTTTCCCCACCTACGGCCTCATCAAACAGATGTGTGCTTGGCTATTTAATGGGCTACTACTGTTATTATAGTGTATACTAAATGTATCACGAAAAGCAACATGCTGTTCTTTATTCTCATTTGCTTGGTGGTTTCTTCGACTAGGTGTTTCCCCACCTACAACCTGATCAAACAGATGTGTGCTTGAGGATCTTGGTGTTGAAAGTACTTCAACTTTTTGTGATAAAGAATTCACTGTAGTTGACATTCCTTCCATCTTAGAAGACACCTCATGTACGTGTTTTCTCATATCTTTCATCTGGTTGTGCATGGCGGTAAGATAGTTTATCAGTTCTTTTGGTACGTTAGAGACATCTAGTGCTATTTCACTTCTTTGTTGCCCGTTGGGATTCTCAAGAACCACCTGATCGTTACCTGCGTTATATTGCTTAACGTAGCGTTTAAATTTCTCACCACCGTTTCGTCATTACGTAATACAGCGAGTGGATGTTCTTCGTTTGGATCCACGTTATCATCATAGATCTTAGATACTATCTTTTCAAATATAGTTTTTTCGATAAACTCTTTGCTGACCGAAAGGCAGCGTTGTTGCGTCGCCATTTCGTTTTCCCCAGTGTTAAACTGTTCGAAGTCCACCGCAGTATAATTGCCCAACAGCCATCGTACTAATCGATGTAACTGTTCGAAAGATAGCCCTTCCAGCTTCAATTCTAACGTTTGAAGCGAATCTACTAGGTCATCTTCTGACAAGCATGTTAGAAGATGACCTATTATGAACCCATTTATGAACCTTTACAGTGGCAGCTTTATAATTTTTGTCGACCGTTTTCTGCTGTGTTGCCATCTTGTATAAATATTGCTATCTTCTTTCTTGGAATATTCTCTATTTGTGCTAACACTCGCTGTTCTATTAACGCTCGCTGTGTGTGTGTACGCACGTTTATTTATGAGAAAATTATTTTACTGATCGTTTGTATATGATTATAATAGAACCATGTACATACGTAATAGTTAAAATTTATTAAATTGTATAAATAAATTAATTAAAATTAAATGTTTTGATTTTTGGATTTATATTAAATTTCTAGTAATTACCATCAATTTTTCCAATTTAAAAATACAATACATTATTAAATAAAATTTTACAATGTTACGTGGCAAATTCCCCGGAACTCCGAGTGAATCCCCGAAGCCACGAACTTACCTTGGTTCACAAATTTATATTTAATTTTAATTGAGCGCCAGTGAACCCTGCTCAGCTAGCTGGATAGAGTAACTGCAGAGGAGGTTAATACTTACTGGCCTACCTCGGGTTGTAGGCTGGTTTTGACGATCGGAGTGGTCCAAAAGAATTTCAATATAATTTATGACTTAGTAAGAAACTAAGAAGTTAAAAGCTGCAATGTTTTAATATATAAAAGCAATTAAATTTTGAATTTATATGATAAAGAAAAAAAACTATTGATATTAAATAACTCTAATTATTTAAGAAAAATAAATAATATGATTAATTTTCTTTAACTTAATTTTTGTCCTGAAAAGAGGAAAGGGAAAAATAACTATTTGATTCTCTATTTAACTTGAATTTCAAACTTATTATATTATCAATTTAAAAGGGGAAATTTTGTTCACAATACACAATGATATATAGAGAGAAAAAAAAAAAAGAATGCCGCTTAATTAATTTCTCGCACTTGAGCCGTGCGCATGCGCAGAAGACAAAAAGAGCATTTTCTTTATCTACACGTGTAATTAGTTAATCGCTTATTAGATTGAATAATAATTGTTTAAGATTTTAATTACGCGACGCTCTGTTTTCTTACTGCGTGGTCGCACAACCCGGCACTAATAACTCGCACTTAAAATAAATATAAATAAAAAAAATAAAATTATAATAAAAAAAAAAAAAAAAAAAAAAAATATTGAAAGAAATAATCTTAGTCTCGCTCGCACTACTCTGTACAAAGAGAGAGAACTTTGAATTTAATTAATAGCTAACGTATAGCTATCTCGCTCGCACAATTTCACAATGGACGCCGCGTCACTAATTTTCATCAATATACAGATTCATAATCAGAATTTAAGAGGAGGTCACGTATCTCTGTCCTTTTCTAATGAAAGAATTGAGTCTTTTACAAAAACTAATAACTTTAGCAAAAAATGAAGAGAAAGCCACATCTCGTAATAAAAACAGCAATATTTTCTTTGATAAGAAAGAATTAATTTTATTGCTTCGTTTTCAAGAAAACCTTGAAAAACTTAAATCATAGTGGTTAGGGTGGACAATTTGGTTTTTCAAGGTTTTCTTGAGAACGAAGCAATAAAATTAATTTTTTCTTATCAAAGAAAATATTGCTTTTTTTGATACAAGATGCGGCTTTCTTTTCTTTTTTTGATAAAGTTATTAGTTTTTGTAAAAAAATCATTTCTTTGATTAGAAAAGGACAGAGATACGTGACCTCCTCTTAATAAAGCAGATTTAATTAACTTTAAATATTAAGAATTTCTCATTTAATTTATAACACAAGATGGCGTCGCGTCGCCAAAAATAATGCCTTCGCACGTGGCTTTCTTTTCTCCTTTAATTTTCGCTTAATTTTAACTTTGTTAATTTTACTCGTATTTTCACTAACCCGCACTGATATTAATTTTAATCTGCCCGCGATTGCGATCAAGAAAACTTTATCATATTAGTAACAACACAAGATTATACCTCTTAAGGAGAACTGAGAGAAATAACGAGAAAAACCAACAGAAAAGATAATTTTACTAGTTCTTACTTGCTAACCCGCTGGTAGAGTTCCACTTACGGTCGCTTGCTGATAATCAAAGAAAGCCGAAAACGTGGAGCTAGTCGATGAAAGAAAATGGTGGTCGAAGAATGACGGTGATGGACCTCGTAGGAGATCGGTCGCAGAGTCGTCGTCTGGAGTTGCTCACCGTACTTCGTCTTCTCCTTCCTTTTCGATGATACGATCCCACGGCTTTCCTGCACAAATCTTTGCTCTTTTCTCCTTTCTTTCTCCAATTCAATTAAAGATAGACTTTTTTTATTCTCGAGTGCACTCGATGGCTGCTAAATCAAGAGTGATCTGTTTAAAGAAGAAGGAAATTATATTCTTTTTCGTCTTGTTATCTATCTTTGTTGCACTTAGCTACTTTCTATTTTCTATCCTTCTTTTTCGCCGCGTCTTAGTCTCTGTTTTGATTTCTTTAGTTACGAGTCGCTATCGATAACTTAATCGACTCTTGGTCGCGGATCTTCTATCTTTATCACTCTCTTAATGTTTTATATCATACTCGAGGTTGCTATATTGCTTTACGCAGTAGAAACATCGATTATCGAATATTTCTACTCATCGTTGTCCCTCATTGGTCGATCTTACATATATATGTACAACTACATGGCGCGGTATTGAAATCTCTAATTATACGTATGAATATATATGAGTATATATATATATATATATATATATATATATATATATACATGTGGATATATATATATCTATGTATATTCCCTTTATATTTTCTCGTACTCATTAGATCTTATGTAGTGTACTATATCTCTATACGTTTCAAGTACGTGTTCCACTACATAGCATTCTCTATTCATACTTGTTCCTCTTGCGTGTATAGCTTGAAGTCGTCTGTTCCATCTTTCCTTCTTGCTCTTAAGCCGTCGCCATGACAGTTTCTGCTACGCCGCGTCGTTGTTTACTTCTCGTCACCGTTCATCTTTGACTCCTCGTGATTTCCAATCGAGGACGGTGTTTTCATTTCTTTTTAATGTTGTAGTTAGCATCCGTGTTGCTAACTACTCCGAGATTGGTCGCGGTATTTGTGTGCGTCGTCCGTGTGCGCGAGGTTGAGGCTATCACAACGCCCTAACCTATCTTTTACTCTTGAGTGTTGGTGTTACATACTCATGATCTTGTGTTGTTTCTAGGTCTTTGGTCTCTCTGGGCTTCTCTGAGGATAGTTGTGATAGTAGTTTTTGTGCTTTGTCGATGCAGGCTACTGAGCTCTTTACTCTGCTTCTTGTTGCCTTGGTTTTCTTTTTCTGGCTTGCATTAATTTCCTCCTATTTGTTTCTTGCAAGTGGCACTCTTTTTAATTTCTTTTTAACATATCTGGCTTTAATCCTATCAATTCATCAATTCCTTTCTTTTTTTCAATCTCTAATACTTTATTTTTTTCTTACAGGTTTTTCCCCTCGGCTCTCTCAATCCTCCTTTTATACAATATAATTAACTTAAATCTAATTACTAAATCTTAAACTTGGTTAAAGAAAGCCAAAGTTTAATCACAGTGTACGCGTTATTTTATTTATATTTAAAATTTTCCCCCTAAACAAACAAAAGAAAAGATTTTAACTAACGGGCCTCCTATTTAAAATATAAGTGAATTCTAATGTTTCTTTTTTACTTAACGAGTGTTTATCTTCCTCTTAAACCAATTAATACAAGGTATGATGTAGTTTAATTAATAATCACATAGTGATGGTGTACGCGTCATTCACAAAAAGTAAAAAAAGTGCAGTGCTAGTTCCTAATCTTAACCCTAAGCTTACATAAGAAATCCCTTAATTAATAAATTTTGAATTGATAACTTAAATTAATAAAACAAGAGTCTTAAAAGTTAGGAGTGTAGTGTGAATAATAAAAACTAATCTAAAATTTGGAATCCTTAACCTTGTTTTTTTTTTTTACTAAGCTTAACATATGTAAAACTAATTTTTATTTAATTTAAGTAAAAATCTTTTATAACATAAAAACAGTTCTTAATTTTATCCTCTTCATAAAGCTTTAACATTTAATTATTAAACTTTGAATTTTTCTCATTTAAAAATTAAAAAGCAAATATACGCATACTTGTGATGTTTTATACATCACAACAATATTAGTCAATTTAAAATATAAAGTATTAATATATATAACTAAATCCAAAAATCTGTGCGTTTTTAAACTTTTGTTAAAAATGCACACTTAACTGTGTAGGGACAATTTATTTATTTTACATATGTATTTAACGTTCAATGTGAAATTTAAATTAATATGAAGTCTTCGAGGAAATTCTAAATTTTTTCCACAACACAAACAGCGTCGGTCGATTGTCGCGCTACGGACTGGCAATCGTTGCTGAGAGAGAAAAGTAGAACAAAAATTTTCCACTATGTGTAAAAATAAAATTTTAAATTTAAAACCTTACTTATTATACAAGCGAAGAAAATTTCTGGCCCTTTAATATATATAGAAAAAAAATTATCTTTATTCAATTAAATTTTATATCAAAAAACAAAAAATATTTTTAATGTTAACTGTCTTAAATTATTTTATATTAACCCTTTAAAGCACACATTTTTCTATTAGGAGTTATTCGCTGAAAATTGGTATACCAAGATTTTTGGGGTCGCTAATCACGAATCTGAAGTCAGATTTATTAAATTCTGTATCCAATATGATGAATTCAAGATGGCGGACAATAATGTCCTCCGCCATTTTGAATTTTCAAAATCTGACACAGGATTCATATTTAGCGATCCCAATAACCCTTCAGTACGAATTTCCAGAAAGGTTAGACCAGAAACGTGGTCAAAAATAGACTTATCTCAAAAAATCACGTTTTTTTGCATATGATTGTTTATAAACAGAAAACCATTGTTGTTCGAGGTATGTGTAATTTTTCTACATGTTCCTTAATATTTTAGAGATGAACGAAAAGCGAAAAACCCATTTTAAATTCGTTGTAAAAAGAGTAAATAATTGTATAGTGAAAGAATTTAGGTGGTAAATATACTTACCACTGTGCTTCAAAGGGTGAAAGGCTTATTTACAATTAATTTTGATCTCAACTCCTTCGTTAGTTAAAATCAATATTCTCTCTTACCATTAAAGTTTATATTTTATTATTAACAACCTGATCGGTAAGAAGGGTATATGCGATAACGTACGAACTTTCTGCACAAATTCTAAATTGCCTGTTCGCTTTTTCTTTTGAAGCGAATTTTAACATAAACTTTGAAAATATTTGTTTTCTGCCAAAAAAAGAGGAAAAAAAAATTTCGGAACACGTGGAGACACAAATTTTAAATTTCAAACAAATAATTCTATATAACTTTCCAACTACTAATTTTAATATATAAAAGAAATATTTTGATATTGACTACGCATACGTTTGTATTGTCTTTTTCTTTCTGTTCGGTATGCCTCACACATATACAACAAAAATATTATTTATGCCAAAAAAAATAAAACATCATTGCTTTCATCACCTCACAGAAGAATAAAGAATGATTAAGTTATTATTTGCATTGAATATATCTCAAATTTTGAAGTTCGCGCCACAGCGTAAGAAAAACGCCAACATGTATCTGCGGGCACACAGACATAGTATGTATGTAGAAGTAAGCACATATGTAAGCGTTACGCACAACCTGCGGTGCGCAAGTGAGGGATGAGAAGCGTAAGCTATGTGATACCCGAGACACGTAAAGTAAGTCAGAGCGTTCTCGACTTCTAATGAGATAAGTAGCCTTTCTGTTGTCCTCAGGTGATAAAATATATTTTGGACTTGTAATAAAGAGAGTTCTTTTCTTTGTCTGCCTATCCAGCAACCGGTTTCTTTTGGACCTCTTACAAGTATATCTAAGCATTCTACGAGGACGAGAAGCTTACACTGGTGACCCCGACGACCGTTAGGAGAGACAGTACAACGCAGCAGCGAGCAGGCCGCCTTAGCAAAAGCCGTTCGCCAGCGAGGATCGCCGAGCAGAAGCTGCCATTATCTCAACGGGAACACGCGTAAGGTGAGAAATATTTTTACCGCGTGCGCGTTGTAGCTACTTGTCTCAGATTAAAATTATAATTTTTATGACATATATTTGATTAAAATAAAGAAAAAATCACTTTAAAAATTACAGCAAAAATTTAAGAAGTAATAACGTTAGAAAAGAAGGAAGCCAAACGCGAAGTAAGAATGAAGATAGAGCACATTTAAACTCTCGAACCGGCGGGTAGAGGGGGCAACCTCGTCGAATACAGAAGGAATATGCCTCCACGTCGTAGATAAAGTAGTCAACGAAACATTTTGAGTAGATACGGGTGCGGAAGTACCATTAGTTCCAGAAAAGAAGAATAGTAAAAAAAAGCAGCGCGCGTTAAATTGTACGCAGCAAATAATACGCAAATAGATACATATGGTATAGAAGCTGGTGGATGCGAGAACTGGTGAGTCAGTCGCAGGTACTGCAAAGAAAGTAACGTACGTGCGGGTGTCGTTAATAGACCCGCAGAATAGGTACGCGCATACAGTAAAAAAATTTCCATCAGTACTTGGGCTTGAAAAGCCAACAATGAAAGGAAAGATGGATGTGTGCCACCATATCACCACAGTAGGACCGCCGGTAGCGCAGAAACTGCGCAGATTGGCACCTGATAAGCTGCAGGCAGCAAAGCAGGAATTTAAGAGATGGTGTAAAGAAGGTATATGCCAATCTTCAAAAAGCCCTTAGGCTACACCTATCCATAAGGTCCCCAAGAAAAATGGTGATTGAAGGATCTGTGGCGACTATAGGAAGTTGAACACAGTCACGGTGCCAGATGAATACCCTATTCCCAATCTCCAGGATTTTGCGTATAATCTAGAAAAAAAAATTATTTTTTCCGCACTCGACTTAGAGAAAGCATTTTTGCAGATCCCTATATTTCCAGAGGATGTACCAAAAACAGCGGTGACGTCTCCTTTCGGACTTGATGAGTTCCTAGTGATGACATTCGGATTTCGGAATGCCGCACAGACATTTCAGCGATACATAAACCAGGCCGTGGGCGACCTGGATTTTGTGTTCGCATTCGTTGATGAACACTTGGTTGCATCTTCATCAGACGAGGAGCACCAAGAATATCTTAAGATCGTCCTAGAGAGGCTAGAGAAATTCCACCTCAAATTGAACTCAGATAAATGTCAGTTCAGAGTCGATAAACTTATCTTCTTGGGCCATTTAATCGACAAAAATGGATTTAAATCAGATCCATTTAAGGTCGGAGCGATACAAGCCTTTAAGAAGCCCCAGACTGAAGACGTGATGCGTCGATTACTGGGAATGGTAAACTTTTATAGAAAAATCTTACCAAGAGCCGCAGAAGTACAGAGACATCTAGTAGCTATGGTAAAATTGTAATATGGCATCGAAAACAATCCATTTTATTGCGAAATAGCGCAAGACTCTCTTAGGCCGTATATACCGGAGGCACTGAGAGCAGTCATTTTTTAACTCTTTCATAGCAAAGAACACTC
The DNA here is from genome assembly GCA_017163975.1 of Anastatus disparis. NCBI lineage: Eukaryota > Metazoa > Arthropoda > Insecta > Hymenoptera > Eupelmidae > Anastatus > Anastatus disparis. The sequence continues at coordinate 3,253,839 of JAFFSR010000213.1, read as the reverse complement.
ATCTGCTAGGTCAACTAGTAAGATGATAAGGAAGCAGTACGTATGGCCAAATATGAACAGGCAGATAACATCCTGGTGTAGAGGATGCATGAAATGCCAACGATCGAAAGTAATTAGGGAAAACAAATCTTTACCTATAAAATTTAGCGAACGAGATGGACGGTTCGTCCATGTGCATGTTGACTTAGTTGGTCTGTTGCCGACTAGCAAAGGTTACAGATATCTTGTGACCATGATAAACAGGTATACTAGGTGGCCGGAGGCGGTGCCCGTATACGACGCATCCGCTTCTTCTGTCGCACGCGCTTTTTATGACACGTGCGTGTCTCGAATTGGTGCACCTGTCATCATTACTACGGATAAAGGCGAGCAGTTCGAGTTTTGCATGTTTCAGGCACTGTTAGAACTGATAGGATGTAAGAGAGTACGTACTACGGCATACCATCTAGCCGTGAACGGCATAGTGGAGCGTAGGCCGAATTTCTGGAATCGAAGAATCAACTTTGTAAAAAAAACTAATTATCAGAATGAATTTTCCTTTTACAGTTCACTCTACTATGAGATAATAAAAGGCGGAAAATAGAAAAACCTCAGAGAAATGGTAAATTTTTGGAAAATAGAGATAATAGTATAGCAGAGCGTAGGCCAAATTTCTAGAATCGAAGAATTCACTTTGTAAAAAAACATTAAACATTTTACTATGATAATTATTTTCATATTATTTCGAAAAAAATTATTTTTTTTCCAAATTATTAGGGTTTTTCTATTTTCCGCCCTTTATTATCTTAAAATAGAATGTGTTGCAAAAGAAAAATTCATTTTGATGATTAGTTTTTTTATAAAGTAAATTCTTCGATTCTGGAAAATCGGCCTACGCTTGCTATATGCTTAAAAAAATTAACTATTTTTCTGAGGTTTTTTTATTTTCTGCCTTTTATTATCTCACAATAGAGTGACCTGTGAAAGGAAAATTCATTCTGAAGATTAGTTTTTTTACAAAGTGAATTCTTCGATTCTAGAAATTCGGCTTACGCTCTGCTATACTATTATCTCTATTTTCGAAAAATTCACCATTCCTCTAAGGTTTTTCTATTTTCCGCCCTTTATCATCTCACAATAGAGTGAACTGCAAAAGGAAAATTCATTCTTATAATTAGTTTTTTTACAAAGTTGATTCTTCGATTCAAGAAATTAGGCCTACGCTCTGCTATACGAATTTCTAGAATCGAAGAATTCACTTTGTAAAAAAACTAAACATCAGAATGAATATTCGTTTTGTAGGTCACTCTATTTGGAGATGATAAAGGGCAGAAAATAGAAAAACCTCAGGAATTCAGAAAAAAATTATTTTTTTCAAAATAATATGAGAATAATTATCATAATAGAAAGATTAATGTTGTCAGGTTGGCAATACCTGACTTTGATACTGTAAGCTTCTCGTCCTCGTAGAAGGCTTAGCTTGCTTGTAATAGGTCCGAAAGGAACAGGTTGCTGGATAGGTAGACAAAGAAAAGAACTTCCTTTGTTACAAGCCTAAAATATACTTTATTACCTGAGGACAACAGAAAGGCTACTCATCTCACTAGAAGTTGAAAACGCTCTGACTTACTTTATGTGTCTCGCGGATCACATAGCTTACAATTCTCGTCGCTTACTTGCGCACCGCAGGTTGCGCGTAACACTTACATATGTGCTTACTTTTACATACATACTTATGTCTGTGTGCCCACAGTACTCTCCCCAAATAACCGTTTATGGTTATTTACATAAAAAATATATGAATATTTTTACATAATCAGTGGGTACTTTATTTACATATGATCTTTTTACATACTTGCGACTTTTACAATTACATATTATATAGTTACTCACGCAGTTACTTTTTTAGATGCATTTATCTTATGCCATTACTCTCGTGCATGCGATTTTACATTGTATGCATTTATTCTCACACATGCAGTGATTCAATTCTTACATTCCTACATGCAATTATTCTCACACATGCTTATATTCAATACACATATGATCCAAATTATTTACATTTTTACACTTGTAATCTAAATTATTCACATTTTTACACTTTTTATACATTTTTACATTTGTATGCCTTTAAAGGCTTCTATATACAACTCTTAAAAGTCCATTTTCGTTGTGGATTCTTGTGCCAATCTTTAGTCCGCTTTTTGGTGAGATCACGCGTCTCATTGATTTTATATAATAGGCTTTTGGTCAATTCTTCCAGAAAAAAAACGTCTTGGCTCGGCCAGCAGACGTTTTTATTATTTTTTTCGCTACCTACTGTCTCATGTTTTACCCTGTTACTGGTTTCTTTATTATTTGCTACGTTATCTGTCTCTTTGCACGTATCCGTAATGTCTATTTGCTCTTCGTTGAGCTCGTCGTATTTGTTATTGCTTACTTCGTTAAAATTATACTCTGGCACTTCCTGTATATGGTTACCTTCGTCCAATGCTCCAGTTATCTCATTATCTTCCCCATCTGTGGGTGAAGCCCCGCTGTGGATCTGAGCTTCAGTTATTACGTTTTCTTCCTCTCTTATACTATTATTTTCGCTCAGTTCTCTGTTGCTTCTATCTGTTTGATTTCTACTCTGAGGTACTACTTTCCTACCTAGTACTATTTCTTGTGGCTCAATTTCATTTACTAAAAAGTAGGCTGGTTTCAATCTTTCCACATTCACGGTTACGACTTTATTACCTTTTCTTATGACGTAATTACGGCCATTTTCGTGCCTAGACATGATCTTATATGGTCCTGAATATGGTTGCACAAGAGGTGATTTATCTGCTTTTCTTTTCTCTAATACATGAGTACATTCGCTAGATCTTTGAACACGAATGTTTTTCCTGAATGATTGTGTATTACAGGTACAGATGTCACTTGCCTTATGTATTCCCTGAATTCTGCTAGAAATAGATCCTATTCTCTTGCATCTATCTCTCCGAACTCGCACATATCACCTGGTATGGTGAGCGTTGTTCCATAAAGAAATTCCGCTTGACTGGCTTCCGTATCTTTTCTTAAACGCGTTCTCAACCCTAATAAAACATCGGGAAGGTTCTGGTCCATTCCCGACCTTCCATATGGCATATCAATGCTGCCTTAAGATCACGGTGCCATCGCTCCACCATGCCGTTCGCGGCTGGGTGGCATGCCGTAATACGTACTCTCTTACATCCTATCAGTTGTAACAGAGTCTGAAACATGCCAAACTTGAACTGCTTGCCTTCATCTGTAGTAATGATGACAGGTGCACCAATTCGAGACACGCACGTGTCATAAAAAGCGCGTGCGACAATAGGAGCCGATACGTCGTATACGGGCACCCCCTCCGGCCACCTAGTATACCTATCTGTCATGGTCACAAAATATCTGTAACCTTCGCTAGGTGGCAACGGACCAACTAAGTGGACGTGCACGTGGGTGAACCGTCCATCTGGTTCACTAAATTTCATAGATAAAAATTTATTTTCCCTAGTTACTTTCGATAGTTGTCATTCCATGCATGCTTTGCACCAGGATGTTATCTGCCTGTTCATATTAGGCCATACATACTGCTTCTTTATCATCTTACTAGTTGACCTAGCAGATGGGTGTGCTTTGCTATGAAAGAGTTCAAAGATGACTGTTCTCAGTGCCTCCGGTATATATCCGTGAGACTTTTAACAAATTTCCGAAAACAGTAAATTTAGGAGCACACCTTACATCTTTTAATATAATGTTCGTCATGAACCACAAAACAATAATCAAAGGTGTTGCAGCTTAAATCTAAGACGTTATCAAAGTTACAGGGACATTAGTGTCCAAATAAGGTCGGAAAAATTTTAAACTTTAAAAAATCCTGAAAAAATTTCAAATACATGTTTTTTGACGTACAATTTTGCGCAGATTTCGAAAAAATTATTTTTCACATTTGAAGTCATTTGACGACGCTAGGCTCTTAAAACTTACCGTAAGAGCCGATTTTCAGCCCTTTAAATACTCCAAAAAGTGGCTGAAAACGCGTTTCATGATTGGTGCAGTAGCTGTACGAAAATCCAATTTTTGGCTTATGAATATATTTTTATCAAAAAATTGAAGGTTTGACCAACGTTTTGAGACCAATGACGGCTCGCTACGTCAATTTGGCTTAGAGTTAGAATTTAAAAAAGAAAGGGCTAAAAATCGGCTCTTACGGTAGGTTTTAAGAGTTTAGCGTCGTCAAATGACTTCAAATGTAAAAAATAATAATTTTTTCGAAATCTGCGCAAAATTTTACGTCAAAAAACATGTATTTAAAATTTTTTCAGGATTTTTTAAAGTTTAAAATTTTTTTGACCTTATTTGGACACTAATGTCCCTGTAACTTTGATAACGTCTAAGATTTGAGCTGCAACACCTTTGATTATTGTTTTGTGGTTCATAACGAACATTATACTAAAAAATGTGAGGTGTGCTCCTAAATTCACTGTTTTCAGACATTTGTTAAAAGTTTCACGGATATCCTCATATACGGCCTGAGAGAGTCTTGTGCTATTTCACAATAAAATGGCGTATTTTCTATGCCATATTGCAATTTTACCACTTTTAATTGATGCTGCGGATTAGTTATTATATCCTGCAGCTGTTGATCTTCCCTTTGCTGTCTAGCTATTTCATTTAATGAAAATATTGTCGGAAATCGGAAATGATCAACTCTCGACAATGCGTCTGCCACTACATTATCTTCTCCTGGTAAATAGCAGATTTTCACGTTATACTCAGCAATGCATGTTAACTTTCTTGCTTGCAATGCTGTGCAGCTATCTAAACTCTTACCCAACACATGTATCAGTGGTTCATGGTCTGTGCATACCTTAAATTCTCTACCTTCCAAGTAGTAACCAAAATATTTGATGGCCTCATAAATAGCTAATAACTCCCGATTATACGTGCTGTAATTCGATTGAGCGGGGCTAAATGTTTTCAGAAAGAAAGCTAGCAGCTTCCACGTATTTTCTACTTTCTGTTCTAAAGCTGCGCCCATGGCGAAATTTGACGCATCTGTAACTGACCTAATCTCCGCATTCTTAGCTGGGAACGCGAGATAGGCAATATTTGCTAATTCTTCTTTTATTGTCTTAAATGCTCGTTCTGCTTCTTCGGTTCATTCCACGGGTCTTTTGTCCTTTTTCTTAATATTTTTTATCATAGCTACCTGATGTCTCTGTACTTCTGCGGCTCCTGGTAAGCTTTTTCTGTAAAAGTTTACCATTTCCAGAAATCGACGCATCTCGTCTTTAGTCTAGGGCTTCTTAAAAGCTTGTATCGCTTTGACCTTAGATGGATCTGGTTTGAATCCATTTTTGTCGAATAAATATCCCAAGAAGATGAGTTTATCGACTTCGAATTGACATTTATCTATGTTAAGGTTGAGGTGGAATTTCTCTAACCTCTTTAGGACGATCTTAAGATGTTCTTGGTGCTCCTCGTCTGATGAAGATGCAACCAAGATATTATCAACGAATGCGAACACAAAATCCAGGTCGCCCACGGCCTTGTTTATTTATCACTGAAACGTCTGTGCGGCATTCCCAAATCCGAATATCATCACTAGGAACTCATAAAGTCCGAATGGAGTCGTCACCGCTGTTTTTGATACATCCTCTGGAAATATAGGGATCTGCAAAAATGCTTTTTCTAAGTCGAGTGCGGCAAAAATAGTTTCCTCTTCTAAATTATATGCAAAGTCCTGGAGATTGGGAATAGGGTACTTATCGGGTACCGTGACTGTGTTCAACTTCCTATAATCACCACAGATCCTCCACTCAACATTTTTTTTGGGGGCCATATGGATAGGTGCAGCAAAAGGGCTTTTCGAAGGTTGGCAAATACCTTCTTCACACCATCTCTTAAATTCCTGCTTTGCTGCCTGCAGCTTATCAGGTGCCAATCTACGCGGTTTCTGCGTTACCGGCGGTCCAACTGTGGTGATACACATCCATCTTTCTTTTAATTGTTGGCTTTTCAAGCCACGAGTACTGATGGAAATTTTTTTATTATATGCGCATACCTATCCTGCGGGTCTATTAACGATACCTGTACGTACGTTACTTTCTTTGCAGTGCCTGCGACTGACTCACCAGTTTTTGCATCTACCAGCTCCCGTCGGGTCGGATCTGGGAGCAAATAGTAGTGCTTGATGACGTCACTTAGTATCACGTATGGTGCGTCTGCTACAATAAACGTCCATTTGATCTTATTTATGAACCTGAAGTCTAATTTCCTGTATACTATACCACATGTATCTATTTGCGTAATATTCGCTGCGTACGATTTAACGCGCGTTGCTTTTTTTTACTATTCTTTTTTTTGGAACTAATGATACTTCCGCACCCGTATCTACTAAAAATATTTCGTTGACTACTTTATCTACGACGTGGAGGCGTATTCCTTCTGTATCCGACGAAGTTGCCCCCTCTACCCGCCGATTCGAGAGTTTAAATGTACTCTACCTTCATTCTTACTTTGCGTTTGGCTTCCTTCTTTCCTAACGCTATTACTTCTTGCTATTCCGCGTATGGGTGATCTAGACCCTCGACTTTTTCTATCTACAGTACGTGGAACGGACTTGTCTTTCCTCATAATTAATCCAATCGCATGGTACTAAGCATCTATATGCGCTTTTTTCATATTTTGTGTGGTATACACAATAACGTTTGCTATTATTCCAATTATTAGTTCGCGAACGTTCTCTATTTCTAAATTTATTCTCTACTTTACCGAGCGTCTTCTTGATAACATCTTCTATATGAGCTTTGATACCTACATTATCTGCGTACGGTCCATCGTTTTCTTTTTTATCTTGACTTACGATACTAACCATTTTACCGACCTCTTCCTCACATTTATTTTTGTATACTCCGTTCGCGTTTTTTACCACGGTTTCTTCGTTTCTTAGATTTATTTCTCCCACCAGATGCGATTTAATACCCGGTGGAAGATTATATTTCCATACCCTTAAGATAACCTCGCGTTCTATTTTACCATCTGTTACGTCGAGCAATTCTATTAAATATTCCGACGGTTTTTCTCCGTGTGCCCGACATTTTCTAAATAATTTATTAAACCTTTTTCCTTGCGATTGTCCATACATGTCTATGAGATATTTCTTCAACCCGTTATATCTATATCCCGGTTTTAATGTTTTTACTAAATTCGATGTTTCACGAATTATGTCATTATCTAAATTGTTCATAAGTAACACGAACGCCACACTCTCATCTGTAACATTTTGCAATTTAGCCTGCGTTTCAAATAAATCAAACCACGTTTCCGGGTTGTGTTTCCAAAAGGGAAAATTAATTTGACGGGTTTGCACAAGGTTACTAGGTACCATTATATTACCGTGTTGTTCACCTAACCTAAAATTATTTGGCGCGTCATCAATATTATCTTTGTTTGTGTGTGTCGGTATTTGCTCGTTATGCACGTCGTGTGTTTTTAACTTCTCTTCCGATTTATCTTGGTTTAATTCGAGCATATCTATTCTCTTTATTAAAATTCTGAAGTTAGTTTCGAAACCTTTTATCATTACTAATATCTGTTTTTTGTAATAATCTTCTACTCTTTGCGTACCGCTCGCTCCTAATATACTACTACTATTCATCATTTCTTGATCCGCAAGAATTCTATTATTATCAACTTGCTCCTTGAATGCACCACGTTCTCTATCATTCGGCGTGCTATTCCATATATTCGCTGCGGCTCCATCCATTCCGCCATTTAATACTACATTCGTAGACGTGCTCGCGGTAAACATTTTGTGATTCAAGTTTCCGTACAACGCAAAGTAATCCAAACTATAAATCTTAACCGACCTTAATCGATATTAATCAGTCTTATATTCACTAGATTATATAAAAAAATTAAATACAACACGAAATAAATAAATAAGGTAGCACGACACTAAATTAATCAATAAATAATTTGCGTTACACGAATAATCAAATAAATACTCACGAAGATACAAACATTTAAATAAATAAATAAATAACTTACGTTACACGAACAATCAAATAAATAATCACGAAGATACAAACAAATAAATAAATAATCGTTTAAAACTACCGTTTAAGGTCGATCACTATAGGTGTATAGGGCCTACATGGAATAAAATGACAAATAAAATACGTTAACAATTATTTACAATTTAAAATTTAAAACTATCGTTTATTTGTCCCGTGTGCATGGGCAATGTGATATTTACAATGTTATCTTTCCTTGCGTCTTACCGGCATGTACAACCACCGCATGACCCCTCGAGAACACTATTTTTCCTACTAACAATCTTATTTTTCCTTTTTTTCGATTTTTTTATATTTATATGTATTGCACAGATTTTCTTCTTTTTCATATAAAACCTCCCCTTTTTTTCTATTAAGGAAGAGAGAGAGACAGAGAGATTTCCTATACTCCCTCCAGTCTGCACGTGCTACTATCACATGAGATAAAAACAAAGAGCTTTATAATAGGCATATGTCTGCTGGCAACCGACGTAGCCACGACTCGTAGGTAAGGAGACAAACGAATTTGATGGTTTACACCACGTGCCGAGTCCACACCGAGACCAACAATCCCCTTAAGAACATTAAAATGAGAAATTTTCACCTTACCCTTCTCACGTGCAGCTGGAGCAAGTCAGTCTCTCACTTACTGTGCAAATATTTATTTTTATTAGTTAGTATATACATATATATTTTTTGCACGAACAATTCACTTTATGTTAGTTGTATACGTAAAAAAAAAAATTTTTGCTGTAATTTTCAAAGTAATTTTCTGTTGATTTTAATTAAATATATCTCATGAAAATTATAATTTTAATCTGAGACAAGTAGCTATAACGCGCACGCGGTAAATATATTTCTAACCTTACGCGTGTTTCCGTTGAGAAAATGGCAGCCTCTGCTCGGCGATCCTGGCCAACGGCTTTTTCTAAGGCGGCCTACTCGCTGCTGCGTTGTTCTGTTTCCCCTAACGGTCGTCGGGTCACTAGTGTAAGCTTCTCGTTCTCGTAGAAGGCTTAGCTTGCTTGTAATAGATCCGAAAGGAACAAGTTGCTGGATAGGTAGACAAAGAAAATAACTTCCTTTATTACAAGTCTAAAATATACTTTATTACCTGAGGATAACAGAAAGGCTACTTATCTCACTAGAAGTCGAGAACGCTCTGACTTACTTTATGTGTCTCGCGTATCACATAGCTTATACTTCTCGTCGCTTACTTGCGCACCGCAGGTTGCGCGTAACACTTACATATGTGCTTACTTCTACATACATACTTATCTCTGTGTGCCCACAATTAGTTTTTTTACGATACATGTTGGTGTTTTTCTTTCGCTGTGGCGCGAACTTCGGAATTTGAAATATATTAAATATTGTCATTTCATGCAAATAATAACTCAATCATTTTTTATTCTCCTGTAAGGTGATGAGATCAATGATATTTTTTTTTTTTTTACATAAATAATATTTTTGTTGTATATGTATGAGGTATACTGAAAAAAGTAGAAAGGAAAAGACAATACAAACGTATACGTACGAGCATAAGACACGCATACACATGAAGTCTGTGCTATTTTGTGGCTTTCTTTTTACAGTAAGGCCTTTCTTACAGTAAACAATAAAAGACGGGCTTTCTTACATTATTTACTGTATCTCACACATATGAAACAGAAAATAGAGTATTTTATATCTTTTTTTTCTAATGAAAAATCATAAAAATTTCCTACGTGCAGAAATAATGTATTCTAAAAATTTTTAATGCGTAAAATAATAGTTAATTAATTTTCGAATATATCATCACTTACACGTACACACAAGAATAATCTTAGAAAAAGAAAAAGAAAGCAACAGAATAACTGAAAATGCGAGTTCATGTGTGTGCATGTCTTATACCCGTACGCATACGTTTGTATTGTCTTTTCCTTTCTATTTTGTTAGTATACCTCACAGATATACAACAAAATAATTCATTTATGCCAAAAAAAAAAAAAAAATAAAACATCATTTGCATAAAATGACAAAATTTAATGTATTTCAAATTTCGAAGTTTGCGTCACAGTATAAGAAAAACGCCAACATGAATCGCGGCAGAGTCAGGTGTTGCCAACCTGACAACATTACATTTTCTAGTATGATAATTATTTTCATATTATTTTGAGAAAAATCATTTTTTTCTCCGAATTTCTGAAGTTTTCCTATTTTCCGCCCTTTATTATCTCACAATAGAGTGACTTGCAGTAGGAAAATTGATTCTGATGATTAGTTTTTTTAGTCTAGGCGTCCAGAGGGTTTCGTATCAAGTTAGAGGTCCCACTAAGCAAGTAGGTCATTTATATGTATTTTGAGCCGCTGAATCCGAATTCGCAACTTGCTTTTCGTGCAAGTGGTCGAGTAAGTTATTATAAACAAATTAATTGTTTAAATGGCTATAGTTTATGAACTGCAATAGATGCAGTAATTTTCTCTGCGAAAACTTGTTCTTTAATAAGAAAACAAAAAAAAATCGTTTTTGTTGCATGTCGATTCAATAATTAGAACCAGAGATATGGCAAATATATTACTAAAAAAACATAGAGACGTAGCGCAAGCGCGGAACGCCCTGGTAAAAAACCTTATAACTCGACTACTGTGATGTCAAATACATCTAATGAGGAAATTTTTAAAAAATTATTTTTACAATTAAAGAAATTTTTATTAATATTAATACAAGGGAAAATCCCAAAAGGAAAGCAAACGGCAATAAAAGACTTAGGAGCCGAAGCTCTTGAGCGTGTATGCACCGTAGGCGGGTCAACTCGGCAAGTGTATATGCACCTATATACACACAGATATATATATATATATATATATATATATATATATATATATATATATATATATATATATATATATATATATATATGGCCCAAACTATATATAGGTGGATATATCTAACTATGCAAACAAAATATACATACATTTATATACATAATCGGATTAAACAATTAAAAATTTTTATACTTTACATTCATGCGAAATTTAATTTTTATTATTCAAGTCCAATAATAATAGGAAAGAACTCGGGTCGTCTAATTAAAAACCGAACAATCACTGTATCTGTTTATGCGTAAAAGGAATAATAAAAATCTCTATTAAATAAAACATTTCTGAATTTTATCAAAATACAAAACATTTAAAAATTATTTTCTCATAGTTCTCATCTTATTTTTCCAAAGATGAAGAAAAAAACGAACATGCGCTTAGTTATCGGTACAGCTGAAAGCTATAAAAATTCCTAAACCGAACAGATACGAAGACCGTTCAATATATATATATATATATATATATATATATATATATATATATATATATTCTGTTATTATATTATATAACTATGTTTTATATAGCTGTTCATTTATTTTATTATAAATAATTTTCAACTGGTACTTTTCATTTAGTAACTATGTGTTTTGTAAACTTTCAAAAGCCATAGCATGGCTGTTGTAGCAACGATATCACTTCGACGTCGCTAGAAAGTTATAAATTTTGTTATGGGGATAGGCTATAGAAAATGTATTTTAATTATTTCTTACGTGGGTACCAATGTGGGATCCCACGTGGTTTTTTTTGACAGGGAACAAATATTAAGATATTAAGATTGAAAAAATGAAGTCAATTATCGATCCTATATTGTTAAAGAAATATAATGAATACACGAACAAAAAATAATCAAATAAGCATTTATTATCATATTTGTATTTCAAATTTATTCATAAATAAACTTGTAAAATGTTTATCAAAATTTATTTGTATTTCTTATTCCTACTTATTCCATTTCCTTATTCTTGTTTAGTATAAATACAATTGCATTATGTTAAAGCTTTCATTTCAAATTTATTATATAAAGAATACACTGTAGACAATAAAAACATGGGTCAATCTCAAGGAACACAAAAACAACCATCTAACCTCGTTATCGACGGTACCAAGAAAGAGAAAAAACTTCTTCTCAAAGATGAAAAATCTAAAAAAATACAATTTTATAACAAATATTCATCTAATACACATTCATTTCCAGTAAAGCAGGGATATAAAAAATATAAATAGTATACTTACCGTAATCGGTCCTTTTCAGGACCGCCAAAACAACGTAGAAACTTTTGTCAGGCTACTAAAAACCCAATACACAAATTTAATATATTTTTTTGCAGATTATTAAAGCTTTATATGTTAGAAATAATATCCTAAAATATTTTTTGAAAATTTTAATTTTTGTTGAACTTACTAACAATCTAACCTTTAGGCATCTTTTTTTAAAATGCAATTACTCAAAGACTATCGAATAAAAGTCAACAAAAATTTAATGACGAATTCAAGAATAGCTAAAGAATTGAATGAAATGTAAATACCATGAAAAAACTAGCTCGCCACAGCGGCCCAAAGGGCCGCTGTAGCTCGCACCTCGGTCTTTTCAGAGCTTCGCTTCGCTCAGCTCTGAAATGCCCTAGGGCCTTGCATCGCTTCGCAATGCAAGGCATGCAAAAAGCTCCGCTTCTTGCATATAAGGCACGACCGAAAACGCTCGCGCTTCGCGCTCGCTATTTGATATTCAAAGAATATTAGAGCAAATCATTTACAACCGCAAAAGCATTAAAAGTTAATCTTATTTCTTTTTTTCATTGAATTTTTTACCGCATCTTTCAACAGAAGGTTTGAATTTATTGTATTTATTTAAAAAATCAAATTTATAATTATTTAATATTTTCTTGTGAATTAAGTTGATTGATTTTGAAAAAATTTATGTTATGTGAAAAAGACATATTTTTATTAATGTATATTTTTTTAAATTTTGGATAGGATAATCTATCAAAAGTTATAAGAAAAAAAAAATTATTTTATAGTTTAGTAGCTTAAAAGTAAAGTTTTGTATAAAGTTTTTATTTGATCTGAATCATTTCAATGGGGGATAATTTAAAACAATAATACAAATAAATGTTGGCAGTTTAAAAAAAAATAGTTCGAGCTGTTTTAAAACAGTTATCCTTTCAGAGGTAAAATAAATGATTTTTTGGAAATAACTTGAAAAAAACGAATTTTCAAAAAAAGTATATGAAATAAAATTTATAGAAAAAAATAAGATACATCTTTTTAATATTATACATATTTTTTTTTAAATAATATTTATCAATTTATCATTAAAAAGCCTTTAATTTCAACAATTTTCATGAATAATTTGAAAAATATTATTTTTAGAAAAAAATGTATAATATAAAAAAGATTTATTTTTTTATATTCTATAACTTTTATTCTATATACTTTTAAAAAAAAATCGTATTTTTCAAGTTATTACCAAAAATCTATTTTTTTGACCATTTAAAAGGCGCTTATTTAAAAACGCTTCCAACGATTTTTTCCACAATAGGAACGTTTACTTGTGTTATTATTTGAAACAATTTCCCGTTTGAATCATTCAGATCGGGTAAAAACTCGTCGAGAAAATTCATAAACTTGATTTCTCACACACATACATCCATACATACATTTTAAGTAAGCCTCGTAATAGTCTTATTTTGCTATAAAAATAAGTTTTTTTATCATAAAATAACATATTTTGAAGGGTTACATTTTTCGCGATGTCGAAAATATAAGGCACTTCCGTATAGCGGTCGTGCCTAATTAGTTCCACAATAAACAAATGAAAATTTATAAAACTTCTCGTAGGGCTAAGAAATTTTTTTTAAATCTATATATTCCTCAAAGCCTATCCCACCCATAGCCGCAAGAAAATTTTGGAGATCTCTATTAGGAAAGAAGATACAAATTTTTTTACTTTGCCGTGTATGCGCTTGACGCAGCAACGATGGTGGCGCGCACGTTAGTATTTTACTGTGAAATAAGTCTTTATCCATCTCGCCTTTTCTTTTTTTGAAAATAAGCTAAAAAAATTAATTTTTTTTCAAGTAATTATAAACCTAATTAAACAATTTCTCTACTTTGACTGTTTTCTTATCTTGCAAACAGAATTTATAAGTATGTCTGCTTCTAAAACTATTTAAATAGGCTTGTAATTTCGCCAAAAAAATTAATTTTGAATTCAGTATGCTAAATACATATAAAAGTTACTAAAAGAAATTAGGAAATCGCTTTTGTTGACAAAAACTATTGTTAGGACTCGTAAATTCCACTACTATAAGCCATATGACAATTTTTTTGATTCATTTAAAATCCATTATAATAAATTTAAGAAAACAATTAAATTTTCTCAAGTGAATAATTAATATATAGATAAGGTATAGTTTATATATAAATTGTACATGAAATTATATGATTATGCATGTATAAAATTTATGTTTAAAATAATTTTACATATAAATTATATATAAAATATATATGAACGAAACATATACAAAAAAACGTTTTTACCATAAAATAATGTCCCTCAAATGACAAGTCTAATAAAATGCGATGTTGATACGCAAAATATATATCCGGCACCCGTTTTTTCGGTCTCCGTATGTGCAATTTTTATATTTTCACAGTTACCGTGAAAAATGATGTGCGCACATTGAAACTCGCGTCTCAACACCGTGAATTCAACGTCTTACATGTTATTGTGCTGAACCTTGGCACAAAATGTGAGTATCGTAAATAACATTTAAAAACAGTTTGAGTACATCTGTCCTTTTCTAATCAAAGAATTGATTTACTTACAAAAACTATTATACTATGATATTAGCAAAAAAATAAAGAGAAAGCCGCATCTTGTATTAAAAAAAGCAATATTTTAATTGATGAAAAAGAATTGATTTTGTCGCTCTGTTTTCAAGAAGACCTTGAAAAACTTAAAATATAGATGTTTTTTTTTAAGTTAATAAATGAGGATATTGTCCTCTATATGTTAAGCTTTTTCATAAAGGGATCCTAACCCGGTTCCCGTTTAACACATTACATCAGGCTAGCCTGTCTAATATACCATACCGAAAACTTTGACTACCAATGGATGGTCAGCCACTTTTGTGACCAACAATCAACTGATACCCACTAAGGTCAGATTTTTTAAGAGTCGCGATATAAATGGCACATACACTAATTTTCTTTTAAAAAAAGTCAGAGGTACCTGTCCAGGATTCGAACCCATACCCACCGCGATGAAGGCAGGAGCTCTATCCGTTACACCACTGCGCTTCTAAAACATAGAGATGAGGGTAAAAAACTTTTTTTTTCAAGGCTTTCTTGAAAACGAAGCAATAGTATTAATTTTTCCTTATCAAAGAATATTTTGCTTTTACGAGATGCAGCTTTTTCTTCATTTATCGATAAAGTTGTTAGGTTTTGCAAAAAATGTATTATTTGATTAGAAAAGGACGGAGAAACGTGACCTCCTCTTAAATGTTAAATATGACATCTCTTTTATAAATGCAATGTATATGTCATTTTTATACTCATGGTTTTCAATTACTAAGTTTTAAATAATTTAAGGTAAATGGCCGTATTATGAGACACTATATGAAGGCGTATACAATATTATCTATTATTTAATAAAAATAAATACATAAATGATTCCGATTTTTGCTTTATTTTAAAACACCATGTCTTGCTATTTAACAAGAACAATTCTTTTCGACTAAATTAAACATTAAAAAACAACAATGTCAAAAAAAATGGTGTTTATATGTCACCGCAGAATATGAGACAAAATTTTCGTCTTGTCCGATGTGTCTCAAACGGCATGTCCCAATCATGAGACAGGTGAAATAAACACTTTTAACTGTATCTTTTTTATGGATGAACGTTTTTTTTTTATTTTTTTGGTACCATAACATTTTTAAGAAAATTTAAGATGCGCAAAATTATGATTATGATTTTTTTTAGTATCATCTACTAAAATCACATTTTTCTTTTGAAATTTTAAATTTCCTTCACTTTTCTTTACTAAACGACTTTCACTTTGCTTCTTCTTAACTTTGTTCTTTTCCTTCATTTTAGCTATTTTATATATTTATATTCAATAATTATAAATATCTGAAACACAAATTATGTTTAATATATTATAGAACAAAAATATTTACCTTTAATCGAAAAAATAAATAAATTCATTCATTTAGTCAAAGTAAGAGGATTTTGCAGGCTAAGTTTTAGGTTAGTCATACATAATAACATTAATGTATTAAATTTATTTACTTAAAAATCTATTTTCTTCACTTATGATTGAAGTAGGATGCTCACTTTATTATAAATATAAAATATTGGCAAATATTGTAACAAATTATCTTAATAAACACGTATTAAAAGAGTGTATCATAAATGTATGCACAACAAAAACAATAAAGGGCCGTATCTATGGAACATGGAGGTCAATATCTCATAAATACGGACAGGCTTTACAAAATGTACATATCATGATACATGCGTAAAATTAAAAAAAAATCTTCGCAACCCACGAAAAAATTGTTATTTACTGCAATCTACAACTGTTCAACTTTTAAAAAATTCATTTTTCATCATTTAAAATCAAATAGAATTGTTGCAAAAAGCATAAACTAGGGATGAGATGTACTCAACATTTCAGCTTTAATGTCAAGTAAAATAAGTACGACAGACTAATGGACATAATAATATATCTGAATTATGGAAAAGCGGCGGAGATGGTACGATGTCCAAAAACACTTGTGTTTACCCAAGATCTAATTAAGACGTCGAAGATGACACATACAAGAATATGCTATTTTCTAGTAGCGAATTCGATGCATGGGTCTTTCGATATCTTAATCAATTCTTAGGAAGTAAAACACCTGTGGCCTCGACAGACTAATGGCGCATATTAATTAGGAAAAATTTTAGATGCTAATCATTGCAAGAAAAAGTTAATAAAGCTCAAATAAAATAAAATTAGACATAATAACGAAGTCAGGACGTTACATTAAAATTAAAAAAAAATAATTTATGGCGTGAATGAAGAAGCAACAGTACGAAAATTTATAAGATCAAACTCAAGCGTGGAGAACTTAAAAGTACTTTTAGTGTCAAGTGGAACACCATCGTCAATAAAATCGTATTTTTGTTAGTTGTTGTCTTTCAAGACATTTGCAGCTTGCTTATTTTTGTTTAAATTAAATATCAAAATGCAATGAACAAAGCTGTAATTTGTGGAAAAGTAAAAAAAATAATTTATGTGATCACGCTGCATTTGAATTTTCTCCACAACTTTTTCCTTTATCTTTATCAATTAATGTATAAATTTTAAATTAATTTTTACAACTTATTATACATGAGAAAACTCTAATTATATTTATTGAAGTATGCTAACTGGTAATTTTATACCAAAAAAGATTTTTGTGGCGCTGTAATCAACTACAACTTGCACGAAAAGCGAAGAACACCCTTATGAAATCCACCAAAATACTATATCTGAAAAGTTATTAACAAACTTTCAATGTGTAGTATTTTGAGGTTAGGTTCACCGAGCTTGATATCTAATTTTTATTTAATATTTATAAAAAAATGACAAAATGATTTTTTATTTTACTAGAATGATTGTATCAACATAGTTTAAGTGCATACTAGCATTATATGTTTAAATGATAAATTTAAAGAGGTGTCAATATAATTAAATTGTTGTCAATAAAATTGTTTCCAGCAGTTGTTACATTTCCGTTGGAACTGTAATTATAAAAAAGTATTATAGAAAAACTAAAAATATATGATTTTCATGATAGTTCATGATAAAGATACACGAAAAGAACATTTTGTATGTTATATCCCAGCGTTAATGCGCAGTATACTAGAAGCTTATGGTGGACAGAAATACAAGTGTTGATGTTTCAAAGGCCAAGCGATATCAGCCAGCAGCGCGCGCAGCTTATAAGTAACTGTCGGCATTCAAAACGCCAATATTTTTATTACTGTTTACCGTTGATTAAGAGCAGACTGCATACTTCCCCTTTTGGCAGGCTAAGACATCTATTCGTGTACTTTTCTTTTAAATGTTCAAAAATTTGAAAAAATTTTATTGTTGATTTGACATCAATTTTAACTTTTAACTTATTTTCAATAAACAAATTAACTATTGCGTTTTTCACGCATCGTCACGACTTGAGAAGATGTAAAACAGACACTACATCTGTACACATAAATATCTTTTCATCCAATTGCAAAATTTCAGAGAAAGGAATGCATCAGCTTGTATTATGTACTATGAAGACTATTCCATTAAACTTTTAAATAAATTCATTCGTTAGATTAAAAAAATTTGAATCCCTGGTACAAAATAAAAAAATTTCAATATATAATATTGGAACTCGAAATTCTAATTACCAATGAATTAATTTATTTAAAAATTTAACTGATTAATATTCATGGCACATACTACAAGCAAATGAATTTTTATTCCTGAAAATTTTCAATAAAATGAAAAGATAGGCAATATTTATAAGTACACGTGTAGTTTCCGTTTTACATTCCCTTAAAAGGGAACAAATATGAAAAATCTTCCGTTTCCAAAAGTTTTATAATAATTAAAATAAAATTTCTGCAGTTGTATACAAGTTATTCTTGAAGAAATTTTACTCTTATATTCTATATTCTTAAAGATTTGGAGCCTCATCTAAATAAGATCTTTTTAAATAAACCATTATTAAAAAATTATTAGAATTGAAATCCTCAGATATGTAATAAATAAAATAATATAAATGTTGAATGTTGCGTGAAAATTAATGTAGAATATATATTTTAAAAATATTTCATTGTTAAAAGTTAACACTTTTTTGACTTATAAAAAAAACATACATGTTTTCAAAGATAGATAAAGTTTATTTAATTTTATTTATTAAAAATTATGTATATCAAGATGTCCAGAACTAATAATTTTATGTTTTTTTTTTCGGTTTTTCACTGCTTCCTGCGGAAACATCTGTTTTGCGTCGTGTTCATCACGACGCACAGTTGGAGGCAATCTTTTGCTATTAATATCAAATCCAGATAAAGTGCGAACGGAAGTCACTTGTTCAAAATGTAATGCACACCTTGGACATGTATTTGATGATGGACCCAACCATAAAAGGAAAAGATTTTGTATTAATTCTGCAGCTATTAATTTCCATGGAGACAATATGAAGAATTAAAATTGTAAAATTTACAAACTGAAAAATCAAATATTATATTGTAAATATTTGTGTTCTTAAAAATAAATTCATTTTCGACGTATCGTTTTTTCAATTAATTATAAAGTTTATTATTCTTCAGTAGTGAAAAATGTTGTAAATATGAAAAATCGTATGTTTTTAATAATTTAAAAATAATAAAGATCAGGCTTATATTTCCAATATGGTTTTACTTATAACAAAGAAGATAGACGCTTATAGAAGGATTCTTCTGGGTTAAATTATCCGTTCGAAAATCTGGGTAACACTTTAACATTGTTTGTATATCTATAAATATGAGAAATTTGATATATATAGATATAAAAATACATCGGATCTGGTAACGCCCTCAGTAGCTGGGTAACTCATTTTTGGCAGAAATTTCCCTTTTAAGAGTACGCTTCTATAAGCGTCTACATTCGTTGCTTATAATGTTATACATAATAAATTAAATATAGTTTTATTTAATGGAAACTAATGATGGCACGTATATGAATGATAAAATCGAATTTAATAATATACAATTATAACGCTTCATTGTAGAATTCTTTATTTACAAAGTTATGGTTGTAAATGTCTATACCACTAGAAGAGAAGACCAAAATTTGTCCTTCTCTCCTAGTAGTTGAAACTAATTCACTAAAATTACAGTACACTGAAAAATAAGTGGTAGTCCATGAGTCCCTCGAAGTATTTCTGCTCCACGAAACCGTAAGAATGCTAATGCTTTCTCTCGTGGGGAACGTGACGCCCCACTGTCGAAGCTAACAGCTCTTTTTGTTGTGCATGTGTATTCTCACTCACGTGGGATTTCGTTTGGCGTCATGCGAAGTACTCCTCTCGTCCCACAGTGGCACCACTGTTTTCCCGCAGTGGCACTCTGTGCGCACGAAACGAAAAGAGTATAGTTTCGTTACCGATGGTAGTGCTTCTTTCCCACTTATTTTTCAGTGTAGCTTGAAACTGTAAGTAGCGTTAGCAAATAAAATAACATCAGGTACTCACAAGAAGTCAAATTTTCTGAAGTGGGTCACTAAAAATCGAGTACTTAAATTTAATATCTTTTTTTTAAAGATAATTAAAGGTTGAAAGTTATGGGCGAATAAAAATAGCGCAAATATTTAGCTCAAAAAATGCATAGAAAATTAATGCAACATTTTAGTCAAAAATTCATTTCAATTTTCATCCCTTCATAAGTTTTTAACAACTTGAGCTTTTTAGACACGTTTTTTTTTAATCGAAAGGTTTTAATCTCAACTTTAATATGCAATCACTAAAAACCTTCTAGAATAAGTAGTTCGAGAACTGTAAAATTGTAAAGCAGATGCAATTTTTTCAACAAAACAGACAAAACTGCTCATAACTCGGAAAAAATCGAGCGTTAAACCGAATGGACGCGGTTTTTCTCATGATTTTATGTAAGAAAAAAGATCCCAAAGCTAGAAGAAAATCCAAGACCCAAATGCTATGCACTCTTCTTGTGAGAGAAAATTCATGCCAATAGAGCATTTAGTTTACGTATCCAAAGTTAGTAAGTAATATCCTATGCTTTCATAACAGCGCCATCTACTCTTACGAGGTTTATGCTATCCAAAAACTGTTTGTTTACATGCTTTAGTAACTCTCCACTCTAATATCCTTCGATAGCTGGCTCTGTATTCTCTCATGGGACGTGAAGGGAGTAAACGTGGCTTGTCCACTATTCTTCCTTTACTTCTAACTATGCCATTCTTCCATTGCTCAAGTCGCCTCCTCTTCTGGGTAGCGACGCGAGTAAACACGGCTGGTCTATATCCAAAATCATGTCGCAAATTTTGCTAACGTATTTTCGTAGCGTGAATCTTTTATTTCTTTTCTTTTTTCATGAAGAGAGATACGTTATAAATATAATCTGTTAAACTTTGTAACTATCAATAATTAATTTTTAACTTAAAATTTAATTATTTTAAACCGCTGGGAGGCAGATGAGCATGTACGACTTTACGCCAAAGATGTTTCGAAGTAACGTTGGTCTAGTGCGTAACGTTCGCGCTTTTCCTTTTGAGTACGCGAGTTCAACTCTTGGTTAGAACCACTTTTTTTAAACTTTTTTTTTATTATTTCAATAGTTTTTATTACTTTTTTTTATTTATATTTTTATATTTTTTATATTTTCTATTTTTTTATTAATTTTAAAATCTATATTTTCACAAGTTACTTAAAGTATGCTCGTTTTTTTTAAATAATATTTTTAAATAAATTATTTCATATAGAAAATAATTTAAAATATTAATAAATAAATAATAGTGATGTTTACAATACTATAGTTCAATTTTGTCTTTATAAACATATTTCAACATATAATATATATTATAACATAAATAATAATACCTCAGTTTTATTTATTTATTGTAATTTATTGTAAATTTTATAAACTAAATTATAAATAAATTAAACTATACTATTATAAAATAAACATCACTATTATTCATTTATCAATATTTGTAATTACTACCTAGAAAGAATAATTTATTTTTAAAAAATTTTCATTGAAAAAAACGAGCGTACTTGTGAAAAATTAAATTTTAAAATTATTAAAAAAATACAAAATCTAAAAAAAAATAAATATAAAAAGGAATAAAAAATATTAAAACAATAAAAAAAAAATTAAAAAAAGTGACCCTAGCTGAGAGTTGAACATGCGTACTCAAAAGGAAAAGCGCGAACGCTACGCACTAGACCAACGCTACTTCGAAACATCTCTGGCGTAAAATCGTACATGCTCATCTGCCCCCCAGCTGTTTAGAATAATTAAATTTTAAGTTAAAAATTAATTATTGATAGTTACAAAGTTTAACAGATTATATTTATAATGTCTCTTCTCTCATAAAAAAAGAGAAGAAAAGAAAAAAAAGATTCACGCAACGAAAATACGTTAACGAAATTTGCGACATAATTTTGGATATATGGTCAATGTCCCAATGGCTACTCACGAACCTATTACTAGCCGTTCATTGTTAAAAATTTTTTTTTGTATCTAAATAACATTGAGCGGTTAGTAATAGGTTCATTTCTAACAGCGAGTAGCAATTGGGACATTGACCATAGACCAACCGTGTTTGCTCGCGTCGCCACCCAAAAGAGGAGGCGACTCAAGCAAACAAAGGATATGAGAGTGGGGAGTCATCGAAGTATACCACGCGAGTCATCAGTGAATGCCGTTCATGCTTTAGTTACTCTCCATACCATCTTTTTTAGTATAAGGTAATTCAATACTGATAGAGCTTCTCATGCCTGTCACATTTGTATCAATATTTTATATGCTCGCGTAGATGGCAGTTCGCATGCTCTATTAGCATGAATTTTCTCTCAGTGTAGTTCTATTGATTTTTTCTTTTGTTTCTTAGATTAACATTTCGTAATGAGTATAGCTGCTTGCGAAGTGCGAGTCATTTTTTTTTTCATTAAGCTCCGTTCAATATGATTGCTCTTTGACATATTGAACGAAACATGATAGCATCGGTGATGCTATATTGATTTCTTCTGAGACATGTCTCAAGAGAATTTATAAATCTTGTAAAGAGTCGAGGAGTGCGTCTGAGACATATGCGATGCCAATACAAATTTAGCATGCTCTTTACATACTGACATGAATACGGCCTACGAGGACATGAATTGATATACAGCCACGTGGCGTAAAGCATTCAATTTTTTACTGGCTCTTTTTCAACAATTAATGCACCTATTTTAAAGTGTTTTTTTTTAATTATTGTATTTTCAAAATCTTCACCTACTATAATTTACTTATATATGACTCGTTTGTTGTGGTCTTTAAAAAACTCCGAAATCTGTAAAATAGCGTTAGATTTTTATATTCGTAAAATCTAAATAGAAAATTAAATTTTTTATACCATTTTAATAAAAACTTGAAATCTACATTCAATAATATTTTATTACTAGTTTATAAAACCGTTTTGGAAATGTATATACAATCATTTTTAATGGTAATATAAACCTGGTAAAAATAAAAACAATACTTATGTCGACTGAATAATAAATAAGATGAAAAATATTTCCGTCGGTCTTACAGTCAATTTAAAATCTATATAATAAAATAAATATGGACCGTCAGACTGCCCTTGTTTATAATCACCCCCGTAGAATAACCTGAAATAAAAACTTAAAAATTAACTGGAAAAAAACCTGAAAATAAATAAAATTAGTAAAGCACAATCTGACTGTCCCCCATCACCAAAAAACCTTTTTCCGATTGTGATCTTCAAAAATGTCCAACGTTTCGAGCACGCAACTGTTCATCCTCAAGGACTGAACTCCTCTCGCCACACGACTCCAAATTTATACCTAAAAAATTATTTGTATATCCCCTTCACCATCAAAAACATTATAGATATACATCCAACACCAATATAAGTTAATATACCTCCATCACTTTAATTCTATATTATGTTAGAAAAGGATGATAAATACTATTTAATTTACTTGATTCTAACATTAAATTTACATTATTTTTATTCTGAAAAATGTGAATACTCTCAAAACTCTCCCTTTTAAATTTATTTTTAATATTATTTTCTAAAATTTCAATATTCACAAAATGAAAAGAATGAACGGAATTCAAACAATGTTGCTTCAAACCGGACACAACATTTGGACTTCTCAAACTATATTTATGTTCATAAATTCGTTTCTTTAAATATCTACTTGTCTGTCCAATATAATATTTATCACAATCATTACAATTGATCTTGTAAACGACTCCCGATTTTTCATCCTTTTCATCCTTGTCTTTACAATTATTAAAAAATCTACCTAAATTATTATTATTTCTAAAGAAAACTTGAATTTCATGTTTTTTTAATTCATTTCTAATTCTTTCTGACAAACCTCTAATACACGGTAAAACAAAATACAAGCTTCTAGTTTCTACATCAATTTTCTTTTTTAAATTACTATTATAAATTTCATTCACCCTCTTCTTAATCATTCTATTAACAAATTCGATTGGATAACTATTACTAACAAAAGCTTTTCTAACAATGTTTAAATTTTCTTTTCTGAAATCTATATGCGATAACTTAAGCGCGCGATCAATCAAACCCTTCAAAGTACCAATTTTGTTTCCGAACTGGTGATGTGCATTAAAATTTAAAAATCTACCAGACCAAGTTGGCTTTCTATACCAATTTAGTTTAACTATATTATTACTGTCTCTAATTACTTTAATATCCAAAAAACTCAACTGATTATCTGATTCTATTTCTTTATTAAATTTAATTCTATCACGAACAGAATTAAAAACATCAACCATTTCATCTACAAAACAATCTGGCACTACAGCAAAGATGTCATCAACATATCTTTTATAAATTATTGGTCCAAAACTCAACTTCGACAAAGCAACACCCTCCACTTTTTCTATCACCAAATTATATCACAAGTGACAATGGTGATCCCATCGCACAACCATCCCTCTGCTCATAAAAAATTTTATCAAAAGAAAAAACTGTACTGTGATTGATCGCGCGATTAAGTTATCGCATATAGATTTCAGAAAAGAAAATTTGAACATTGTTAAAAAGGCTTTTGTTAGTAATAGTTATCCAATCAAATTTGTTAATAGTATGATTAAGGAGAGAGTGAATGAAATTTATAATAGTAATTTAAAAAAGAAAATTGATGTAGAAACTAGAAGCTTGTATTTTGTTTTACCGTGTATTAGAGGTTTGTCAGAAAGAATTAGAAATGAATTCAAAAAACATAAAATTCAAGTTTTCTTTAGAAATAATAATAATTTAGGTAGATTTTTTAATAATTGTAAAGACAAGGATGAAAAGGATGAAAAATCGGGAGTCGTTTACAAGATCAATTGTAATGATTGTGATAAATATTATATTGGACAGACAAGTAGATATTTAAAGAAACGAATTTATGAACATAAATATAGTTTGAGAAGTCCAAATGTTGTGTCGGGTTTGAAGCAACATTGTTTGAATTCCGTTCATTCTTTTGATTTTGTAAATGTTGAAATTTTAGAAAATAATATTAAAAATAAATTTAAAAGAGAGAGTTTTAAGAGTATTCACATTTTTCAGAATAAAAATAATGTAAATTTAATGTTAGAATCAAGTAAATTAAATAGTATTTATCATCCTTTTCTAACATAATATAGAATTAAAGTGATGGAGGTATATTAACTTATATTGGTGTTGGATGTATATCTATAATGTTTTTGATGGTGAAGGGGATATACAAATAATTTTTCAGGTATAAATTTGGAGTCGTGTGGCGAGAGGAGTTCAGTCCTTGAGGATGAACAGTTGCGTGCTCGAAACGTTGGACATTTTTGAAGATCACAATCGGAAAAAGGTTTTTTGGTGATGGGGGACAGTCAGATTGTGCTTTACTAATTTTATTTATTTTCAGGTTTTTTTCCAGTTAATTTTTAAGTTTTTATTTCAGGTTATTCTACGGGGGTGATTATAAACAAGGGCAGTCTCACTGTCCATATTTCTTTTATTATTTTATTATATAGATTTTAAATTGACTGTAAAACCAATGGAAATATTTGTCATCTTAAACCTGGTAAAAAAAAAAAAAAAAAATTAAAAGTAAAAATGCGTAGAAACTAATCATCCGATAATATCTGCCTTGGGTACGTTGAAAGTAAATATAATAATCTATTTATATGCCAAATTTTAGCTCTCAATCTTAGTCAGAGTCATGAACTTTTTTTAAAAAACAGAAAATTTTCCCGTTCTCCGATTTTTTTTTTGGTTTTAATGAACCGGCTGGGGTGATTGACCTCTTATTTTCTTGATGATCTAATTTTCTACAAATTTCCCATCAACACCATAACAATTTTTTAAGTAGTTTTCGTTTTATAAGCAAAAAAACCAAAATATGCGTTTTCCCACTAATTTGTTAATAACTAATTAATTAATGAGAGCTGCTAATTTAAAACCCATAAGGAAACATTTACAGACTATCTTTCAAATTATTGCACAGGTCGTTTTCTACAAAGATTTTTGTCAAAATGACTTGTTTTTGCTCTATTGACTGGCCTAACTAGTGAGGCGCGAATAGGTAGCGCAGCATTAGCACTTGCACACTAATATTTTCAACTTTTTTCTAATTAGGTGAAAAAAATTTTATTTTATATATTTAATTTTATGTCTGAAGAATCAAATCCCTCCAGAAATATTTTCCTAGTCATACGACAAGTTAAATCAATTTTCAATCGGTTATTGCATAATTATTTTTTTTTTTAAATAATTTCCGATTTTTGTAAAAAATTCCTTTAGTATACAGTGCGTCCCATAACTATAAAATCACCTAAGATTTGGATGAAACTTTTATCGGAATGTTAAAAAGAATTGCGATATCGTTTTAAAAACTATGGAATATTTTTAAAAACCAATCTCAAAAGAGAAAAAATATTGTTTGAACATTTATTTAAACATTAAAACTTTCTTTACTGTAACAATTACAAAATCAACATAAATAACACTTTTTATTTTGTTCTATAACTATAAGACCAGTTGGAAAATTTCATCATAGAATCAGCGATGCTGATAGTGGTAGCGTCAGAGCGGGAAATTCAAAAATTTCCAGAATAAAAGTATTAAAAAAAATACTTCCTATGATTTTATAATAAATAATAAATTCAAAGAAAGAAAGTCACTGTAACAAAATAAATTTATTGCTCTTATTTATAATTTTTTAAATAATTTAAAAATTATAAATAAGTGCAATAAATTAATTCTATTATAGTAACTTTCTTTCTTTGAATTTATTATTAATTATAACATCATGAAGAGTATTTTTTTTAATATTTTTATTTTGGAAATTTTTGAATTTCCCGCTCTGACGCTACCACTATCGGCTAGAATGGAGTTTTTGACTGTCATAAAATGAGTTTTAATGGTCAACGGTTTAAAATTCAATTTTCATTGTTGGATATTTTTATTATCGCATTTACACATTTTATTATTATATTTAAAAGAAATTTATTATAATGCTTCGAGGTAAATGCTTATCTGAACAAGAAAAAGGAAAAATTTTAGCGTATCGTGAAAGTAATATAAGTATTCGAGAAATCGCTCGAAAACTTAAAAGATCGCACAATGTTGTTTTAAATTTTCTTTGAAAATGAAAAAAATTTAATTTAGACTGCCCTGATGACAGTCACTCTTATTGGAGAGATTGGAGAGGCTTCTACGTTTAGCTTTTCCATCTTGTAAAATGAATGCAATAGAATAGATTGATGTACTGCAAAATCGATTACCACCTTATTTAGATCAAAACGAAACAGAAAATTTAATTTTTCAACAAGATAATGCATCAATTCATGCAAGTAAAGCTACAAAAAAGGGGTTTGTTAATAATGACATTTTAGTTTTATTATGGCCAGCTTGCTCTCCAGACTTAAATCCGATGGAAAATTTATGGGTTATTCTTGTATGTAGAGTGTATGCTGTAAATAAGCAGTACAATACAATTAATGAATTAAAAGAGGCGATTTTAGAAGCTTGGAGTGAAATCGAAAAAGAAATTATGAAAAATTTAATTGACAGTATGTTCAATAGAATTTTTCTGTTTATACATAATCGTGGAGGACCAATTGAATATTAACAAAATAAATTTAAATACTATAATAATTAAAAAAAATATTATATCATATCAAGGTATTAATTTTATGTTTAACAAATATAATTGCGCTGTTTTCTTAAAATGGTTTTATAGTTATGAAACGGATAAAAAATGTAATATTGTATTAATTTTGTAATAATAACAAAATAAAAAGTTTTTAGTTTTCTAATGAGCCTTCAGACGATATTTTTTTTCTTTTAAAAGTGATTTTTAAAAATATTCCATGGTTTTTAAAACGATATCGCAATTCTTTTTGACATTCCGATAAAAGTTTCATCCAAATCTTAGGTGGTTTTATAATTATGGGACGCACTATATTATTCATTTAGTATTAATGCATGCATAACTCAAATTACGTTAATTTTCAATTACCGAGAAATCGCTATTTAAATAAAATAGCGCACAAAAATTCATTTGCTTATAACTTTTTAAAAAATTGAAATTTTCCAAAGTATTTTGAGACATTGATTTTGACATATGAACCGTAAAAAAAGATATTAAATTCAACTACTCCATTTTTAGTGGCCTACTTCAGAAAGTTTGACTCAAGGAGAGTATGAGGTATTAGGACTTTGATTTTTTATCATTTTGGGATATTTTTTTACACAAAATGATGTACACTACCCTCCAGTCACATTTGCCCACCCTACATGAAAATCGATAAAACTTTAAAGTTTTGTGGCTCAGTGAAAAATAGTCGTAATTAAAAAATTCCAACTGGGTTTTAAAAAGGGTTCAAAAACCTTTAATTTAAGCCGATTTGAGCAAAAAAGAATTAAAAAATGCATGCGTTATGCGTAAAAAACTAACTAAAAAATATTCAATTTTTTTCGCCCCTATTCAAATGCCTGCCATTTTTGCGGAAATTATCGAATCATAAAAAAACAAATTGGAGGTAAAAGCTAAAGGAGTCACCTTCAAAATGAGCTATAGGAAGCTAATTTATGATCGATTTTACGGTAGTTATGGTCATTTTTTATGAAAAAAACGATTTTTTTTAATAGCTATTATCTCAAAAAATACGCATGATATAAAAAAATTTTTAATAAAAAAGTTGTTTATTTTTGAGTCAAAAAAATAAATATTCAGGTTAAACTGAGAATCAGTAAAAAGAGATTTTATTCATTTTTGATCCCATTGAAAAAAAATCCGTTTATTCAATATTTATATTTTAATGAATTTAAAAAAAAACTTTTTCTTCCAGATTTCAGTTTAACCTGAATATTTATTTTTTTGACTCAAAAATAAACAACTTTTTTATTAAAAATTTTTTTATATCATGCGTATTTTTTGAGATAATAGCTATTAAAAAAAATCGTTTTTTTCATAAAAAATGACCATAACTACCGTAAAATCGATCATAAATTAGCTTCCTATAGCTCATTTTGAAGGTGACTCCTTTAGCTTTTACCTCCATTTTGTTTTTTTATGATTCGATAATTTCCGCAAAAATGGCAGGCATTTGAATAGGGGCGAAAAAAATTGAATATTTTTTAGTTAGTTTTTTACGCATAACGCATGCATTTTTTAATTCTTTTTTGCTCAACTCAGCTTAAATTAAAGGTTTTTGAACCCTTTTTAAAACCCAGTTGGAATTTTTTAATTACGACTATTTTTCACTGAGCCACAAAACTTTAAAGTTTTATCGATTTTCATGTAGGGTGGGCAAATGTGACTGGAGGGTAGTGTAAGAAGTAGCATCGATTTCCCCTCATTTTTAATTCTTTTGAGCTACAAGATGTTTCATTTTTATTTTAAGTTTTTTTCGATGATTCAATAAATTTTCACTGCGTACGGCTTTGTAATATATAATTTTAGAAATTTTTTTCAGAACGATTGGAAAATGAAAATGAAAATATCTGATTTTAAAAATATTAACTTGTTTAAATGTTATAACAAAATAAAAATTAAGAAAAAAAAACAAGCTTAAATAAATAATATTACACTAATGGTAGATTTTTTGCTTAAAAGCACGACAAAGCTCTCCCTCTTCTAATAATATTTCCATTCCAAGTTTATGAGCGAACAGTGCGTTTGAGTTTTTCGCTACATTAAAAAAAATATGTAAGATTAAACTTGAGTGCGGACAACAAGAAATCCATTAAAATACTATACATAAAAAGTAAAAACTTTCAATTCATAATATTTTGAGGTTGAGTTTGTTGAGCTTGATATCTAACTTTTATTCCAAATTTATAAAAAATAAGTCTGAATGATTTTTATTCGGCAAGAATGATTATATTAATGTAACTTTTGTGCGGAAAAGTCATTATATGTTAAAATATTGAATTTAAAAAGATCCCAATAAAATAAAAAAAGCAAAAATTGTTTCCAGCAACCTCAACATCTCCTTAATACTTTTACGATCTTATAATTGCTAATTAATACTTTACCTTATTTATTAGTAAAATTATGAACTATACTATCATTCTGTCAATAAACAAAATTAGCATGATAATGTGAATAACATTTTGAAAAAAAAATGAAAATAATGGTTGCGAACTTATGTTCAGCTTAATATGTACAATCAAATTCAATAAACGAAACGCTTTTCACAAGTTATGATAAAAAAGAAAGCATTAGAAAATGAATAAGCACATGCGACCGACTGACAGTACCCTGTTGAAAACAATGATGTCTTTTAAAGATATCATTAACTGACGTCTTCGGCCGTGACTCAAATTGAAACACAAAAAAGACGCCTTTTTAAACATCATTCATGAAAAAAGACGTCATTTTCTCCAAATCCAGTAAATATTTGGAGCGAATGACTTTATTTTCCACGATTTAGGTCATTAGAGAACGTCTTTTTCAGACGTCATTCCTAAAAAAAACATCATTTTTTCCTAATGTAGTAAATATTTAGAACAAAAGACTCGTAGTCAATCTCTACGATTTATGTCATTGAAAGACGTCTTTTTTAGAAGGCATTTTTAAACTAGCTCGCCTCTCAGGCCTTGCATAGCGAAGCGATTCTAAATAATCTTATGATTTGAATCGTAAAAAGATTTCTGTAATGTTTCTTGTTTCCTTCCAAAAAGTCATTTCAAAGTATTTTCAGTAAGGATTTATATAATATATCATATCATGACTTTTCATTCTTTTTTGGAAATATTTTTTCATACCATCTCTGCCGAAAATGTGATCTTCGTCCCTGCGTGCCTTTGCCGAAATGCTGAATTCTTTGCCAGCTAACTAGATGGCGCGCACACAGGAACGGAAGAACATACATTATAGTACCTTGCTATATTATTGCATTCAAGTCGTTTCTTGATCTTGTAAGAATGTATTCATGCTTCATATTAACAACAATACTCTTGTAATCTTCTGCGAAGCCCAAAATCATACTTTGAGGGATAGAAACGTCAAAATTTCTTTGATTATCTACAATTGTTTTGTTTCCTTCTTCAACGTCAAGCCAGCCTGCATTCTCTAATATGAAAGTCTGATTTGGATTTAATGAAGTGCATCTCTTCACCAGACTACTCAAACCGATATGTTCACTTTTATCCATCTCTTCAGCATTGAGTTCATATCGAATCTCATCAAACAAATGACAAATGCCGTTGTTAACGAATTTAGTTCTAGTTAGTGTTTGCCCATCTGGTTTTTGTAATCTTCCACATACATGAATTGCGACAATTCAAAAATCATGCTAGACATAGTTCATATGCTCAGCCGCTACGAGGCGCTACTCCCGCAACGGGAATAGCGAGCTCCGTAGCATATATAAGTAAGCCACCGAGCCAGCCTTTGGACTCTCTCCCCTCTCTCTATGTAGAGAAGTTATGCTTTACATAGTGAGAGCTCTCCTACGTGTTTCAATGTGTATAAGGGGGATTCCTATTCACATTGCAGACCGTTCCTACCTGGGCTTAGCTTGACTAAGTTTTCCATCTATTCCCAGCAACTATGTATAAGGGGGTTTCCTATACATAGTTTCCTATCTCTTACCTCCACCTTTTTGGTCGAGGTAGTTCCTCCGCCGCTAGCTCATCTTCTCTTTGTCTACCCTGAGGCTTGGAGGTAGCATTATCGTGTCTTCCTGCGACACTGACCTGCTTCCAGTCTATACCGGGTGTCATCGAGACACCGCTCGTATTATTTGCCGCCGGTAAAGTAGGTTCCGGCCGTAACCGCCGTCGATAATACCGAAGCCTGTAAATAGTTTATTTTTCTTTTACCCTAGTTTGTAACCGATACCGATCGGAATTATTTATAAGTATAATTTTTGTTAAACCGCGTCACCAGTAAAAATAATACCGACGGCTTAAACATATAATTTAATCTTAGTATTACCTTGATTATTCATATTTTTGCGTGCCACCGTTTCCGGCTATTTTCCCGAGATTATTGATTGATTAATTCAACCTTGTATTAGTTATAAGTTCAACTCAATAAACGCAAAGGAATATTTATTGTGAAAAATATAATTGCACGACTCATACTCATTTACCAGTTCCGCTTAACCTCTCCTGTAAATCCGCCCCGTCGTTTACCACCTTGCTTATTTCATTTATTTAATTAGTATTTAAACGCAATAGTAAATTCTCTTTTTTTTGCAAATAAATCTTTATGCATTTCTTTTATTTTCATTATTAAAATCACTTTTATTTTTATTATTAAATTCAGTAAAATCAATTTAGTTTGTAAGTTTGAACTTTGGCTTATTCGAACCTCCGACCGACCATCTTCCAGAATAAACCCTCAGGTAAAAAGTAAAAGTCTGATGCCGCCGACGTCAACGAGTTGTCTACACAAAGCACCGCCCGAAAAGCCAAACGTTACAGTTGATAATTCGAATAATAAACTTCATTTGACCGGAGATAATATTACTATTCCTACTGGTATTTATGAGATTGATGCTATTAATAAATTTTTAAAAAAAACTTTGAATTCTAAAAGAATTTAATTTTTCTGAAAAGCTAATAACAATACTTTCAGAAGTGAGATAAATTGCAGTCATCCAATAGATCTTACACCGCACGATTTAATAAGCTATCTCCTCGGTTTCACTCCTCACATTCTTAAAGAAGAAATGTATCATAGCTCTCATTTGCCTTTGAAGACATTGAAAATAAACGCACTCAGAGTAAAGTATAATATTACTGCGGGTGTTTACATCAACAACAAAAAAGTTCACACTATCCAAGGGTTCTTCCCGAGAGTCTCCAGGATATAAAATCATAGAAGTCCCATCACATGTCATATATTTGCCACTCAATGTTAAGAGTATAGATCATCTTCAAATCCAAATC
Source organism: Anastatus disparis (assembly GCA_017163975.1). Classification (NCBI taxonomy): domain Eukaryota; kingdom Metazoa; phylum Arthropoda; class Insecta; order Hymenoptera; family Eupelmidae; genus Anastatus; species Anastatus disparis. The sequence continues at coordinate 3,220,773 of JAFFSR010000213.1, read as the reverse complement.
ATAGATGAAGACGGGAATTTGATAAATTTCTGAGGTAAGGAAATATTGGATTGGACATCAAATCCGTATAAGAGGAATCGTTTACGATTTAAGTGTGCATATAAGTCTTGTGCAGCTATCATGTCAATCAGTCATCAGTCGATCAAAGATACTAAAACTTTCAACATGGAACAGCATCCTGTTTCTCATATGCATAGGTCTAAAAGTACGTGAAAAAAAATTGTATCATTCTTTATTGCTTCCAAAAAATAGATGAAATTCTAAGCATTTAATCAGGTGTTGTATTCGATGAGTCTTTTACTCATTATGAAATTTACACACATCAACCATACTCCACATTATGTTTCAATGACAGTGATGAAATTCGTATTTCTATCCAACATCAAGATCTATGTCTCTTAACATCATGCAGTTATATTCTGTAACGTTTGGCTTTTCGGGTGGTTGCCGTAGACAACTCGTTGACGTTGGCGGCATCAGACTTTTACTTTTTACCTGAGGGTTTATTCTGGAAGATGGTCGGTCGGAGGTTCGAATAAGCCAAAGTTCAAACTTACAAACTAAATTGATTTTACTGAATTTAATAATAAAAATAAAAGTGATTTTAATAATGAAAATAAAAGAAATGCATAAAGATTTATTTGCAAAAAAAAGAGAATTTACTATTGCGTTTAAATACTAATTAAATAAATGAAATAAGCAAGGTGGTAAACGACGGGGCGGATTTACAGGAGAGGTTAAGCGGAACTGGTAAATGAGTATGAGTCGTGCAATTATATTTTTCACAATAAATATTCCTTTGCGTTTATTGAGTTGAACTTATAACTAATACAAGGTTGAATTAATCAATCAATAATCTCGGGAAAATAGCCGGAAACGGTGGCACGCAAAAATATGAATAATCAAGGTAATACTAAGATTAAATTATATGTTTAAGCCGTCGGTATTATTTTTACTGGTGACGCGGTTTAACAAAAATTATACTTATAAATAATTCCGATCGGTATCGGTTACAAACTAGGGTAAAAGAAAAATAAACTATTTACAGGCTTCGGTATTATCGACGGCGGTTACGGCCGGAATCTACTTTACCGGCGGCAAATAATACGAGCGGTGTCTCGATGACACCCGGTATAGACTGGAAGCAGGTCAGTGTCGCAGGAAGACACGATAATGCTACCTCCAAGCCTCAGGGTAGACAAAGAGAAGATGAGCTAGTCGTGGAAACTCCATCGACCGGCGGAGGAACTACCTCGACCGAAAAGGTGGAGGTAAGAGATAGGAAACTATGTATAGGAAACCCCCTTATACATAGTTGCTGGGAATAGATGGACCACCACCTATTTTTGGTGAAACAGGTAAAACACATGGAATGACAATTTTATTCTTACTACCAACGATCTTAAGAGCTTCACGTGGACCTTTTAAGGCGGACTAAATAACTTTGCGAGAATGTTTACTTGGTTTTAATAATTTTTTATTTGCAGTTACTAATTTATTCAATATTACACCCATTGTTGTCTTTCCTTTCAATTTCATAGAATTTGCAATAACAAAAGCAGATGTCTTTTCAGCAAGACCTGCATTTTTGGCTCTAACACGCTGCTAAGATCTATCAGCGAGCTCAACGTCAGCTACTTTTATATTAGCATTTTTATTAGAATAAGTTATGTCATGTTCTTTACATGTTTGATCAAGTGGATTGATTCCTGTATCACCTCTTTTTGATCGCTTTTTCAATTTTGTTTCGAATCACAATATTGATATCCAGGAATATGTATTTCCATTGGTAAGTTATTGATTACATTATCAAGTAATCCTTTAGCTTTAGGGTGCTTCTGTGATTTGTGTACGAGCATCTCTCTCCGAGTGTTGATTTACAATTGATGATCGAAATATAAAACAAGCGTTTATATTTTAAAAAGACCAATCTTAGATTTGACTTTGTTACGTAAAAATGGATTTTACTGAGCAGAATGGCAAATTTCCCAACGGCAACTTTGATTTTGAGAAAGATAAGAGAAAAAAACAACATAGGGAGTTACTGTCAGATAATATATAAACAGTATTCTGAGACCTATCAAACTGTGGAAAAATAGTTTATTAGCTCGAATTATACACGCCAATGGTCTCAGCTTTGAAAATTTGTAATATACTCTTAATCCTTAAATCAACCAAAATAACAATTTCTTCAAAAAGTTTTGGAACCAATTGAAGGTATATCATATCTACCGTTTAGTGAGTATGAACTTGTAGTGTCTCCAGATAAAGCCCTACCTAATTCAATTATGATTTTTTATGATTTGGCTTGTGAGAAGCAGGATAACATCAGAGCTTTTTTCTGTATGGGGAGACACAAAAGTGCAGATAGCTTTCATCACCAGGGACAATATTAATATGTTGGTAATTTATCGTCAAGATTATGTTAATCTTAAACATATCTATGAAGACCATGTAAATACTGACTCAACATTAAATGAATTTCGAAATCTTTGTACTGAATGCTGAAAGAATGACAAGTATGGATTTATTGTTATTGACAAAGATAAAGTAATGAATGATGATGGATATAGAAAAGGTAGATATAGATTTGACTGTTTTGCAATTGAAAAGGTAGTATGAATCTTAATCTTTGCAGTTTGATTGTAGACATCATCTAGGCAGCATGCCCGAGTGTAGAAAAGAAAAGAATATTTTTAACGAGCTCTTATGAACACGTGAGGCCAATAAAAAATACACTTTATTAAAAAAGGAGAAAGATGATTTTAAAAAAGTTATTGGTAATACTTTGAAACCAGTTATTACACTACTTGAGAAGCTTGTCAATTTGACGACTGAAAGTGTCTCACATTCTAATTACGTTTTGGCTATAGATATTAATAGGGAATCTGCAAAAAAAAGATTGAGATTCGATGAATCAAGTTATATTGTAAACGATATTAATGAGTTGGGTTCTGCGTTTGATAATGATGCTGCTAATGATGATGATGATTTTCCTCCGATGAATAGAACATTGATGAATTCAACATTCAATTCTGCAAATTTATCATTCAAATTTATAAATTCACCATTCGTATCTGTGTATAAAGAAAATTAATCAACAGACTTTTTATCAAAGCTTAATGGAAGCCGCAGAAAAATCGATGACATATACAGATTGGGAAAAAACAATGGGTCTAGATGATTGGCGATTCACAAATTAAATTTGATGATAAAATAATAAAAGTAAAAAAATTAAGTTTTCCTAAAAGCAGAGGTCTAACGGAATTACTTTTTAAATAAAAAAAAGAACCAGGTGATAATCTCTTAAGTTTAACAGATTGCAAGAATTATCACAGTATTCTAGAAACAATAAATGCCTATTGGCATTACGACTTGCGTCTTCTGCTAACTAAAAATATATTTGTTTAGATCTATATATAATATATATAGAGCGCGGTGGTGTAACGGATAAAGCTTTTACCTTCAACGCGGTGGGCATGGGCTCGAATCCTGGCCAGGTACCTCTGACTTTTTTTCGAAAGAAAATTAGTGTATGTGCTATTTATAACGCGACTCTCAAGAATGGGTAACAGTTAATTGTTGGTCACAAAAGTGGCTGACCATCCATCGATAGTCAAAGTTTTCGGTATGATGCGTCAAACATTCTAGCCTGATGTAATGTGTAAAACGGGAACCGGGCTGGAATCTATCCGATATCATCATATAAAAAAAGTTTATTGTATAGAGAACAATATCCTCCAATATTAACTTAAAAATATATATATATATACAGTAGACTCTCGATACAAGGGTATCGATGGGGCTGTAGAAGAGGAAATTTCTTGGAAATTTTCTTATAGGAAGAGTCCCCAACACGTTCGAGTTAAGAGTTACAGCTCCGCCCACTGTTTCGTAGTGTAAGTTTAATTTAACGTGCGTGTATACGAAGTAGACGCAGTAGCCACGCCTACTGATGCGTGTGGAATTGACTAGGGTTTTTTTGTTTAGCCATGTCTTATTCTATTGCTATACTGTGTCTCTCTCACTTACATAGTTGGTGGGGGAACTGACATACTTAGACTCGGTGGAGAAACAGCTCGGATTCCCTTATATCGCGATCCCTTGTATCGAGAGTCCACTGTATATGTTCATCTATATATATATATATATATATATATATATATATATGGGACATTTCATGTGAACTCACCTAACAAAAAAATAAAATTCGGTGAAAATCAGTGAAAAGCTTCCATTTGATACCCGAAATACACAAAAAACTTTTTGGAGGTCTAGGTCAAAGGTATAAAGAGTAATGAGTAATGAAAAATTGAGATTTTTCAAAATTTTTTGTAAAATTACCAACTTAGTTATTATTTTACTCAAAAACAAGGGGTGTAGAGAATTACTCATTAAGACATTTCTTGTTGCAAATTGAGAGTAGAATCTACAAAAATTTTTATAAATCTCAGAATTGCTATTTTCTGATTGGTTCATTTATTACTTTCATGTAATTTTCAATTGTTCGAGTTCGGCCAGATTGATTTCACTCATCAAGAATTATTTTGTTTCTTCTGATAACATTTCAAAGTAAGCTTTTGCTCTACTTGGGTAAACTATAAGGAGAAGAGCTACATAACTATTTATATTTCAAAATATAGAATTTTTTATTCAACACATATACTCTAGATTTGGTTCTTCGATATTGATGGGTAATCCAATATATGAACAGATGATTGTTTGAATATATTAAAATGTATCTATTACTTAATAATTCAAGTGTTAATTTAGATTCTGAATTGAAATATTAACTATCGATTGCGTACACATCATCAAAATCCAACCCAAACAATTTTATGTATTTTAATAAATTGTTATTATAATTATTTTTTATACGGGTGAAGAAATTATTTTAATATGTATAATACATTTAAGAATCAAAATCCATATTATAATTTTGGAAATAAAAAATAGGAAGTTGAATAATTTTTATACGCATAAGATATATGTACTATAAAAATTCATTTGAAAATGAAAGAATATTTTATTTATGGATTGTGGAACTTTTAACAAGTATTTTATCCCCATTATAGTGGCACTTTAATTTTGAAATACTGTTTGAATTCAAAATTAGAATTGATGAGTAATGAAAATTTAATACACAGCAATGATTAGTTTTGCTTTTTCACAATCATAACTTAAAACAAAAATATCAAAAGTTGGAAAATGTTAATTCTATATGTCTGGAAAATGTTATTCAGTAATGCTAATGATTAATTTTATCATTAAATAGAGAATTTTAATCAAAATTAAACAGGGGACAATGACTAGTACTACAGTGTTATTTAGAATCTTAATCCAAACCAATATTTAAAGCTTGCAGGCTTGATCTTAATTATTCAAGTTTCAAGAATATATTAATCAAAATCTAAACTATACTTTCAATATTATAATTTAAAACAAGAATATAAAAAGCAAGTTTGCTTCATCTTATTTCATTTCTTAATATAATGAATCATTTTTTAATCAAAAATGAAATTACGTTTTGAACAGGTAAGTAATTGAAAAATAATAGTGTCTGTACATACCTTGTCTTTTGAATATAGCTTTGCTCTAATAAATGTTCAAAAAATAATGACGAGGTAAAAAAATTCAATACATAATAATAATTGCATGTATTCCAATAAATTAAGATTCTCATAATTATTTTATATTATAATATTTAAATCCTTTTTCCAATTTGATTCCAGTAACAATCAATTCTAATTTTGTTTTAATAATTTATTTAAATAGTATTACAAATCTATATATCCGTTAAATTGAAATTCTCAAATGTATTATAAGTAAAAAATGACTTTAATACTTACAAATCTCATACTATATCTGTAATATTACACAGCATAAAAGCACATAATAGAAACTTGCAAAAAGAAACTTGCACATAGTAATCTTCATGCAAGCATATGTGAGTGCTTTAATAGAACTTTAAAAAATGCAATGTGGTTAAAATTCAGCAAACCAGCTAGCCAGGTGATGGATGAGACATTGAAGAAATCTAGTTTTGCATGATATTCAATTCATTTAAATTTTCCGATCGATAAATATCGTATCATTGCCCATCCATAATGATTATTAATATCAAAATATAGAAGGGTCTTCTTTTTCTGATTTTCATCATGTGAATGATCCATGTATTGATTGTTCGCTTTTGCATACCGATGTCAATGTCTGCCAAAAGTTACAATTCTACCCTCGTCATTTTGAGAGCTGATGAAAACGTTAGGCTTGGAGTTGTGTAGAAGTGAGAAGGAAATAAACCATAGGCTTTAAGAGAGGTGCCAATAGCAAAACATCGGTTTCTAAGTATACATCTGAATACTCTTCTAAAGTTTTTATATCAAATTCATTCCAGACTTCAACAGCGTGCTTATAATCTTCTCCAGCTATATGAGAATCCATTAGTTTATTGTAGAAGTCATTTTTTCTGACAGCTTTGTAGACATCAATTTATCTAATCCATCTACAAAATCGTATGGAAATATACCTTTTGTTCTAAGAAGATTTATCTTTGCATCTGTAAATCCATCTATTTGAAATTTTCTCTCTGCTTTTGGCACGTAGATACGATGCAAGCTACTCTAATGATGATAGTAGAAAACGCCAAGAATCTATAAATCTAAAATTGATGTCACTGTTATTCATATATTTTGTAAAAGAAATATATTTCTCCTTATTATGAGATATTAGAGTAATTTATCCCTTCATCAATGTAGAAGTACCGATCTTTTTTAAAATAAAATAAGTGTCAAAATTGAGATTATGAAAAATAACAAGAATGAGTCATGAAATCTTAGGATTAAAATTACATAAATTATGAGCTGCACCTCTGAAACTAAAAAAAAACGTAAAATAACCAAATTAATTGTTTATTTAATTATAACTAATTAAATAACTTATCATCCTGTGAGATCACAATGGTCTCCAACTGCAAGTTTTTCGCACGGACTGTTTTTCGACATATATGACAATCAGTTGACCTCAGGAGGGTTGCTCTGCATTGATATGTTGTGTATCAAGAATTACGTATATCGTCGGTGATATACGTGTATCAGTGGTATATGGTATATCGCATAAGGTGTATCACAAGCGTAAAATCCCTAAATGAAATGTTTATGTTTTTATAATAAATAGTAGAAAATATTTAAATTGACAAAATCAATAAATATACTATCTGAATATAATTTATTTTTTAATTATTAAAAAAAGTAAATATATTTATTTATTATTAATATTACTAATATGTACTAGTTTTGAATGTATTTGCAAAACATGATAATAAATTGTGCCAAATTAGTACCAGAAAATTATTAAATACAAAGTACAAAACAATTATCAAAATTTCTTTGGATAGTTTCATTTTTTATTTAAGTATTCAATCGATTAATTAATTGAATTGATAAAATCAAAAATCTAAGAAATAAAGTTAATCAATAATGATAAAATACAAAACTATCACTTTTTTGACAAAGCTAAAATAATGAATTCTTTTTACATTTCTTCAATATCGTGATTTATAATGGTAGCGAATAAAGATGTATTAAGAATATCCTTATTTAGTAATATAAAATCTTTCTGTATCAATTGTTTTTCATACTACTTGTTTATATTTATTATGAATACTAAATTCGCTTGAATTATAATATTGAAATAATATACTGCGCGAGATTTTTTCACATATTATGACAGTAATAAACTCTTGGATGCGCACCTTTATTCTCTAGTATATTATACCAACATGCCGTAAGGAGCGCTACCGCGCTCCCTGATATTAGAAAATCTAAGAATAATCTTTTGAGTACATTTAAAGCTTGTAATAATTAAATGTATAAAATTGAGGTGTAAATAGAAGCAAACATATAAAACTTGCAATACTAAAATATATATTAAATTTTTATAAAATAGATAATATCTATTCTATAAAAATTTAATATATTTTATTATTTAATACATTTTATAGTTTGCTTTTATTTACAGCTTAATTCTATAAATTTAATTATTACAAGCTTTAAATGTACTTTAAATTAAGAAGTAGATTCAAAGCTTACAATAATTAATTAATTTAAGAAATTACATGAATAATTTATAGACTCAATAAATCTACTTGGAATTAACCAGTACATTCAAAGTTTATAATAATTAAATTGTTTGAGAAATTAGATAAATAATTGATCAAACTTCTCAAACTTCGTAGCTAATTTATTACAATCTTTATGTTATTACATCTATAAGGCTTGACGTGTTATACGTATATTTTTTTTTTTTTTTTTTTTTTTTAAGCCTACCCAAACCTATATGAGGTTTATACAGCTTTACAAAAGAAAAGTAGATTGATACATGTACAATAATATTTTCATTTACATATTAACATTAGAGATATATACTTTAGAAGTAAGAAATCAATTTATAGTGAAATATTACAATCTTTAAGAAAATCACAAATAATTTCAATCACTTTCACGTTTAAAGTTTTGAGAATAATATTTATATCTTGATGCACTAAAATCTTGAATTTCTTAAACTTGTTTAGCATTGTTGTACGTTGAGGCTGATAGAGCGTGCAGTACCATAATAGATGGTCTGCATCTTGATAGTGGTAACCGCAGGTGCACGAAGGAGAGTTAATTAAGTTTTTTCTTGCTAATGAGGCTGCGGAGCTATAATGATCCGCTCTTAATCTGTTGAAAGTGACTACAGCCCTTCTAGAAAGATTTTTATTCTTAAACCATGTATGTTTAGAGTCACAGTAGAAGTTTTTAAAATACTGAATGCCTTTAATGGTAGCTAACTCTTGGATTGTATTTTTTGTATTATCATATGAAAGCTTTTTCCATACAGTTTTAAAATCTTGATAAGGCACTTTAAAGTCATTTGGTGGGGATCTAGTAGCAGCTTTGGCATGTTGATCAGCGAGCTCGTTGCCATGGATACCAACATGTGCGGGTATCCAAATAAATTGTAGCGGTGAATCTGATGTACTTTTATTAATAATTTTCCAAATTTTGTTTTTCGCTGAAGCTATCAAAGGATGACCCATTTTGGATGGTTTGAGACTTAGAAGGCTTTGTAGGACACTTTGTGAATCAGAGAGTATGCATGTTTTATCGGTACTATTATTAATGACTAGATCAAGAGCTGCATTAATTGCAGCTGCTTCGGCTGTGAAAATGGAGCAATAATTATTGATGCTGGTGGTACATACTATTTTAGAGTCTTCTGTGACACAGGCAACTCCAAGAGAAGGTGAGTTGTTTGTTCTGCTAGCATCTGTGAAAAGTTTTGTTATTCTTGTGTCGGAAAGGAGAAGATCTAAGTTGTGGTCAGGGTTTTTAGATTTTTTAAGGATTCTGCCCAATTCAAAATTGATGTTCGGTTGGCCATATATTGCTTTGTAGTCATATGTATAGAGGTCTTCAAGTTCGCTGGAATATAAAATTTTATTTGTAATGGTTGAAACAATGATGACACACTCCGTTATCAATCTTTTTCTCTTGAGCTTGGAGTTTTTATGTAGTCTGTAGTAGTTTTTAACCGTATTATGAGTAGAAATTGCTTCATTTGAGAGTACCTTAGTTAGATAGTTACAGCCCAAGTAAGTTGCTCTGTCTTTGATGGTGGTAAGTTTAGTTTCAGCTAGAATTACATTTTTGGGAGTGGAGAATCGATATCCCATAGCTGTTCGTAAAGCGGCGTATTGTAGACTCTCAAGAGAATTGGCTAGTATTTTCGTTCTGGGATAATAAGTGAGAATGCCATAATCAATAACAGAACGTATGAGGCATTTGTATAGTCTAAGCAATGTTTCTGGGTGAGATCCCCACCAAGTTCCACAGATATATTTCAAAATATTATGAGCTTTTTGACACTTTATGGCTACCTTTTTGACTTGTTGTTTAAAAGTAAGTTCATAGTCAAATATGATACCTAAAAATCTTGTGGATTCGGATGACGTTATTTTTTTATCATTAATTGTAATTGAAGTGTGTCGTGGTGTTATGTTTTTCCTATTGAAATGAATTGATTTTGTTTTATTAAGGTTAAGTGTAAGACCCAATTTTAGCAGGTTAGACCGGATGGTTTCAACACCCTTAGTAAGTAGCCTTTTAGTCTTGTTAAAAGGAAGTATATTAATATAGAGTGCGATGTCGTCTGCGAACTGGGAAACCCGTATGAACTTAGAAAGGCCTTCTGTAATATTAGCCACATATATTAAGTATAGTAACGGGCTTAGGACTCCTCCCTGCGGTATTCCTTTACTAGAGAAACGAGGTTTGTCTAGGTTAAGTTCAGTGAAAATGGTGCGTTGAAAGGTAAGGTGTTGAACGAGTTTAAGCAGACCCAACGAGCAGCCAATTTCTTCGAGTCTACTAATTAAAATCTGAGGGTCTACATTATCAAATGCTCCCTGAACGTCCAAGAAGGTAGCCAGAGTGTCTTTACCTTTAAGAAAACCATCTTCTATGTAAAGCACTAAGTTGGTGAGATTATCATTACATGATCGCCCCTTTCTAAATCCAGAGTTGGAATTGGGCAGGATTTAGCTATGTTCACAAAACCACTGTAGCCTGTTTTTAACCATAAGTTCGTATATTTTGCACAAACAAGAGGTCATAGCAATGGGTCTAAGCCCAGACCCGTCAGGTTTATTAATAAAATGTACAAACGACTCTTGCCAACTTTTAGGGAATTCCCCTGATAGGAGCATTTGATTGTAAATGTCGAGTAGTTCCAATCTATACTTGATTGGTACATTTAATAGTGTGAAATAATCTATTCCGTCTATACCGCATCCTGAGTGCATGTTCCTGGATTGGAGTGCGGTGTTAAACTCAAGAAAATCGAAAGGTAGATCGAAGAAAGAATGATTATCATTGGATGAATTTAAAGTGGGCTTAGTGTTAATTCCCGGAAGCGTATGTGGAGCGATTTTATTAAGAATTTTTTCAGCTTGGTCTTTGAAGAATAACCTGTCATGATTTACTGCGCCCGTCTTAACCCATTTGTTTTTGAATGTTTTAATCTTGTTCCAAACATATTTGCTATTTGTTCTGAAATCTATGGTTTCGGTGAATTTTCTATAACTATCTATTTTCTTTTTCTTGAAGGTTTTGCGAAGAATTTTGTCTGAGTTTATATAGTTTAAATGATCTTGTTCAATGCCAGAGTATTCCCATTTTTTGTAATTAGCTTTACGGATTCTTTTGAGTTTGTCACACTCATTGTCCCACCATGGGACTGGGTTGCGATGACAAGAATCGGATACTTTCTTTTTGGTTAGCGTATTTTCAATGACTTTTGATTTTATTTGTTGGATCCAGATGTCGTATTTGTCTGTAGCTGAGGCGTGAAGATAATCTGAATTATAAAAATTTGTAAAAGATTGATTTAAAGAATTGCAGGTTTCTACCCAGTTTGTTTTTTTTTGAATGAATTTTAAAAGATGTTCTATGATAAATGGTTTTTTCAAAGTCAATCAGAAGGCTAATAGGAAAGTGATCTGACCCATGTGGGTCATCTTTAATTTGGAAGTGAATGCGGTCAGCAATACTAGAAGAAGAAACAATGAGGTCGATATTAGATTTCTTCTTTCTAGCAGCGTCTATGTGTGTAAACGTATTAATATTGTGTATCACCATCTTGTTAAGATCGATTGCAGACAACAAAATTCTACCATTGCTATCAGTATGATCGCCATTCCAGTTGATGTGATGTGAGTTGAAGTCGCCGACTAATGCACAAGGATCTTTGTTGCTGCTCAAGTTATTAATAATTTGATTCCAGGTATCAAAAGTAGGTTGAGTATGTGGCGGTTTGTAGCATGCTATTAGGTTGAAGTGTTGAGTGTCAGAGTGAATTCTAATACCTCCTATCTCAATGTCAGAGTGCGTAAGAGCGAAATTTAATAAGCTAAAGTCAATGCCATTTTTCACCATAAAAATAATGCCCCCACCCTGACCCCGCTCGACAGGACGATCAATTCTATGGATGATGTAACCAGAAAAATTTAAATTAACTTTGCCGTCCAGCCACGTTTCAACTCCAGCAATTATATCATAGTCTTGCATTATTTTTTCCAATTCATGTTTACGGGCGTTTAAGCTCCTGAAATTCCAGTACAAAATACTTAATTTATTTGAATTTTTGTTTTTGTGTGTTTTAAAAACCATAACGTATTATTAAATAAAATATATGATATCAGAAATATTTATTTAAGCTTGTATAATATTTATCTTATCTATTCCTTTATTGAGTTTTTTAAGCAGTGATTTGAATCGGTTTTTGAGGTTGTTGTCTAGGATCTTGGTTTCTAATACAGTGAGCCATTTTATTAAAGATAAGGTGTCCTGAGTAAATTCTTTGCTGATTAATACTACTTCACGCTTGAATTTGATTTTGTTTAAAAATTTTTTGAGTTGTTCATAGGTCATAACATTTTCAATATTTTCTTGATCGTAGATGAGTTTAACTGGAGCTAGTGCATTGTCAAGATCTTCTTCTTGCTCTTCCGTCTCACTATTTTCGCTAATATCATCGTTACTTGATGAATAATTTCCTGTTTTTATTTTTTTGTTGGCTTGTATAACCTTACCATGTTTTTTATTTTGTTTTTTTTCGTCTTTGGTAGTTGGTTGCTTAAAACTATGGCTGTCGTTGTTTCCTGAATTGTCTGTATTGATAGTGGAAAGGGTGCTGATACTAGACCTAGATTCAAGAGGCCTTTTCCGTGATGTGTCGATATCCATGTCTTCTTGTTCAAATGAATTGATGCCATTACTCGCGTTAGAAAGAGAGAGAGGTGCAGATGGAATTTGCTGTGTTAGGTTAATAACAGAATCTTGCGTCGTATTAGTTTCCATGTTAAGAGTAGGACAGTATTTTGCTATGTGGCCTGACTCCTTACAAAAATGACATTTAATATTTTCCGTGCCTAAAAATAGCCAGTAATTAATATCTTGATAGTTGACCTTAATTTTGTGAGGAACTTTATCAACGTCACTTTCCTTTACATAAAATTGCCTTCTATGAGATATTATATGTTTTCGTTTATCGTTGGAAGTAGAGCACCTTATATTGGTTATACCATTTCTCGTGTAGATATTTAAAGTCTTAAGATAATCTATAATTAAATGGTTAGGCATTTGAGGCATAATATTCGATATAACAAATCGCTTATACTTTGGTATAACGGTTTTAGGATCATACGGAGAAAAATTTAATATTTGTCCGTTGATTTCGAGTTTGTTTACATTGGCTTTGTTAATAAAATCTATCGCGTTTATCTCTGAATTTAGAGTGAAGCACACTCGGCTTTCGGAAATTTTAGAAAAGGCAATTAAATTGTCAATAGGCATGATTTTTTCAAACTGATCCATGTATTGGTCGTTATTAAAGCCTTCAATTACAGGCAGAATTATTGATTGCCCGAATGTAGGTAAAATACTGGTTTGTATTGCGTTTGCATACGACAACTTATTGTTTTGGCTCGCAGTAGGATTTTCATTAGACATAACTGAATTATTTAAATCACTGTTATCTTTTACACTAGAATTTTCCACAGCACCAGCTTTACTACCGTCATCGGCAGCCAAAGCTTCGCTGGTCAAAATATGACTTAGACTGATAGAACCTCTGTGGTTTCTGTCAGTAAAAACACCATTGTCGACCTCGACAACCGATGCCTGAGTAAACTCCGTCGTTTCGCTCATAAATAGATTTCCTATGTCTAAGACCCAGGAAGAATGCTTCCTAGTTGGTCGAATGACATATTAGCGTATAATATCACCACTAAACAGACACTACAACGAGAGACAGATTTGTAAACAAAGCGATGTCCCACGAATACGTCTATACCGTATGGCGTATCAGACGCGACTGTTATACGTATATTACTATGTAAGATTTAAAAATTTTACATATCAATATAGATGTATTTACATATTTTTCACATTCATCATCGTATTTCGGTATTTTATGCTGTTATATCGCTATTATAACTAGATATTAACTACCACTTCTAAAAACATTCCTAGGAATTTTTCGTATGTAATTATAACTTCAGTAATACATGGTGCTACAGTCTTATATCAATCTGCAATATACTATACCACTTATTTTATCAATGCGGAGTAACCCTCCTGGAAAGATAATTCTTCTAGATCCGAAAGTTTCATTGAGACAAACTTTCTAAAGTGAGCCACTAAAAATTGAGCAGTCGATTTTTGTACACCTTTTTGCAAATTCTCGAAGCTTTATAAGTCAAAATTAATATCCTAAAATAGTTTTTGAAAATTTAAATTTTTCAAAAGGCTATAAATAAATGAAATTTTAAGGACCTTTTTTTTAAATAGTGATATTTGATGAATATTAAATGAAATTTGACCAAAATTTCATGATGTATTTAGAAATAGTAGCAGAATCGAATAAGATATAAATAATATTAAAAAATTTTAATTTATTAATAAATAATTAATTTTGTAATAAACAATTAACAATTTAATCAACTTCTCCTCGTTCTAAAAAAAAAATTTTTTAATATTTTTTATTTTATTTTTCATACTCTTGAAAACTGTGAAACAAAATTTTGGTGATCTCAATTGGGAGAAAAGTTATGAATTTTTAAACATTGTCATATAGGCTGCGGCGTGTGCGCCGTATCGCGTGCTCGCCATCTGAAAGTGCTTCTATTCCTTTCCATAATTTTTCATATTAACGTTCAGAACATTATAAAATAAATATTCAATTTTAAAATATTAACATCTTGGATTTATTATTTATTATGTATATTATATAATATATTATCATATAATTATGAATATTTTGAAAAAATTTTACATTCTATCGTACTTACAAGGAGAGTATTAGGGTTATGAGTCGCCGATTTTGTTTAAATTTTTGGAAATGATTTTGAATGTAGAAATATGAAAAAAACCAAAGTATTAGACTCTAACGCTCAATATTTCCAAAGTTACAGACTATTAAAAAAATCACTATAAAAGTTACTAGATTTTTAAACGCTTACAGTTCTTTAGCATTGATATCTAAAAGGTTAAAACTTTTTTCAAATGAAAGCTAAGCTCAAATCTTTTCGAAATAGTAGTTATAGCACCTAAAAATATTGTGTTTTTTCCAAAGTTGTATAGGTATGAAATTTATACCAAATTTTAGCATATGTTATTAATTAATTTTATAAAATGAAATTTCAGGTCTAATTTTTATTGTTCTATAACTTTGGAAAAAATACAATATTTTTAAGTGCTATAACTACTGTTTCGAAAAGATTTGAGCTCAGCTTTCATTTGAAAAAGGTTTAAACCTTCTAAATATCAATGCTAAAGAACTATAAGCGTTTAAAAATCTAGTAACTTTTATAGTGATTTTTTTTAATAGTCTGTAACTACGGAAATATTAAGCGTTAGCTAAGATAAAGTGCACGTTGTTCAATTAGATTTTCGGCGGTCGTTAAACGAGCGTTCCGCAGGCGTTCAGCGAGTTCGGTGGGGGTTAAAGCACCAGTGGCGGTTCATTTTCACGGAGAAGTTTTTTAAACTAATTTAAATTACGAAGCGGCAGTAAAGAGTAACTTATTTACTAGTTTTACAATAGTTACGGTTGGTTTAAACCTATCAACGCAAAAAGGGTAACGCAAAGGAATGAAAATCTAAAATGCAAGAATAAATGCAATTGTTTCGGCAAAAAAAAGTAAAGAGAAAATTTTTCAGATAGTAGCGAAAATTCGTACAAAAAGAAATGAATGGCAGACCGCTGTCTGCTTACAATACTGAGTTAATTTATTAAACGTATTTACAGTTGGTTTTTACTGGACTTTATTCGAGCGCCAGCAACTTTGAGTTGCGAATACCGGAAGTCATGTAACGTTTTATTATAAAAGGAAAGTTATTTCCGCGGCAAAAAAAAAAAATTTTAATTCATGTGACGTTTGTTACAATGGTGGATGGACAAGGTAAAAGAAATTAAGCACGGTTTACGGGTCGAGTCCCTGTTCGGGCGCCATATATCGTTTGGCTTCTCGTCTACGGATGAACTCGTTGATGCCGTGACTATCAGACTTTTAGAGGGGTTGATTCTCAGTGATTCTCGGTGGTTCACGGAAGCCAAAGTTCAAACTTACTAACCAAAACTAACCTAACCTTACTTTTAATAATAATAATAAAAAGATAAAGAATCAAATACTCGGATAATTTAATAAGTAAAGATAACGCATGCATTAAATTTAATAATGACAAATAATAAGTAAATCTATAATCTTAGTGAACTTAGATCAGAAACAAAGCTAAACCTAAACTTAACTTAAATGACAAACGACGGGGTGGAAGCAGGATGGGTGCTGCGGAAACTGGTAAATAATTGTAATCAATTATTATCTTTAAGAATGTTCTTTTGAAGATTTATTCAAAAGTAAGTAAAGCAATTAATGGCTTAAGGCCTACAACAATTATTACAACGCCGGCAGTATTTAAGAAAGGCAAACATAAATAAGCTGATTAATTTTTATTAAACGAAAAATAAATAAATCTCTTTTCGTTACTTAAATAAGCTAGTAACTTGTACTGTGAAGAAATAGACAAAGAAAAACTTTAGTACTTTTTGCTGCCGGTGGATGGCGCGTGGTATTCAAAAGCCATCTGTAATAAAGCAAAACGCAAAGATAAACCAAAATTAATAATTATAATTAAATAATTAACTGCGGTAAATAACGGCGAAAACTACCGTACCGATGGTAGATATAACACGACCTATACGGACGGCGGATTAGTGGCTGAAACCTGGAAAGGATGTCGTGCAAAGTATGCCTCCTAATACACGACATTAAAAGAGAGACTGTATAAAGTATACTCCTAGTATACAGTCGGTAAAGGATACCCGCTCTATGTCATTTCCAAGAGAGTGGAGAGGGACATATACAATAGAAGGATCTCTCTATGTACAGCTCCAACAGAGAGAACAGGAATTCGTGCAAAGTAATCTCCTAATGCACGAGGACAAGGTTCAGGAACTTGACTCTACATAAATTCCGAGAGAGTCAAAGGAATAATAGGAAGACCAACTGTTGCATGCAAAGTTCTCCCCCTAGTACATGCTAACAGACGGACGGTCAGGTAAGGAGTGAGCTTTGAGAGAGCCAGCGATAGCTCTTATATGCACAGAGGCTCGTTTTTCCCGTTGCGGGAGCAACGCCTCGTAGCGGCTCAGTGCCCGTACTTGCTACTGGTAGCCGAGCACCAAACAGTCTAAGCGTGCGCGAAATTCAAGCGTCGCAATGTGTGTGTGTGTGTGTGTGTGTATATATATATATATATATATATATATATATATATATATATATATATATATAAATTCGTAATATAAAAATAAATACTTGAAAATGGAAAAAAATAATTCTATACGTGTATATCTATATTATGTATGTTTCGATCTACAAACAATAGGAGGCCAACTCGCGGACAAATATATCGCGTAACTAAAACAGCATACGTTGATATACAGCTGCAAAATGTATATCAACGGTCCTAAATTTTAAAACACACAGACGAATGTGCGTTTCGTACAGCGACACTACGCTGCGGTAACGGAGAGTTCCCGTACTTTTTTCAGTGTAGTTATTCTTTCGGCTGATTTGAAATATACTTCTCGGGCTTGGGAAAAAGTAAACGAAACTGTGCAATTACAATGTCTGAAATTTACTCTTCTGAAAGAATTTTATGTCCCGATTTTTTCCAAGAGCATAAGAAGATAGTTTATAATTTACGTTTTAGACCGTTTGAAGATTCAGCCATTAATTTGGTACGTAATTTTCCCTTAAATATTCAGGTATTACAGTTTTTCTTTTTATGGGTCAGACGCATCCAGGTAAAACTGTATTAAAACTCTCGTTCAATGCCTCTATTCGTTCGGGTGTCTTTGAAATAAAATCATCATCTTTTCCACTACAAAGTTCAGTGATTTCATTTTCAGATGTAGACTCAAGATCAATTAAAATCATTTTTCATATGCGTTTAATCTCCAGAGTTTTCGGAAAACCTGTCTATATGTGAATCAAAGAAGTGTAATTTTAAATTTATTGAATAACCCAAATTTTGATAGACCTTTACCATCTTAGCTACAATTTCCTTGTAGTCAGGATTCTTATTGTTACCTGAAAAATTTGTTGCTACTGCTTTGAAACTTTCCCAAGCTCCCCGTTCAACTTTAGTCATTTCAGAGACAAAGTTACAGTCTTTGAATAACATTTTAATTTGTAATACTCCTTTATTCAATTTAGCATTAGATACAGACGAGAATTTTTTACCTTTATACTTAAAACATTACCCATCCTTATTTAAAGCTTTCACAAACTGCTTCATCAGTCCTAGCTTGATGTGAAGGGGTAGAATAAGAACTTTTTTAGGATCAACGAAAATATTCTGAGTAATATTGTGAGAACCAGGTACGAAGGATTTTCTCTTAGGCCAATATTTTATGGTGTAATGATTACTTCGATCTCTGCAATTCCAATGGCATAAAAAGCATGGCTCTCTCGTGAAATCTGATTGTTGCCTACGTAAAATAGTACGGATTTTCAGATCACCACAGATGGGCCATTCATGCTGTGCGTAATTCAATTTTTTTAAAAGTATTTTAATATTGTTATACCCCTCTTTTATCACCGTTGTTTCATCAAAAGCCTCCAATCTTCTTTTCTATACACATCCTTTTTCAAGCAACTTATTAAATTACAAGCAACTTATTAAATCAACTTGTTAAATTGCGATAAAGTGTAACTTTCACGTTTGGTTGTAAGAGATTCCTTTTCCATAACCATCATCATCGATGCCTTCTCCACCATTGTCATCATCGTCATTGTCATCGCTGCCTTCTTTATAATCGTCATCATGGTCATCGTTATCACAGCCCCCTTCTTCAACATCTTTGTCGACTTTTATAACATAATTATATTTTACAGAACTATCAACTGTTTTTTTTTTTTTGTATTTTAATTAGTCTTATTACTATGGATACATTAATGTGTGAAATAATACTCTTATTTTTTCTTGTAAATCCTTTTACGTCATTCATACAAAAGTAACAATCTCTTCACGATAGTGGTTCTTTCCATAGAGTTGGTGTTGAATATTTGAGATGTTTTTCTTTTGCATTTTTTGACGAAACAACATGAGTTTTAACTTACGATTAAAACAACTTTCGTAGAGACCTTCCACTTCTTCATCTATTTCTTTTCGTAAAGATTTCACTTCATATTTACTGCGAATATAACAGAATGAATCTAGACATTTATCACAATTGTGTATTCGAAAGGGGCTTGAAGTCCTTTTTCGTTGTTGAATATTAAAATGCAATAAATCTTGCGGCATGTTTTTAGAAAATAAATTTAACATGGGCTACAAGTTTTATACAAAAAATGCTTCTCATAAAAATTTTGTTTCCAATAAATATTTCACGATATAAAGTTTTAGAATATATGATAAGTTAGTAAAATTTACCAAATAAAATGATTAGCGTAAGAGCAAACGGAAATAAAATATATTCTCTAATGATTAACAATGTAGAAGCAATAACACGAAAAATATCGTGAAAACAAGTCACTCAGTATTTTTTAAGCAAGGAATCAAAATTGACAAGATAAATAACCCACAAACTCCTCATCCATAGTGGCTTGGAGTTTTTGTGTTTGAAGTTTGTGAGTTTGAATTTGTGAACTTAGAGGTATAGATTCAGATACAAGGATTTCTGTCTAGGGTCTCAGTATTTGGGGTTTTGAGTTAAGGTCTGTAGTCTCAAGGGTAGAGCTAATTTTGAATTTTTGAGTTTTTTACTATAGGATTTGTTAAATTTATTTTTTTGAGAATAAGAAAAATATGAATTTTAGCGGTATCAGTAGATAAGCTATAGGCATACTGGCTCAGGTTCATTCTGGATCACCTTCTCTCTCCTCAAAATGATCGAGAATGTAATGTGTGTATGAGCCCATAAGAGTATCCCCTTCTTCGAGTGATTTTTTGAATTTTAGTTTTTATTGACGCCCACCCTTCCCTACTCCATGTGATCGAGAATCCGATGTGTGTATAAGCACAAAAGAGTATCCCCTTCTTCGTGCGATTTTTTGAATTTCAGTTTTTATTTACGCCCACCCTTCCCTACTCCATGTGATCGAGAATCCGACATGTGTATAAGCACATAAAAGTAGCCCCTTCTCCGTGTGATTTTTTGAATTTCAGTATTTTGTTCACGCCCACCCTTCCCTACTCCATGTGATTTAGAATCTAATATGTGTATAAACCCATAAGAGTTACCTTTTTTTGTTTGATTTGTAGGTGCCCCCATACGGTAGGGAGTCCCAAGATGTTTTTTTTTTTGAAAGATTAATGTTTACGATTGCATGTTTTTCTTTTTTTCTTTAAGCCACCTTCTTTTGATCGATAGATATTTTTCCTTTGGTCAAGGAATATTTTTCCTTATCTTTTACAAATAAGAGTTCTCTTTTTTTTAAAACAAGATGAAAAAAGATAGCTGACCCTTATAATAAATTTTTTTCTCAAAAAAGATTTTCTTTCAGAAAGATAAAGACAGTATTATATCTTAAAGGTTGCATGATTCATTATTTTCATGCACCTGCGACTCAAAAAAGAACACACACAGTGTACTGCATTAAGAGAAAGGACATTCTTTTCCTTCTCTCCTAAAAGCAGGTAAATTTTTGTGCAACGTTCAAGAAAACGCATAGTGGGCAGCGCTACAAAAAAGACTCTCCATCCGCCGAAAAAACTTTATGTTTGCTAGTGACCCTTTCGCTTCCCCGCAGCGCCACTTAGTCGGCGCAATCAGTGTGCTGAAAACGGACTCTGATTACTCCGATGATCTTAACGCAAAGACTCTCCATCCACAGAAAAATTTTACGTTTGCTAGTGACCCTTTCTCTTTCGCTTCCCCGCAGCGCCACTTAGTCGGTACAGTCAGTGTGCCAAAAACGGACTCTGATTGCTCCGATAATCTTAATGCAATCAGCGCTTTATGCAATGCTGAAGGATACATGCGGCGCCTAATGTCTTTGGGTGCAGGTATACACAGAAAACCCTCGGTCTCGTCATTTTTTACCACTGCATGTTTTTTCTTTTTCATCTCTATGACAGTTTCTCTAACCCACATACTTCTGATTGCTAGATATTTTCCCTTTGGTCACTTTTACATTACTTTACTATTCAAAGTCACTTTCTGCTTGTTCCGATAATCTTAATGCAATCGGCGCTTTACGCAACGCTGAAGGATACATGCGGCGCCTAATGTCTTTGAGTGCAGGTATACACAGAAAACCCTCGGTCTCGTCATTGTTTTACCACTGCATGTTTTTTTCTTTTTCATCTTTATGACAGTTTCTTTAACCCACATGCTTCTGATCGATAGATATTTTCCCTTTGGTCACTTTCACATTACTTTACTACTTAAAGTCACTTGTTTTCATTTTGTTGGAAAGAGACCTTTTTTTTCCTTTTCGTAAAAATATGTTTTCTTTTACTGAGAAAAGAAACTTTTTTTTTGGTTTTCATGTTTATAATCTTACAATCTTTTTTCTTTCAAAATTGAAACTCTTATTGTGCCCGTTCTATATCCATGTATTAAGTTAAAAAAAATAAGGTTATTGGTGAATTTTTTTCTTTTCAGAAAAGGTTTTCTTGACAGGTTTATATTTTTGAAAGTCACCTGTTATCTTATTTTATCTTTTTTTTTGAGAAAAAAGGTCTTTTGCTCTTTTCCTAAAACGATATATCGGTCATTTAATTTTGAAAACGAAGCCCTTTGCGAATGCATTCTTTTTAGATAGAAAAGAGGGCGTGGAAAAAACTTGGAGGATTGTCAAAAAATTTTTTCCGCAGGTAGGTAATTTTTGTAAATTTTTTTGTATAAATACTGTGTTGCATGCAGTGTTCAGTATTCAGTCTCTCAAGCTTCCTAAAGCAAGATTGAAAAATTTAAGTTTCGATTTTAATCATATTAATTTAAAAAAATAAAAAATGACAAACGGAAAAAAAACCAAGAAAACAAAACCAGTGTGAGCCTCAAAATAATGAGGGATAGAATCCAATGGATAATGAGGAACGGGTCGTTGATCTTGTTGATGCTGGATCACGTAACATGGGCGATGGATGCAATAACATCGTGTGAGTAATATTTGATAATTTTTTTTCTTTTTTCATAATTAATAGTTTTTTTATATATTTTTTCAATAATTAATTATTTTTGTTTTCTTTTTTTAGTGCCACCGATGCCGCAGTCTGCTTCAATGCAGCAATTATATCAAGGCTTCGAAAATATGGAAACTCCGAGGGCAAGCCCGAAGCGCTCGAGAAAAAGATCATCGAGCTCGAGTTCGAGTTCAAGTTCGAGTTCCAGTGGAACTTTATCGAGTTGCTCTTCGTGCAAAGCAACGCCCAAGAAAGTTCCCAGAGTCAACAACGAGGATGTTAGAACTCCTCTTCGAGAGAACTCGCCACAACCAGGGCCCTCGGGCACAAGTAAGTTAAAAAAAACAAAAAATATTTCATTAAAATATAAAAAGAAAAAAGATTAATATATTTATTTTTTCTGTTTCAGGATCACAACTTCGGGAGAAGTCTCCGCAACCAGGACCCTCGGGTACAAGTAAGTTAAAAAAACAAAAAATATTTTATTAAAAAAGAAAGAAGATTAGAATATTTATTTTTTCTGTTTCAGGATCACAACTTCGGGAGAAGTCTCCGCAACCAGGACCCTCGGGTACAAGTAAGTTAAAAAAACAAAAAATATTTCATTAAAAAAAAATAAAAAAGAAAAAAGTTTAAAATATTAATTTTTTTTGAAAATAATAATTTTATCTAAATAACTAATTAATTTTTTTTTCCTTTTTTCAGAGGTGAATGGCAGCGCTACTATCCAGGAGAATAGACCTCCTCCTGCAAGACGAATCTTGCAGCTTAAAAATTCAGGAAAAAAAATTATGATGAATGAAAGGCTTCCTAAGTCTAACCAGGAGGATGAGAATGCCAGATTCCCTAAATCAACGCAGGAGGATGAGGGAACAGTTTCGTCATGCAGTGGTCCCGTGATAACAGAAGATATCACATGGCTTGATTGAAAAATTGTATTGAAAAATAAATTTTATGTATATGTATTTTTTATGTAAATGTAAAAAAGAATTTTTGTAACTGGCGGAAAAATATGTAATAAAAATTTTAATTTAATAAAAAAAAAAAATAATAATAGTTCATAAAATCTTAATCTCGCTTATTTCATGAGCCTTCCTGTACAATAATCTATTTTATAAAAAAATTTTTTTTTCACTTAAATAAATTATTATAATTAAAAATAGTAGTTGGTTTGGGAATATTAAATTAAATTTATCATTAATATTTAAGTAATTTCGTAGCCATGCTCGTATAGCAATCGCATTATTGACTGCACACACGGGTCTTTTTCTTCTTATACAGAAAACGTGGTTCAAGCAGAAGTGGCGCTTATCACCTATTATTTCTTCTAATGCTGGACAGCCGAAATCTTCAACATTTGAAATTGACCTGCGAATAAAATAAACAGAACAATTAAACTATAATATAAAAGTATGAAAAAAGTATTAAAAAGTATTAAAAACTTATGAAAAAAGTATGAAAAAGTATAAAAAGTATAAAAAAAAGTATAGAAAAGTATAAAAAAGTATAAAAAAAAGTATAAAAAAGTATAAAAAAAGTATAAAAAAGTATAAAAAAGTATGAAAAGTATTAAGAAAATGATAAATTTGAATATAAAAAATTTAAATATATTTTTACTTACACACTTGGTAAAAGATTTTTCAACCATTGCACTTTCTGGTCTCCTTTGACAAATAATTTTTTGATTCCTTGCGAGCAGATTCGGAAAACACGTTGTAAACGATGATATGGAATATCTCCGGAATTCCATGCTATACCGTGATGGAACCTTTCCACCCACTGAGCCATGCATTTTTCTTCTGTATTTAGTTCCTCCCATGTAATTGGAGATTCGAAAACATAGACTGTAGGTAAAGCTATTTTTCTAAAATTGAGGAAACTAACTGCTTTGAAAATAAAAGAATCCTCTGATATTCTTTGAAATCCTTGAATATCACATATATAAATGCTTTCTTCTTCCGCAGACTACATGATATAATTTTTGAACAGCATATCGTAATCACGAGTTCTAGCCATCTCGTAGCGTTGGATGTTTCAGTATGAATTAATATCGGGAAATGAGAATAGAAAATTTTCAAATCGTAAGTTTATGTCAAGCAATTCCCCTCTTACTTTTTTAAGATTGGACGATGGAAAATAGGTCAGTTTTCACTGGTTAAACTAAAAGATGATAGTAACTCCGCCTCTAACTTTTTTAAGATTGGACGATGGAAAATCGCTTAATCCTCATTGGTTAAAAGTAAGATATGATTCTGATAGGTTAAAAAAGGTAAAAAATTCATCCCTACCCGTGAAAATCTCTCTTTTTTCTGAAAAACTTACACTCCGTTTTACAATTGGTTAGTTAATTGAATTTTCCATTTCCCCTTATGTTAACTTTACCTTTAAAAAGGACTGAAGTTTTCTGGATGAGCATACTTCGTCAGAGGAGTCGTGAGTGTACATAGTCATCGGGACTAAACTTCACTAATCGTGAAAGTTTGTGTTTGTGAAAGGTTATTTTAAATAAAAGAAAAAAAATGTCTTCAATTAATTTCTTTGAACGTCTTGTGCAACTACTCCGTGATACTTTACAAAATGTAAATGAACTGAACAATACTGATCTCCATTATTGGATAGATATGTGCAATGGTAGTTTAGAGAAATTAAATGAAAAAATTGTAAATTCTGATCTTACAAGAGGAGAAAAGTAGAGATTTCAAACTTGTATGTTACATCTTTCGGGTATTCAAGTTCAATTTGAACATCATCTTCAACGAGGAGGTTGAATGGCGAGATGTGCAGTCAGCTTTCGAAAACAGAATTAGAACTGGCATAGTGATAAATATAAATCATGTGGATATTTTAAGTTTTTTAAACGACGCCCAAGAACTCTTTAAAGTACATGTACAGTCATGCTTAGAAGAATATAGTGCTCTGAAAGTGAATTCGGATTTCACCGCAGAATTTTCCATACTGAAAAGTAGTGAAGAATTAACAGATATTAAATATTTTACAATCACAAGTACTTCAATTTTCATGTCAACTAATCTAGAAAGAATGGTTCAAAATAAATATCAAAGATTCTATTTTAACACAAATAGAAGAATTTCAGGAAAAAGATTCTGGCTGGGCACTAAAAAGTATTATAAGTCTGAGTATAAATATGAAAAAATACTCTCTGATCAAGGGCAGCTCGTACATTCCTCTACCACCATTTATACAAAAGAAAAAAGCATGTGTCAATGTTCGTAACAATGACAATCAATGTTTCAAGTATGCTATCCTCTCAGCAATATATCCAAGTGAAACTAATACTAATAGAGTTAATCAATATAGCATGCATGAGAACAAGTTGAAATTTAATAACATAGAATTTCCAGTGACACTTAAAAATGTTCCGAAATTTGAAGAACTGAATAATATTTCAGTAAATGTGTACATGTTGAAGAAGTTTGGACCAAAGTTTGAAGTATCACCTTGCCACATTACATCGGATAAAAAGGAAAAGCATGTCAATCTACTCATCATCCAAGACTTGTACATCGATGAGTATGAAAAAGATAATCATTCTGATGATATTAGTTTACCCAAATACCACTACGTTTAGATAAAAAATATGTCTGGTCTTCTGAGATCTCAACTATCTAAGACACATGTAAAATCATTTCATTGTGAATGATGTTTACAAGTCTTTTATAATGAAGAAAGATTGCAAGTTCATGAAAATGATTGTAAAAATTTGAATTATTGTCGAATTAATCTACCTGACTCTCAAAACAAAATTCTGAAATTTGAAGATTATTATAAAAGCGAAAAAGTTCCTTTTATTATTTATGCTGATTTTGAATGTTTACTTAAGCCTACAATGAATGAGACTGCCTTCCAACTTCATGAAGCATATAGCATAGGATATTATATAAAATGTAGCTTTGATGACAGCTTATCTGCTTATAAGTCATATAGAAAAAATATCGAAGATGGACAGACTCCTGCACAATGGTTTGTTCAAGAATTAAAATCAATCTGTGAGGAAATTGATAAACTCTGCAAGAATCCGAAACCATTAAAACTTACGGATTTAGAAGAATTATCTTTCCAGAGGTCAACCATTTGTCACATATGCCGAAAACTAATCCGTGATGAAGAACTCGCAGTACGAGATCACTGTCATCTCACAGGACGGTAAGATATTAATTATAGTTATATTTCAATGAAAAAAATTTACTTCATTATGCAAATTTTTTAAAAATATCTATTTTTTTACATTAGTTTCAGAGGTGCAGCGCATAATTCATGTAATTTAAATTATAAGTATTCAAAATTTATTCCTGTGGTTTTTCATAATCTCAATTACGATACACACTTCATTTTGAAAGAGATAGCCACATCTTCATTGATGGGAGGACGAGTTACGCTATTGCCACATAATAAGGAAAAATATATTTCTTTTACAAAATACATAGATGGCAGTGACTTAAGTTTTAGATTCATAGATTCTTGGCGTTTTCTTCCTTCGTCATTAGAAAAACTTGTATCATACTTGGAAAATGTGCCGATATTGATAAAAGAGTTTCGAACTGATGGATTTATAGATGAGAAAATTGATTTTCTCAAACGTAAAGGTATATTTCCATATGATTTTGTAGATGGATTGGATAAATTATTAGTTACAAAATTGCCAGAGAAAAATCAGTTTTATAACCAACTCACCGATTCTCATATTGCTGATGAAGACTATGAGCATGCTATTCAAGTCTGCAGTAAGTTCAATATAAGGACATTAGGCGAGTATTCGGATTTATACTTAAAAACAGATATTTTACTACTGGCGGATGTATTTGAAAGTTTTCGAGAAACATCTCTCAAAGCTTACGGTTTATGTCCAGCTCACTTTTATACGTCTCCAGGCTTGACATTTTCAGCAGCGCTAAAAATGACGAAGGTAGAACTGGAGCTTCTTACAGATATAGATATGTTGATGTTCATTGAAGCAGGTATTCGGGGAGGAATAAGTCAATGCTGTAATCGCTATGCCAAGGCGAACAATCCATATATGGGCTCTTCGTATGATGAAAAACAGAAAATGAAAACACTTATGTACTTTGATATTAATAATCTTTATGGATGGGCAATGGTTCAATGTTTGCTAGTCGGAAAATTCAAATGGGTAGAATATGAGACGAATTCAAACTTTTACAACGCACCGCCAGATTCAGTTATTGGATATATTGCTGAAGTAGATTCGGAGTATCCTGAGGAAATACACGATGCACATCAAGATTTTCCATTCTGCGCAGAGCATAGTGCGCCACATGGCTCGAAACAAAAGAAACTTCTCACTACTTTGAAGAACAAGGAGAGATATGTTATTTACTATCGAACACTCAGACAAGTGTTGGAAAATGGACTTCGACTGAAAAAAGTGCATAGAATTTTAAGTTTTGAGCAAAAGGCATGGCTCAAACCTTATGTGGAATTGAATACTCAAAAAAGAATGCAGGCTAAGAACGAATTTGAAAAACTTTTTTATAAATTGTTAATCAATGCTGTCTATGGAAAGTGCATTGAGCGAGAGCGGTCTCGAGTTGATGTCCGATTGGTAAATAAATTTACTGGTAGATATGGAGCAGAAGCACGCATAGCTCTACCAAATTTTCACAGCTGTGCTATTTTTGATGAGAATTTGGTTGCCATTCAAATGAAGAGAACGAGCATCACAATCAAGAAACCAATTTATGTTGGATTTTGCATTTTAGAATTATCAAAAACATTAGTTTATGATTTTCATTATTCGTATATGAAAAAGCGAGTTGGAGACAAATGCAAACTTTTGTATACTGATACTGATAGTCTCATATACGAAGTTGAGGATGTTGACATGTACAAAATAATGAAAGAAGACATACATAAATTTGATACTTCCGATTATGAAGAAAATAATCCGTTCGAAATTCCTCGAGTTAATAAGAAAGTTCTGGGTTTGATGAAAGACGAATGTAATGGTGAGATAATGACAGAATTTATAGGATTAAGAAGCAAAATGTATAGTATTTCAATCGATGGAGGAGAAGTTATAAAGAAAGCCAAAGGTATAAAGTCCAGTGTCGTTAAAAAATCAATTACTTTTGAGGATTACCGAAGCTGTCTTCAGGATCTCACTATTATATACCGTAAACAGTGCAATATTCGTTCAAAATTGCATACTGTGCATACTGAAAAACAGAGAAAAATTGCTCCAAGTCCTCACGATGATAAGAGATTTTTATTGCCTGATAGTACAGATACTTTACCTTGGGGACATTATAAAATTGAAGAAATACAGATGGCGCAAGCTGCACTTGAAGTAGAGAGGGAATATGCAAGAAAAATGGCTGCTGAAAAAAAAGAAAAAGAGCGGGAGGTAGAAATGAGGAGGGGAGATACACGAGTGGAGATGGATGCTACAGAAAATAAAAGAGAGAGGGAAATCGAGAGAAGGGATGAAGCAACCAATGAAATTAGTGCAGATCAAGTGGGGATGACACTTTATGAAGGCGAACAAATTATCATTGAATATGATGTGTTAAAGAAGTTCATGAATGACTGGAATTTATCAATGGAGGGGGCAAGTTCCCAGGAAGGAGGAAAAAAGGATATATTACGAGTAGCAATGGAAAGGGCAGACATCGAAGTAAGGAATGGGCTATATCAACCAACGGACCATGAGGAGGAGCGCATTCAAGTAATTGAAGAGTTTGAGGACGATCAACCTTGCACAAAAAAAATCTAAAATCGATTAACTCTTAAATAAGTTACAATTTATTTTTTTCCATCAAAATTTTTCTCTAACAGAAACTTTTTTTACTTTTTCTTGTTTTCAGAATGGATTTATCTGCCCTAAACAAGATTGCTGGAAGCGACTTCCTGCCAAGGAAGAAAGTCACAGACTTAGAAAAAGACCAGCAGTACATGGTGACTGCACTGAAACAAGTCAAGACAAGATTTGGAACCAAGGTCGTAGCAGATTTTGACCAAAGCTTCCAAGTCATTTTACCAGAGAAGATTTCATCTGCAATCCTAAAAGATGAAGAATTTTTCTACAATGTCTGTGATAATGCAAATAAACTGCGTTTGATTGCAATATACCTGGGAGGATCTTCTTTTAAATTCGATCAGGCTTAAAATCAATAAAATATACTCATCAAATTATTTTTTAAACTATTTATTGTAAATTGTACATAATAAGAATACATGAATAAATGAAAATTATTAAACATTATATAATTGTTTTTATTTATCACCACCACTTATAATTATTATATTTATATTGAATCATAAAAAGAAAATTTCAATAATAAAAATATTTTATACATAACTTAAATCAATGAAACTCAATAAAATTAAATTTTTTTTTTTATTTATTACACTGAAATACGTTGTAAAATACATCTTAGCTCATTCAAATAATCTCATTTTTATCTATCCAACTATTATGCTTGCTATTTAGACCTAACCACTTAACATATACACGTTTACCACTTTTCTTTAAAACTTTTTCTACCAAATAAATTTCTGGATACATAGTTTTTTGAATTTCCGTTTCATAAAAGCCGCCAGAGACGGGTTCATCATAATAATCTTTGACGTGGTAAGTTATAGGATTGGTTTTTACAACTCTTGTTATTGTGAAAATTTCAGTAGACCAATTTGGTGTATAACCTTTTTCAAAAACTTGTTTTATCTTACTTATTCGCACTTTATCTCCTACTTTGAATTTTGGTTTTTTCACAGGTCTTTTTTCAGTTGGGTAATTTTTCTTGATTTCTTTTTCATTTATCTTCGTAACGTTTTCAGGCTCGATTCCTATTGTCCGATGTTTTCTTGAATTGTATGCTTTCACTAACTCAGGCAGAATATCCAACCATTTATAACTTCCTTGTTTGCTGAATTCTAACCACATTGCATTTTTTAAAGTTCTATTAAAGCGTTCACATATGCTTGCATGAAGATTACTATGTGAAGAGTAGTGATTTATCTTGAACTTTTTCATAAGATTCTGAAAGTTTGAATTGTAGAATTCTTTTCCTTGGTCAGTTTGTAAATTCGATGGCACCCGCCCTTGCTTTAATATTGACTTTATAGCTAGAGTAACATCATTGCCACTCTTCGATTAGACTGGTACAGCCCATGCATACTTTGAAAATATATCTATGACAGTTAGTAAGTAGCGAAAACCTTTGTTTTCCTCGAAACAAAGTATCATTTCTACAAGGTCAGCTTGCCAAGTCTCATCTAATCCGCGTATGTCATATTTTCTTCGCTTGTACCTTCGACGTGCTGGCTTGTGTAGCTCTTCAACTACTCTTTGACGTTTCATCTTAAACTTCAGCTTTAGCAATATCCGATTGTCTATTCATTTCTTTAATTACATATTCAATACTTGCAAAATTTCGTTGAGTCATATCAT
Organism: Anastatus disparis; assembly: GCA_017163975.1. Classification (NCBI taxonomy): domain Eukaryota; kingdom Metazoa; phylum Arthropoda; class Insecta; order Hymenoptera; family Eupelmidae; genus Anastatus; species Anastatus disparis. The sequence continues at coordinate 3,190,110 of JAFFSR010000213.1, read as the reverse complement.
AGACATAAGTTAATTTTTCGTCTATTTCTGCTTTATATATTTCAACTTTGTTCTCATATTCTTGTATAGCATTAGCAACTTCTATAATTTTAGAAGATAAGTAATCAACTTCTTTCTGTAGGATATTATTTAATGAATTCAAATTACTGGCATCATTTGGATCATTAGCCTCTCCAATATTGCAAAGCCGCTTATTTTCTAAATCAAAATCACCATCTGATGTAACATTGAATCCAATACCTCGAGGACCACGACTAACTTGCGAGCCCTCAAGTTTTCTTCCAAACACATCGAGACTCATGTTACTACTATTGATTTGAAAATTGTGTATGTCAATATATATGCCCAGCTTCACGTAGTTCCTCTATTATTGATTGGATTTCATTGTTGTGATTATTATTTCCAGCAGATCGTTCGGCTATTAATAATCGCAGTCTTTCGACAAGCTCATTCGGATCATCCCAGTAGACTAGATCTATGAAAGTATTCTTTTTTGCTATTTTATATTTAGGTATGAGACTCCCTCCGCTGGTAGACATTCTACTGCGATCACTGCGGAACATTGGTGCTATGATTTTTGAATATTTTCTACTCTTCGAAGAGCGTATATTCTCACTTTTGCTATGTCTTTTTCTATGGGCATTTGTTGCTTCCAGGATAATGCGATAGTTCTTGCGATCTGTTGTACTTAAAAGATTATCATCTGGTTCTTTTTTGAAAAGCAATTCCATTAGACCACTGCTTTTAGGAAAACTTAAATCTTTCATTTTTATCATTTTATCATCAAATTGAATTTGTGAATCACCCATCATGTATACCCCACTGACTTTTCTTACTCCGTATATGTTATCGATTTTGCTGCGGCTTCCATTTAGCATTGATAAAAAGTCTGTCGGTTCAGTTTCTTTATGCGCAGATACAAATGGTGAACATATAGATTTGAATGATGAATTTGCAGAATTGAATGATGAATTCATCATTGTGCTATTTATCGGAGAAAAATCATCGCCATTAGAAGCATTATTATCAAACGCCGAACCCGAGTTATTAATATCGTTTACAATATAACTTGATTCATCAAATCTCAATCTTTTTTTTGCCGATTTTCTGTTACTGTCTATGGCCGAAATGTGATTAGAACGTGACACACTTTCAGTTGTCAAATCGACAAGCTTTTCAAGTGGTGTAATAACTGGTTTTAAAGTATCACCAATAACCTTTTCAAAATCATCTCTCTCCTTTTTTAACAAAGAGTATTTTTTTTCTAATAGCCTCGCGTGCTCGTAAGAGCACGCTAAGAACATTTTTTCCTTTCTTAAAGTCAGGCATGCTGACAAGATGCTGTCTACAATCAAACTGCAAAGATTAAGATTTATACTTCCTTTTTAATGGCAATCTTGACGATAAATTAACATCAAATTAATATTGTCCCTGATGAGATGTTTCGGTATATGAGCATATGACTGACATAGATAAAAGCTATCTACACTTTTGTGTCTCCCCATACAGAAAAAATCTCTGACGTTATTCTGCTTCTCACAAGTTACATCATCAAAAATCATAATTGAATTAGGTAGGGCTTCATCTGGTGATACTACAGATGCATGTTCACTAAACGGTAGATATGATATACCTTCAATTGGTTCTAAAACTTTTTGAAGAAATTGGTATTTCGGTTGATTTAAGGATTTAGAGTATACATACAAATTTTCAAATCTAAGACCATTAGGGTGTGTAATTAGAGCTAATAAACTATTAGTTTTTCCACAGTTCGATGGGCCACAGAATACTGCTCGTATATTATCTGGAGGTAACTCTCCATGTCGCTTTTTTCTTTTCGTTTTCTCAAAATCAAAGTTGGCGACGGGAAGTTTGACGTTCTGCTCAGTAAAATCCATGTTTACGTAACAAAGTCAAATCTAAGATTGACCTTTTCTAAATATAAACGCTTGTTTTATATTTTGATCATCAGTGGTAAATCAACACTCGAAGAGAGATGCTCGTACACAAATCACAGAAGCACCCTAAGGGTAAAGGGTTACTTGATAAAGTAATCAATAACTTACCTATTAAAATGCATATTCCTGGATATCAATATTGCGGTCCCGGAACAAAACTGAAAAAGCGTCTAAAAAGAGGTGATACAGGTATCAATCCACTTGATCAAGCATGCAAAGAACATGACATATCTTATTCTGATAAAAATGCTGATCGAAAAGTAGCTGATATGAAGCTCGCTAATAAGGCTTGGCAGCATGTTAGAGCCAAAAATGCAAGTCTTCGCGAAAAAGCAACTGCTTTTGTTGTTGCAAATGCTATGAAATTAAAAGGAAAGACAGGAATGGGTGTAAAATTGAGTAAATTAGTAACTGCAAGTAAGAAATCATTAAAACCAAGTAAACATTCTCGCAAAGTTATTCAGTCGGCTTTAAAAGGTGCACATGAAGCTCTCAAGATCGTTGGCGGTAAGAAAAAAATTATCATTCCACGTATTCTACCTGTTCCATCAAAAATAGGTGGCGCTCTGCCTTTTCTCATACCATTGTTCGCAGCACTAAGTGCAACTGGTGCTCTGGCTGGAGGAGCTGCTGGAATAGCTAAAGCAGTAAATGAGGCTAAAGCTGCACAGAAAAATTATGAAGAAAGTAAGAGACATAATAAAACTATGAAAGCTATTGCTCTAGGAAAAGGTCTCTATCTTAAACCATATAAAACTGGAATAGGATTATTTATGAAACCTCATATCGGTCATGGTCAAGTTAAAAAAAAAAAACTTCTATTTAACTTTGCCAAATCGTGCACTGACTGACTATGATCTTATAAAGTATGCTCGTATGATGCGAATCTCATATTTTCGAGGTGTTTTCATGAGAAATAATCTACCTTCTGATGGCCCATGGCATAACAAATCTGCTATAGTTAACTTAGATGATTTCCAAAACAAAGGCACTCACTGGGTATGTTATCGAAAACGAGGTTCTGAAGTGATTTATTTTGATAGTTTTGGTGATCTTAAACCCCCCTATAGATCTCATGTTATATTTTAACGTGAAAGAAGTGAAATACAACTATAAAAGATATCAGAATTTTGACTCATTTATTAGTGGACATCTTTGTCTTCAATTCTTGTGTGAAAGACTATAAAAGAAGAGTTTTTAGACAAGCAGGATCATTCTTTTTCAAAAAGTCATGGAAGATAGTTTCACTTTGAGTCTTTCAGGCACATCTTCTATCTTAGAAGTGCAATATTTCCCTTCAATAGAACTACCACAGCATAAGAATTTTGTTTTGGGTTTAGTTGAACTTTTAACATTCAACTCGATTCCCAATGTTGACGATTCGAATAATAAACTTTATATAAACGGAGAGAAGATTATTACTATTCCTACTGACAGTTATGAAATTGATGCTATTAATCAATTTTCGCAAAAAGATTTGAAATCTAAAGACATCGAGTTTTCCTTGAAAGCTAACAACAATACTCTCAGCAGTGAAATTTATTGCAGCCATCAGATAGATCTTAGACCTCAGGATTCAATAGGCCGTCTTCTCGGTTTCACTCGTCGCGTTCTTCATGAAAACATTCATCACAGCTCTGATTTACCTGTGAAGATATTGAAAATAAATGCACTCAGAATAGAGTGTAATATTACTACAGGTGCTTACATCAACGACAAAAAAGTTCACATGATCCATGAGTTTTTCCCAAAAGTTCCTCCAGGATATAAAATCATAGAAGTTCCATCGCATGTCATATATTTACCACTCAATGTTAAGAGTATAGATCAGCTTCAAATCCGAATCGTTAATCAAGACGGAAATTTAGTGAATTTCCGAGGAGAGGAAATTACTGTTAGACTTCACATAAAATCTGTATAATGGGAATCGTTTATAATTCAAGTGTGCATATAAGTCAGCCATCATGTCAACCTGCCATCAGTCGTCCAAAGGTATTCAAACCGTTAACACGGAAGAGCATTGAGTTTCTTAAAAGCATAGGTCTCAAAGTACGTGGAAAAAGATAAATTGTATCATTCTCTGCTGCTTTCAGAAAAATGGACGAAATTCTAAGCATTCAATCAGGTGTCGCATTCGATGAGTCTATTGCTCATTATGAGGTTCACGCACATCAACCATACTTCACATTAAGTTTCAATAACAGTGATGAAATCCGTATTTCTATTCAGCATCAAGATTTATGCCTCTTACCATCATGTAGTTACATCCATGTATGTGGAAAATTACAAAAACCAGATGGACAAGCACTAACTAAAACTAATTTCGTTAACAATGGCATTTGTCATCTGTTTGATGAAATTCTATATGAACTTAATGCTGTAGAAGTAGATAAAAGTAAAAATGTTGGTTTGAGTAGTCTCATGAAGGGATGCACTTCATTTAATCCAAATCAGACTCTAACATTAGAAAATGCAGGCTGGCTTGGTGTTGGAGAAGCAAACAAAACTATTGTAGATGATCATGGAAATTTTGACGTTTCTATCCCTCTAAGTATGATTTTAGGCTTCGCAGAAGATTACAAAATATCGATACAAATATGACAGGCATGAGAAGCTCTATCAGTATTGGATTACCTTATGTTAAAAAAGATGGTATGGGGAGTAAATAAAGCATGAACGGCATTCACTGATGATTCGCGTGACTCCTCACTCTCATATCCTTTGTTTGCTCGAGTCGCCTCTTCTTTTTGGTGGCGACGCGAGCAAACACGGCTGGTTTATATACAAAATCATGTCGCAAATTTTGTTTACGTGTTTTCGTTGCGTTAACTTTTTTTTCTTTTCTTTTTTAATGAGGGAAAAGACATTATAAATATAATCTGTTAAACTTTGTAATTAATAATAATTAAATTTTAACTTAAAATTTAATTATTTTAAACAGCTGGGGGCAGATACCCTATTGAAAAAGATCACGTGAATAATTTACGTAAATTTTTCACGTGATTTTTGTTTCATTTCATCACGTGAATTATTTGCGTGAATTATTCACGTGAATAATTTACGTAAATAATTCACGTAATGAAATGAAACACAAATTTTTTTCTAGTGACTCATATTTTATTTGAAAAATCATATTAATTGTATCACTTTTTGTAAACTTTTACAAATAAACACATATCTGTCTATCGAATTGAAATACTTTTGATTTGAGAGATTACATTCATTGAAATACTTCTTATATTAAAAATATAAAATACACGTGAATAATCTACGTGAATAATTCACGTGATGAAATGAAACAAAAATCAGTGAAAAATTTACGTAAATTATTCACGTGATCTTTTTCAATAGGGTAAGCATGTACGATTTTACGCCAGAGTTGTTTCGAGGTAGCGTTGGTCTAGTGCGTAACGTTCCGCTTTTCCTTTTTAGTACGCGTGTTTAACTCTCGGCTAGGGTCACTTTTTTTTTCTTTTTTTTTATTGTTTGAATATTTTTTATTCCTTTTTATATTTATTTTTTTTTTAATTTTGTATTTTTTTAATAATTTTAAAATCTAATTTTTCACAAGTATGCTCGTTTTTTCAATGAAAATTTTTTAAAAATAAATTATTTTTTATATGTAGTAATTGAAAATATTGATAAATAAATAATAGTGATGTTTATTTTATAATAGTATAGTTTAATTTATTTATAATTTAGTTTATAAAATTTACATTAATTACAATAAATAAATAAAACTGAGGTATTTCATTATGTTATAATTTATATTATATATTGATATATGTTTATAAAGACAAAATTGATCCATAGTATTGTAAACATCACTATTATTTATTTATTAATATTTTTAATTATTTCGTATATGAAATAATTTATTTAAAAATATCAATTAAAAAAACGAGTATACTTCAAGTAACTTATGAAAAAAATAGATATTAAAATTAATAAAAAAATAGAAAAAATATAAATAAAAAAAGTAATAAAAACTATTAAAACAATAAAAAAAAATTAAATAAACGTGGTTCTAACCGAGAGTTGAACTCGCGCACTCAAAAGAAAAAGCGCGAACGTTACCCACTAGACCAACGCTACTTCGAAACATCTTTGGCGTAAAATCGTACATGTTCATCTGCCCCCCGGCTGTTTAAAATAATTTAATTTTAAGTTAAAAATTAATTATTAATAGTTACAAAGTTTAACAGATTATATTTATAACGTCTTTTCCTTCATAAAAAAAGAAAAGAAAAAAAAGATTCACGCAACGAAAATACGTTAAAAAAATTCGTGACATGATTTTGGATATAGATCATCCGTGTTTGCTCGCGTCGCCGCCCAAAAGAGGAGGTGACTTGAGTGATGGAAGAATGTCATAGTTAGCAGTGAAGAAAGAATAGTGGACAAGCCATGTTCACTCCCGTCAATCAATAATTTGAATTATTCGAGTAGCACTGGTTATTCGAGTTCATATTATTGTCGAGCCCATCATATAGAAAAACTTTCTGGAAATGATTGTAAATGTGTTAATAACTGTAAATAAATGTAAATAACTGTAAATAAGTGTTAAAAAATGTTGAAATTGAGACACAAATAACAGTTATTTACAGTTATTTACAATTATTTACACTTATTTACAGTTATTGAAGTGAAACTTCTTTACCGACGGTATACACTTCCCATAAGAGACGTTTAAAAAAAATCATACGGGAGTGAATTGATTTCATGATGGTATGTGCAACGGAACTAATGAAACGGAAGTGTATATATTGGGATTGAATGTGAGCGTCTGGAGGGGATAGGAAATCCAATATGGCCGACTTATACTAAGTCGTATACACTATCTCTTATAGGAAAAGTTTTGATTTTTATATTTATTTAAATTATTAGTAATTACGGAGCCTGTTGAATTTTGTCTTAAATCTGAAATAAAAACATCAAAATATTGTGCAACTTGTGCAGTTCCTCAATGCAATAGTAAAGCCTCAGACACTGGATTAAGTTTCCATCGATTTCCTACTCCAAATAAACGGCTTGTTGAGGTCACAGACTATTTTGGAAATAAAAAAATTGTGGATCAGTTAGAAGCATGAAAATCATCTCTGAAGCTGGAAACAGTGGGAAATTTCAATGTAGTTTGCTCTCTTCATTTTTTAAAAGAAGCATATTATATGGCAGGTAAATATTTAAACTTTTTTAATAAACTAACCTTTGGCATTTAAATTAAATTTTACTATTGAATATTTTTATAAAGACTGCCCTGCCCAGAAAAGAAGATTAAGAACAACAGCTGTTCCTACGTGTAACTTGCCAAGAAAGAAGATCAGTACACAGAAACTGAAAATGTATAAGAGTCGAAGAGGAAGACTGCTCAGTCGAAATGAAAAGAAAAATGACACTCAACAAAAAGAAAAAGAAGCTCCTAAATCACTTTTTGCAACTGTATCAAGTCATAATAGTGAAAATGAAAATATTAATTCTAGTGAGAATGAAATTATTAATTTTAATGAGAATAACAGTATTGATGTTAGAAACAGTGAATGCATTATGAACAGTGAATGTATTACATATTTTTACTTCGAAAACAATATTGAAGATATGCCTTTGTGTGACAGTGTATCCACAGTAGATCTCTGTTCAGATAATAAATGCAAGTTTGTTGACCATAGCAACACTGATAAGAAATTAAGTACAGCTACAGGAATAGAATCGTTTAAGATATTGGGCACCATTATTTAATGTTACATTAAAATTGTAGGTAATCAGTTTGAAAATAATAAAACTTAAGGATTTTACTAACTTATGTAAAGTTAAAACAAAATTTGACTTACGGTTTTTTAGCTATAGTTTTCAATAGTGTTAGTGAACAAAGGTGCCAGAGAATATTTACAGAAACATAAGAAATTTTAAGCAAAGTTTTGAAAGTGGTTATTCCATGGCCTTCGAAAGAAGAAATCAAAAGAAATATACCTCTGTGTTTCGAAGAGTTTGAAGATACTAGGATAATTTTGGACTGCACAGAGATTTTTATTCAGCGTCTTAAAAATTTATGTTGTCAAATTCTCACTTACTCTCATTATAAGGGAGAACAAACTTACAAATTCATGACAGGAGTAACTCCAGCTGGTGACATTTCATTTGTCAGTAAAGCTTATGGTGGCAGAGTCAGTGATTCAAAAATATTTGAGCAGAGTGAATTGATATCACTTTTAAAACCAGGAGATTATGGTGGACAGAGGATTTTTAATAGAAGCGATTTGTGAGAAAAAGTAATGGAAGTGTTTAAAGCCACCATATCTGAAAGATAAAAAAGAATTCGCTGAAATAAAATCAATTATGACTGCAAAAATAACAAAAGCTCGAGTGCATGTTGAGAGATCTAACCAACGAATAAAAAATTTTGAAATTATGAGTATGGTGATGCCAGTTAATCTTGTTCCACTTGTCGAAGACATTATGACTGTTATATGTACATCAGTGAATTTAAGTTCTCCGATATTAAAAGATGACAAGTTTATAAGAGATTAATGCATGCATATGAATATTTGTGGAAAATATTATGGAAATAAATGTATTTTAAAATAAATGACAAATGTATCAAGTAAAAATGGAACTTTTTATTTATTCAATATAAATTATTTATAAACTTTAAATAATGTTTTCTGATAACATAAAATTAAATTTATATTTATAGATATATATTATACGAACACTTTTTGCTTTATTAAAACTATAAAGATATTTAATTAATAACACTTTTCTTAAATCTAATAGCCCCTCATAGCATGGAAGCTTGCCGGAAGCTTTCATGCTATGTGGGATATTAGTGTGAAAGCTTCCTGGAAGCTTCCGTGCTACGTGGGGCACTAATTTTTATAAATAAATATAATAATATCACATATATTAAAATGATCTACTTTTCTTTAACCTAAGAATATTTGTTATGAATAAATATGATAATATCACTGTTTACTTATATTATCACAGGTGTTTTAATTATTTTTCTCTAATTGAATTAAACAAACTTGGTGTAAAATGTAATGAAAGTAAGCAAATTTCAATTTTTTCAACATCTTGTCTAAAAACAAATCATCAATTAACACTTCGATTTCAAATACCTTTTTTTCTTTTTTTGAATATAAGACAAAATATGTTCTTTTTAACGGCAGGCCGGAGTAGAACCTGATACCGACCGAGTAACAATTGAGTTGTTTGTTATTTACTCAAGTGTTAATCGGTGTATCTTCAAAATAAAGGTTGATCGCAATCAGTGATGGATTTCGAGGATGCTTTATACATTTATGTATATCTATATATTAGGATATCCTTTAGCCAACTTCAGAGTATACCGTAGAATTAGAGTATAAGCAGAATATATTATTCTGTAGTATATACTCTGAAGTTGGCTGTTGGATATCATATAAGCATCTTCGAAATCCATCACTGATCGCAATAGATATTATTATTATGAATATCTATGCGCAAGAAAAAAAAAATCTACCGATTTGTTTTTGAAAAAAGTAAGGAACGCCGAAGTAAAAGATTATGTTTATAATATTTTCGCGTTCCTTACTTTTCTCAAAAACAAAGCGATAGATTTTTTTTTTCTTGTGCATAAATATTTGTAATAATAATATCTATTGCGCTTAACCTTCAATTTGCAGATACACCGTTTAATACTTGAGTAAATAACAAAAATGCCAATTAGATAAGGACAGCGAATCCGGCCTGCTCTTAAGTTCAATATATACATTCTAAGCTGCACTTGACCATAATACTGATGTTTTGTTTTCATAACTATTGTATTATCTTTTCTAATCAAGCATTAACCAATTTGGTCACTAACTACTTCATCAATGGTTTAACTTTTACCTAATACTGGACATTTGATCTCAAGTAAAGAATGTTGTACTTCGTCTTTGAAAATTACACCATCTGGTGAATAAGCGAGCCAAGGATTAATTTGATTGATTATTAATCCAGTTCGTATCACCTACAATTCCGGATGACTCTTTTTAAATTCTTTACGTGCTTTATCTTCTGTGTTGTTACCATATTTCATAGCTTCTGTCTTATACTGTGAAGTAGTTAGCAGACTTTTGGATTTTTTATTCCAGTCTGCACTTTTATTATTTCCATAAGTAAAGATATTATAACATTTAGAGCCTGTTATCCGATACTGTCTTTCGGCTATCCAATGTGCATACCATTTTCGTGTATTTTCACATATTGTTAAACCATCTTTAGATAATTTAGATAAACTATTTTGGCAACATTTTTGCATCACACAATCGACTTCATGTTGATGAATCATTTTCATCAAATCATTGTCTTGATTTTGAAATATAACTTTAAATTTTTCTCTTTCATAATCTGTAAACTTGTTCTGCTGTGATACACTTATAATTTTATGTCTTCCATGCATTGATTTCACAATAGCTAAATTTGGTAGATTTTGTTTAAATATATCTTTTATTTCATTTTCTATTGTAGAACTTAACTTGAACTTTTGAGAAGCTAATTCTTCATTGATTAAATTATCTCGTATTTTATCATTAAAATTACTTTCTGAATTTTCTTTGGTCCTTTTTCTTTTATTATTTTCAGATGAAAAACAAGCATGTGAATATAACGGCGAGGGATCCAACTGTTTTAAGACATTCAATTGTCGATTTTTCCAAGTACAAGAAATGTCAGTACAAGATAAAATTGGAAATTTATCACCTACTCTGTAAAATCAGTATTTTTATTAAGAATTTATTGTAATAGTAAACAATTCATAACTAATAATTTTAATAACTATAATTAACTTGTTACAATACAATAATGCTGCTAAGATATGCTTGCATTTTCCAGATTTACCAGCTGGGCTAGAACAAGAAAAATCAACAATTTCTCCATTCTCTTTAACTTTTATGTTGATTTCATGCGGCGAACTTCGAGACTGTCTCGTTTGCAAGCACAAAGCTCTGATATGTGTCATATTAGAACTTAAAATCAACATTCCTGCTTCCAATATTCTCTCACCCTCTCTAAAATTTCTTTGACTTTTATTGTCACCCGCGTATTTATGTAAAAGATCATTCGTTAACATTTTATTTAAATATTGTTAAAAATACCCATAAGAAACCATGTATAAGGCTTAGGATAACTCGACCATATTGAATTTGCTACTCCCACCAGGCGCTCATATTCAATCCCAATATAGGAGAAGCGTCCGCGCCTCCTATATGTAAATCAAGGTACTAAATACGTACAAAGAAAAATTCGCGGGACTGACTTGATGTCAAACGCACAGATATAGTATATGTATACATGTGTACTATACATTCAATACGAATATCTGAATCTGATCTGAATAAATAAAGAAAGCACTCGTTTCTCTTTTTCTTTCTTTCTCTATAATGTTTTATGGTGAACCCCTTTCTTCCTTACATTTTTTAAATTGTATTTTTTTAAAAAAAATATTATTAACAAAAATTGTATACACTATCTCATTTAAAATTAAAAAAAAATTAATTCCTCAAATAAATTAAATTATTTTAATTTAGTTTCATTTAATTTTATAATTATTTAGTTTTAAAATTATTTTCAAATTAAATAAACATTTCTGAGTTCTATAATTTCGTAAAGAAATTTCACTTTTGTCGGCCAGTCCCAAAGACTGTCACACCAGTTTCTTTTATATTTATTTACAGTTATTTACATTGATTTATTTTTTTTACAACTATTCACATTTATTTACGATTATTTATATTTTTTTACAGTTTTTTTACAGTTTTTTACAGTTTTTTAGTTAATTACAGTTAATAACAGTTATTTACAGTTATTTACATTTTCAAAAATTTTCACAAATTTATTAAATTTTTTCATATACATGCGAAAATTTTTGAAAATGTGAATAACTGCGAATAATTGTAAAAAACTATGAAAAATTGTAAATAATTGTAAATAATTATAAATAACTGTGAATAACTAAAAAATTGTAAATAATTGTAAATAACTATAAATAATTGTAAATAATTAGTAATAACATTAAATTATTCACTAATTCAAAAAATTTTTAAAAATGTAAATAACTGTAAATAATTATAAATAATTGTAAATAATTATAAATAATTGTAAATAACTATGAAAGAAACTATTAATAATTGTAAATAATTGTAAATAACTGTAAATAACTGTTAAGGTGGTTCGTGCGGTAAGAGAGAGAAAGCTAGCTGTGAGAGAAAGAGATAGCGCTCACATGATCCAGTTGCGCATGCGCAGCAACGTAAATGTGAACGAAATATGCATCGTTTATCTAATAATTACATGTTCAAAACACTTTATCTCTTTAATAAAACGATGAATTTACGTGAATCTTGTTGGAAAATGTTTATTATTAGTTCCTTTATATATGTTTAAATTTTCAATTACAATTTGAATTTAGTTTATGAGATATTGCGATTAACAGCTACGAAATGTAAAAATTCCAATATATATAGATATACTTCCAATGTAATTTGTAAAACTTTGAACATCGATTAATCAAAAACGAAACGATGAAATGTTCTGAAATTTTAATATGATATTCACATTGCCTTCATTGAACTATACCTACAATTTCAAGAATATCTTGAAAAAACACGTTAGTCGCACGAACCACCTTAATAACTGTAAATAATTATTATTTATGTCTCAATTCTGACATTGTTTAACAGTTATTAACAATTATTTACGATTATTTACAGTTATTCACAGAAATTATTTCCATATGGGAGTACTTGATGTATTTCGAATTCTCAGCTTGAGTTCTAAGAAAAAACTTGACTCGATAACTGAGTACTTGCACTTGAAGGGTACTCGAGTTTTCGTTCCAAGTACTCGAAAAAATACAAATTACTCGAATTATTTGAGTACTCTATAAAAATATAAATTGCTCAATTTACTCGAGTACTCGAAAAAGTATAAATTAATCAAATAAATTTAGTATTTGCTTGTACGTGCACGTTTAAAGAATGTAGGGAAGAGAAGGGTTTACCATCAAACATTATAGAGAAAGAAAAAAAAGAGAGAAAACGCGCGCTATTGCTTTTTTTATTTATTCAGATTCAGATATTTGTGTTACATATCGTCGGCCTTTACGAAGATAATCACAGTGGAACATCCGGCGAAAAAAATCTCTCATCAAAATATCCGGCAAAAAAAATCTCTCATAAAAATTTCTGGTGAAAAAAATCCCTCATCGAAATTTTCGGCGAAGAAAATCTCTCATCAATATTTCCGGCGAAAAAAATCTTTCATTGAAATTTCCGGCAAAGAAAATCTCTCATCAAAATTTCCGGTGAAGAATATCTCTCTTGAACGAATTTGAATTCAGACATATACTATGTATATGTGCCTGTATTATATCTTCGATTGCTTGCTAAAGAATAATCTACTTTTTGTAATACGAATAACTATTTTACATAACATTATAGAATATAGTAGTTCTAATGTTACTCCCTCAATAAAAGTATTAATTTTTATTGTCATATATACTTTCTAAACTAAATTCTCTTTTTATCTTCTGTAACTTCAAAATTACTTATATAATTGATAGTAATTGCCAGAAAAGTAATAATGTGAATATAAAGCTTGTTTCCTTACAGACATAGTCATTTATTAAATTTTATCATTATAATAAAGTAAATGGGTATTACAGATGCCAAAGTTGAGTAAATTTTTTTGTCAATAAAATATCAATCACTTTTTAACATTTTTCAAGATTATACATTAGTTTTTACCATTTTCCGTTTCAATTAAAAAGTTGTAGATGAATTGAAAAATTTCAAGTATGGTAATACAAACGAAAATTATTTAATATACAAATTTGAAAATATATGGAGTATTTTTCATTTATTTCACTCATTATTATGAATCTAATTTTATGGGAACGAAACTAAATAATTAAACATGCTAAAACTGAAAATCAATATAAGCTCTTAACGAAAAAATCCAATGTATTATTAATTTATAATATTTAAATAAAAATCTTGATATTTGGAAGGTATCTATCTTTTATTTATCATCGTTGTAATGTCATATTTTTTTCATTGGGAAAGTTGAATTTTCCCTTCATATGCATGTAGAAGCTCGAAGTTTTTCATCATTTCGGAATAATCAACATTACTCTTGAACATTTTGACAAGTTCCTTCTTTTTATTATAATCATAAATAACCCGAACTTCTTTTATATCCTTGGGGTCAAAGGTTATTTCCTTAATTTCAGATATTTCTACTTCCCGCCAGTTCAATTGTTCTGCCAAACTTTTGAAATAAAAAATATCCTCTTGCGTGACATGATTGACCCTATATGGCTTCTTTTTGGAAGCAGCTATCATCATGTCACCCCATTGCTGCTGTGTAAAAACTTCTCGATGCCTCACATACTTTTCTATGCAACTGTGCATAGAATCGCCAGAGCTTTGGGTGTGACCAACTTCCATGAATCTATTGTTATAAATCAAGTAATTTAAATGATCAGTGATAATTAATAACTATCATGCCAAAGGAATGTCAATAAAATAATACATTAGTAGCTGAATGATTCTATAGACGAAATAAATAATTTTTTATTTTCTTATTAGGACCTGAATTTTGGTGGCGAAAAGTGAAGCTACTCTGAGCATATCTCTTTAACGCACTATACTATATCTAGATATGAATAAATGGTGCAGGTGAGCATACATTTTAACACAAGGTAAACTAAGTGGCACCTCTTCGTTGTCAAATCGCAATGGTTTTTTATTATCATCATTTTCTTATATTTTATTAATTTTATACAAAATGAGGATACGATTAAAAATTGAATTTGGTGTTTGAGGTACTTCTTTTATGCAACATAGTAATGAGATATTGGCAGTTTTTAAATTCATAGCACAATTATTCATATAAATCGATAACGATAATTTAATTCTTGGTATAACCTTTTCGAATATGAAGATGTATGTGAAAATACTAACTTTTCCTATTTGATTTTTTGCACATATTGTTTTTGTTGTATATGTAATATAATTTTAAAACGCGCGCCTTCTAGTCCTACAGTAGCGCTTTCTATTTTATAATAAAAGTATATCCTTTTCCTTTAGTTAGTCTTTATGCGACCGCCTCGCGATACACTTGTCCTCGCAACTTTTGTAAACAATAATGTTTTATATTAATAAAGTATAATTAATAAACCTACAATCGGATAAACACATCGAAGCTATAAGAGACGCACCAAAACCATCTACATATGAAGAATTACAGCTGTTTTTAGGAAAAGCTGTCTATTACAATTCATTTATTTCGGATTTATCTACAAGAGACAGACCACTGCGTGATATGCTACGTCAAGAAAAATTTACATGGACAGAAGCAGGAGAAAAAGCCTACTTATCAATCAAAAATAGCCTCTGTTCTCTTCAAGTACTGATGCTATACGATCCTAATTTACCGCTCTTACTTGCTACAGATGCGAGTAAAACCGGACTAGGAGCAGTTCAGTCTCACCGCCTACCAGATGGTCGCGAAAGACCTATCGCCTATGCAAGCCGCACAATGAGTGAAACCGAGCAACGTTATCCGCAAATAGACAAAGAAGCACTTGCCATTGTTTGGGCAGTTCAGAAGTTCTTTTTCTATCTATACGCACGTCATTTTACGCTTATTACTGATCATAAGCCACTCACTCAAATTCTGCATCCAAGCAAATCATTACCTGTGCTGTGCATTAGCAGAATGGCTAATTATGCAGATTATTTGGCTTATTTTGATTTTGACGTCGTTTTCAAGAAAACTAAGGATAACGCAAATGCAGATTATTGCTCCCGTGCTCCATTACCTTGAACTTCAGATACTGTTAATAAACTTTTTCTCCATAAGAGAGAGGAAAGTCAAGATAATAATGAATTCGATGGATTTGTATTAAATCAAATCAACCAGTTTCCAGTTCGAGCAGAACATATTGCACGCGAAACAAGAAAGGATGAAAACCTTGGAAAAATTCTACAGCTTTTAGAATCAGGCAAAGATCTTGTTCGTCATGGACTCAAGGTTCCTGAAGCTAGATATTCTGCTACTGCTGGTTGTCTTCTATATGAACATAGAATCGTTGTGCCAAAAACCCTGCAACAAACTATATTAAATGACTTACATGTTGCTCATCTAGGAATGGTTAAAATGAAAGGTATCGCACGATCTTTCGTGTATTGGCCCGGCATCGACAACGATATTGAACACACAGCAAGAACCTGCAGCGAATGTGCGAAGCATGCACATGCTCCTCCAAAATTTAGAACTCATCATTGGGAGTATCCTAAGCTCCTTGGGAACGCATCCATATCGATTATGCGGGTCCCGTCGCCGGCTCTATGCTTCTAATAGTCGTAGACGCATACAGTAAATGGCTTAAAGTCATACCAACAAACTCTACAACAGCATCAGCTACAATCAGCATTCTGGATAAGCTCTTCTGTACCTATAATGTTCCTGTCACCGTCGTATCGGACAACGGTCCACAATTTACAGCAGAAGAATTCAAGGATTTCTTGCGATCATCAGGAGTTAAGTTTCATGTTAAACCCATAATCAATAAACACATTAGCCATAAACCTATAAATATAAAACATAAACCTATAAACCATAAATCCATTAATCATAAGCTTATGAACCAATAACTTATGAACTATAAACCATATACCATAAACCCATAAACCA
This sequence comes from Anastatus disparis, assembly GCA_017163975.1. Lineage (NCBI taxonomy): Eukaryota > Metazoa > Arthropoda > Insecta > Hymenoptera > Eupelmidae > Anastatus > Anastatus disparis. The sequence goes on along the minus strand of JAFFSR010000213.1, from coordinate 3,173,434 downwards.
TCAACACATAAACCCATAAACTATAAACCTATAAACCATGAACTCATAATCCATGAACCCATAAAACATAAACTCATACACCATAAACCCATAAATCATAAACCCATAATCCATAAACCCATAAAATATATACTCATACACCATAAACCCATAAATCATGAGCTCATAAACCATAAACCTATAAACCATGAATCCATAAACTATAAATCCAAAAACCATAGACCTATAAACCCATATACCATAAACCCATGAACCCATCAACCCATAAATCATAAACTCATGAACTATAAATCCATAAACCATAAACCCAGGAACCATAAACCTATAAACTATAAACCCATCAACCATAAACCCATAAACCATAAACTCATAACCCATAAACCATAAACTTATAAACCATAAACCCATTAACTTATAAACCATAAACCCATAAACCCATAAAACATAAATTAATAAACTATAAATCCATAAACCATGAACCCATAAACCATAAAGCCAATAACCATAAACAATAAACCCAATAACCTTAAACAATAAACCCATAAACCCATGATCCCATAAACCATAAACCTATAAACCATAAACCCATGAATCTATAAACTCATAAACCATAAACCCATAAACCATAAACCCATAAACTATAAATCCATAAACCATAAACCCATAAACTTATAACTCATAAACCATAAACTTATAAACCATAAACCCATAAACTTATAAACCATAAACTTATAAACCATAAACCCATAAACTTATAAACCATAAACTTATAAACCATAAACCCATAAACTTATAAACCATAAACCTATAAACGATGAGTCTATAAACTATAAACCTATCAGTGCACTATAAGACGACGAACTATAGACCTATATAATAAATATTATGATTAATATATTCTCCGATTATAGTAGCGCGAAAATGATATAAGAAACTATACTTTATTACTATAATATATTATAATACATGAATATAGTATCACTACAATCCTAGACTATAGTTCACTACGGTCATCGATTATAGTTTTTTTCTGTAAGGGCGACTTTTATCCAATTAAGAATACACTGCCATTGAAGACTATGCTCTTTTAAATTCCAAAACAATTTATAAGCATTGGTTCTATCTTCCATATTGATCTTATTCTAGTATTTTTTTCGACACTTTTCACTACAGTCATGTTTTATTTCTCTAGCTTTAATTATAACACCATTTCGTCCAATGCCGGCTTCCCCGCTGATATGAGCTTTTTTTGCTTGAGCATTTATCGATGAATCAGGGTTATTCTTACGTTTTTGTACTGTAGGTACTTCTTTGACTACTTTTTTTTGTTTACATTTTCTGCGCAAAAATTTTTTTGTTCTTATATCTGTCGACTCATTCGATGTGCTTGTGCTTGGGTTTGCTACTTCTTGTTCATCATCGTTCCTCAAAGTAAATGGATTTGATTCATTTGACAATTCATGAACACCTTCGACGTTTTCACTGCTAGGAGCCACAACTGTTTTAACGCATAAATTTTTTAGCCGTTTTAAAGCTTCTATAAAATCTTGTGTTAAAGAAACAGAGCTATCAGCATCAGTAGGTATTTCTGATTCTATAATTAAATCTTCTTTAAGAGAATCTTAGGTAGCTTCCTTTTTTTTCTTTTCGAAGTTTTACGTATTTTTGTGGAAGTTTAAACATTTTTCTTGGAAAGTTTATTCTGTTTCTTTGCCGATTTTCCTAACAGAGATGAATATTTTTCGAAATTATTTAATTAATAAGTTTTCATCAATTTGTCATTATTCTTATTAAAAATAATATATTATATAATACATTTAGCTGGGTGATTGCATTTATTATAATATTATGTAGTTAACACGATATACATATAAAGGTGTACAAACATAAACAAAAGCCAAGTAGATGAGGCTTGTTCATAATAAATAATAATAATTATAATAATAATAATAATAATTATTATTATTATTATTATTATTACATAAAGAAAGAATTTATACATTTTAGATGTATTATAGAGAAGAAAAAATTATGAGTGACGAAAATTTGAATAATAATAATAGTATCTCGATTAGCATCAATTATATTTATACCATTTTCTATCAATACGATGTTACGTCTTAAATTTTTTAAAGTTTATTTAAATGAAATACTTTTTACATAAAAAAGTTGATCTAACATTTTTCTTATTCTGTTATTTAGGAGAGGGACAACTAACTAGGAGAGTATCAGACCTCCGGATCACGGATTTTGCTCAAACTTTGGTATAAGTTTTCAGGTGTCAAAATATGAAAGGAAACAGAATTTTAGATTCCAACGCTCAATATTTCCCTAGTTACAGGCAATTGAAGAAAATCACTAAAAAAATTACTAGATTTTCAAACGCATATAGTTCCGTAGCATTGATAGCTAGGAGCTTGAAACTTTTTTTAAATGAAAACTGAGCTCAAATCCTTTTGAAATAGTAGTTTTAGCATGTCAAAATATTATTTTTTCCCAAAGTTATAGCGTAATAAACATTAGATCTAATTTCAGCTTTTTCTATTAAATAATATTTTAAATAAAATTTTAATAAAATTATATTGAAAACATTAAATATAGTATAAAGTTAATAACTATATTATCAGTCCAAAACATTTTTTAACTTTCAGTACTCTCATAATTAATTTGTTTATTTAAAAAAAATTATTTCCTATTTATGACGAAATTTATCATTTTTTATGGAGCATATTATTGTTTAAAAAATAGTTATCGAATAAAGAGATAAAATAGTGTGGAAAGTCATACTTGTAACATACGAATATTTTAAAAGAGAAAATAAATAAATTTGATAAATATTATGCTTGTAGTTCAAAATTTTTTAATAATTCAATAGACATTATAAATACAAATTCATATGAATAAAGTAAATATAGTTATACTCACTAGGAGAGTATCACATCTCCGGATCACGGATTTTGCTCTAACTTTGAGATAGGTTTTCAGATGTCAAAATATGGAAAAAGCCAGAGTTATAGACCCCAACGCTCAATATTTCTCTAGTGGCCGGCAATTAAAGAAAATCACTAAAATAGTTACTAGATTTTTAAATGCTTATAATTCTTTAGCATTAATAGCTAGACGCTTGTAACTGTTTTTAAATGAAAGCTACGTTCAAATCCTTTCGAAAAAGCACCTATAGCATATCAAAATATTATTTTTTCCCAAAGTTACAGCGTTATAAGAATTTGAGTTGAATTTCCTTTTAAAAATATTAATTAATGATAAATGCTAAAATGTAGTACAATTTTCATAACGCTGTAACTTTGGGAAAAAATAATATTTTGATATGCTTTGGGTGCTTTTGCGAAAGGATTTGAACGTAGCTTTCATTTAAAAACAGTTACAAGCGTCTAGCTATTGATGCTAAAGAATTATAAGCATTTAAAAATCTAGTAACTTTTTTAGTGATTTTCTTTAATTGCCTGCAACTAGAGAAATATTGAACTTTGGGATCTATAACTCTGGCTTTTTCCATATTTTGACATCTGAAAACCTATCTCAAAGTTAGAGCAAAATCCGTGATCCGGAGATGTGATACTCTCCTAGTCAGTCATAATAAATTTACAAAAATCTAAATAAAATCACAAGTACAAGTTTTATGATGATACATTAAAAATGTTATGTCACCAGGAATTTTATTGAATTATCCAATCCAAATCTGTACAAGATTTCGATGAGATAAATATATTTATATATATATATGAACAAACACGTCGTTCGTTTGGCTTTTCTGATATATAACTTTACACGTACATTATTCTCTTTAAATATTTTAAATGTAATAATTTTTTTTCAATCAATAAAATCACCTCTTAAAATAAAAAAACTTTTTGAAGCGAAGTTTTTATACGGACGTTCTGGGCGCTCGTCAGGCGGCCACTCTATCCGTGCTAAGCGTCAGACTTTAAAAGCGTTACACGATATATATAGGTATACAGAGTGGCATATCAGTGATCGCTTTCTATCTCTTTCTCTTATATCCGTTGCGATGTGCTGTTTCGTTTATCTTGCTTTCTGTCGATTGTTAATAAATCGTGTAAATTGTAATTCTATAAGAATAGAATTGAAAACTTTTTTATCATATTTCAGTTACCATCAACCAATAGTTACTTTGGTACAATATAAAAATGAGAATAGTGGTGTAAAAATTACTGAATGTACTTCTGATGAACATACAAATTTATGAATGATTCTATTATTGTATGTTAAAACTTTGTATATAAAACTAATTAATAAATCTTATCATGCAAAAATTACAGTATTCAAATTATTTTAACATTTTTACTACTTGAAGGACATAAAAAACCAACAGTGCCGTCTAGGGACGCCCGAAAGAAGCGAAGCTTTGTATAAAGCGTAGGAACTAAGCGTTAAAAAAAATAATGAAAAAAATACGTGAGGAAAAAAAATTAAGACTTGAGAAAAAATAAAAAAAATAAATATTTTGGGAAATAAAAAAAATACATTTTAAATAAAATACACGCCCACGTATTTTAGATATAAGTTACAAGGAAATAATAAAGAAGAGAAACATATAAAGGAGCAAAAAGCAAAAGCGAATAGGAAAATGGGAAGAGTATGGAGCATAGCGGAAAGACTGTTTAAGAATAACTGGAAGAAAAGAATGCACTTATTTGATTCGTTGATAAAAAGCATAATTATGTATGGAGTGGAAATATGGCGATGGAAAAAAGAGAGGATAAAAAAAAGTACATAAAATGGACATTAGGTTTAGAAAGGAACACTCCAAACTATGTCTTAATGATTGAAACTAAAAGAAACTGTATGGAAAAAACAGCAATAGGTAGAACTGTAAAGTACGATGAAAAAATAATAAAAGGCAAAGAAGGGGATCTTTTAAAGATTTGTTGAAAAGAAAATAAGAAGGATAATCTTAAGGAAGAAGAAAATAGAAACAGAGGAAGAAGAGGTAGAATAAAGATTGAGAAAGATACAAAAGTTGATGAATCAATAAGAAAGGAGCTAGAGAAAAGAGGAATATAAGTGAAAGAATATTATGATAGATTAGAAAGGGGAGAGGAACTACATAAAATTATAGAGGAAAGAAGCAAAGAAATAGAATGTAATGAAAACTGGAGTAAAATGGAAAAGTCCAAATTTATAAAAGAAATAAAAATAATAGGTGATAACTGGAAAGATATACAAAAATACTTGATAGCAGAAGACGGAACAAAAAGAAATAATATAAAGAAGATAGCTAGATATAGGATGGGAAATGAATGCTTAGAAAATAAATATTGGTTGAAAGATGAGGATAGAAAATGTAGACTATGCCATAAAGAAGGAGAGACTTTAAAACACATTTTTGAAGAATGTGAGTATACAAAGATAGAATGATTAAAATAGATGGAAGTAATGAATAGTGGTATAAACTTAGTTGCGAGACTATCTAAGGTAGATTGGTTAAGAGAAAGGGAGAAAAAGAGAAAAGAAGAGTAATATCTGAAAGCGAGTGTAAAAGCAAATAAGGTTAAAAAGTGAAAAAGGAAAAAAGAAGGAAAAGTGAAGCTAAAATGATTGAAATATGAGAAAAGGAGCTCAGTATAAGTAAATTCAGATAGCGTAGAGGAAAATAACTGAAGGATAGAATATAGGATAATAGGAGGTAGCGCCATCTCTCAAAAAAAAGCTAGAAGGTGTATGCAGAAGAGTGAAAGACGAAGTAAGATGAAGAAAAGTAGCATGGAAAGCAAAACACGTGTCTGACTTCCTAAAAAGAAGAAAGAAAGTTTCAAAGTACATACGGAAATAAATAAAAAGGTTAAAAAGTAACAAAGAGAAAAATAAGGAACAATAGATAGTAATTGAAAAAGATTGAAAAGAATATAGAGATATAACAAAGAATACAAAAGAAAAGCATAACTTATAAAAAAAAGAAAATAAGTGAAAGTCAAAAAAAATAAAATGTTTGAAGAAAAAGAATAAGTAGAAAGAATATATAAAAATTAAAGATAAAAAAGAAAACAATAAACTAGAAGAAAGTAGAAGTGATAGTGAAGGTGGAAAAAATAAGACGCAAAAAAAGAATGAAAAGTCTAAGAGCGGAAATGAAGAAAAAGAAAAAGAGGAAAGAATGTTAAAATTAGAAGTAAAAGTAGAAAGCCAAGAGAAGGAACTGCAGCTGCAGAAAGAGGTAATAGATAGTATGGTAGGAAAAATAGAAAGATTGAATATAAATATAAGAAAGTTAGAGTAAAGGCTTGAAGAAATGGAACCGGAGAAGGTGCAGAAAGAAAGTATAAGGAAGATAGTGAGCCAGTTATATGAGAAAGAACTAAAAGTGAGCAGTGAAATAGTTGGAATTAAAGCAAAGATAGAAGAAATAAAAGAGAAATGCAATGAGAGGAAAGTAACATAAGAGAGTGGAAAGGAAAAGAAAAACGATCAAGAAAAGGGAAGTTTTATGGAAAAACCAAACATAGATGAGGTTTTTAAAAGGTACAGAAAGGAAAAAGTATTGTTATTGAGACTTGAAGAAAAAAAAAGGAAAGAAATAAAAGAAATAATCGAAGACACCATAGGAAAGTCTGAGTGGAAAGTATATCAAAAAGGTGAAAGGGAGGATCTTTTCTGGCTAGTTTTTAGACTGAAAGCAAATAGAGATTATATGCTGAAGAAATTCAGAGAATGGAGAAACATGAAAGGTTTTAAAGTAGATGAACCGCTCACCAGAGGAGAAAGATTGGAAAGAAAAGAGAGAGAGGAGAAAGAGTATAATAAAGAATAGGAAAGCAAAGAAGAGGGAAGAAAAGAAAATGAAAATTGAGCTGAATAGATAAAGGCTATAGTGCTGTGTACAGGTGTTAGAACTTAAAGGAAGAGGAAAGTAAAAAAGAACAGTAAATAAGAACAAAATAAAGATGAATATTTAGATGTATAAATGCTGTTTAAAAATACATACATATTACACAAAAACACGACACAACAACATATTAATCATAAAACATATGTAAGATTTTGTGATTAAAATAATGAATTATATAGTATTATTATAATTTAGTAAAATAAATATAAAATTGAATGTATTTTAGGGAAAATACTTTTATTCTGCTTCTCCTCTTTGCATAATTAAAGCTATGATAAGGTAAAATATTTGTAGCTGATGTGTGAAGTAGTTTTGATTTATTTCTAAATATGTGCATGTACGTATATATACTACAAATAATAACTTTATTATTTAGTCAATAGTGAAAAATGCAATTTCATGCATTGCAGTCAGTTATGATTCTCAGAAAGGGACCTTTCTTACGTAATTAAACATTGTGTTATCAGAGATTCATACTTGTGAGTAAAATATACTCAATGTCGTTGTTAAACTATTTCATTATCTTACGTTAAGAGGTTTTTTCCCAATAGCTGGTTTTAGAAACTTCATTTTTTTAAGCTCAACTTAATGACATGTTTAAAGATGCTGGACTAGCAAAAGATACAGCTGAATTCATGGCTTCTCAATTGAAGTCTTTCAATGTATTAGGGAAGGATGTAAACATTACATTTTATCGAAACTGAGAAGAAGTGTTTCGATCATACTTCACTAGCGAATCTGATCTGGTTAATTACACCGATGTACGAGGACTTATTAATGAGTTTGAACCAAATTTATACAAGCCAGAGGAGTGGAGGTTATTCATCGATTCATCTAAGCGAAACTTGAAGGCAGTTCTTCTTCACAATACGAACGAGTATGCTCCGTTACCATTGGCTCATTCAACTGTACTCAAAGAAGAATACTGTAATATTAAAAAGGTTTTAAATAAAATAAAGTATAGTCAACATGATTGGTTAATTTGCGGGGACCTAAAAATATTGTCTATGATATTAGGTCAATAATCAGGTTTCACCAAGTACCCATGCTATTTATGCATGTTTGACTGTCGAGATAGAGCAAAACACTATAATACAAAAGTATGGCCAGCGAAACCATCACTTACTCCAGGTTCCAGCAATGCCATCAATTGTCTTCTTGTCGATTCTAGGAAAATCCTTTTACCGCCTTAACATATTAAATTAGGGCTGATGACTCAATTGGTTTAAGCTCTCGATAAAGAAGGGCGATGCTTCAAATACTTATAAACCATCTTTACGAATATAACTCTGGTTAAATTGAAGGAGGGTATCTTTGATGGATCTCAAATTTGCAAAATGTTCAGGATCGAAGAATTCGTCAAAAGTATGAATGATACCGAGAAGGCAGCCTGGTTGAGTTTTAAAGATGTTGCAACAAAATTTCTTGGTAACAATAAAGATGAGAACTAAAAGAGCATCGTAGAAACTATAGTACAAAATTTCAAAAAATTAGGTTACTTAATGAATTTGAAATTCCACTTTCTCGATTCGCACATTGATGAATTTCCATCAATCCTAGATGACTACAGTGAAGAGCATGGTGAAAGATTTCACCAGGATATGAAAGAATTTGGACGTAGATGGCAAGGAAAATGTAGCGTAAACATGATGGCGGACTATTGCTGGATGCTAAAAAGAGAAGTACAACCTAATAAGAAAAAGAGGCGTAGGAATTCTTTGCATAGGTCGTTCGAAGACAAGCGTAAGTCAGTTAAGCTCTTGTTCAAATTGACTTTTGAGTAGTTTTTTGAGTTTATCTTCAAAATTATTAGGTCAAATCTCTTTTTCCATTACAAATTTAGATTCAACAGGCCAAAATACATAAAAATAAAGCGTTTTTGATGAGCTGAAAACAATGTGTTTTGTTCTTTTCACGTTTTTCCACAGAAACACTGCTTTTTGAACAGTTTTTTGAGGTTGTGTTCAAAATTAGGCGGGCGACTCTCTTTTTCTATTATAAATTGGGATTCAGCAGGCCAAAATGCATAAAAATAAAGTGTTTTTCATGTGCTGGAAACAATTTTCATTTTTTTTCTCATGTTTTTTCACAGAAACACGGTTTTTTGACAGTTTTTTGAGGTTATGTTCGAAGTATGCGGCTAACCCCCGACTTTTGACGTTGGATTCGGATTCAACGAAAAAAAATACAAAAGAAAAGTATAGTCTCCATCCCAGAACCGACAACTTTTTTTTGTGGGCCCGTGTCAATTAAAAAAGGATAGAGTGATCCAGCGTCCACTTAATACTAATATATGCAGTATTTCATAAATCAAATACATATAAATTATGAAAGAGACGAAGATGAATGTGCGTAGAATTCTCATAATTACTAAATAAAAATAGAAAGAAGAAATTGTAAAATACCATGCAAGAACTATTAAAATCATTAAGAATTTTAAGAATAGAAAACATTTTATTGTTCTTTAATAATGGCAAAATATAATGTTACCAAGATGACTTGATGCAAAAGGTCATATAAAAAAATTGTAGAATGTTATTATGTGATTGCATAACAATTTTTCTGAATATAAATTTCATAATGACAATTCACATGCATTCACAATCGATATGAACCTAAATTTTTTTATCAGAATTCCGATAACTTCTAATTAGATATTAATATTTAAACGTATCCACTAATAACCTTAATTATATTTACTATTCGTAATTATTAGTTTAAACTATAATCTAAATAATTTGCAAGTTTATATAATGTCTACACACAATATAACTTGTTTTTTATATTTTGGATACAAGTTTTTATAATTTCTAAAATCGTTTGTATTTTTAATACTACTTATTCTTTCAATGACACTTATTCTTCACAACAATGTATTTAGAGTTTTTCAATTAATGTATTAAGAATAATTGTTTCAAAGCACATCAAACGTATTTATAAATCGACTTTCATAAAAACAAGATATATTTTGAAAATATTTTATATTAATTATAATTATAACTGTTAAAAAAACCTGTTTATAGAAGATATATTCAGCAACGATGACTTTGTCTATTTGAAATTTTCAACGATTTTTACATTTATCATATGAATAGAAACTCTATCATTCCCGTGTGCCATTATACACATTTGTATACATAAGTTCAGCAACTTTAGAGGTGGATAACCATTCTGTCGGATGCCGCTTTAGAGTACACGGAATATGATTATGTTCTAATCTTAGGCTGGAAGTTATAATCGTTACTCACAAAGAAGGGTCCCCAGGTGTACCTCACCGATTTTGATCATTTTGTGATATGTCGTAGTACTCGAGAACATATTAGACATGTGTTTTTCTTATGTGCTAACTCGTCGATTCAAGGGATAAAAATCACCCCTAGAGTTTTCCCCCAAAAACAGGATTTTTCTAATATCTCAAAAACTTTTTCGAGTTTTTAAATAAAACCAACGCTAAATTCTTTATTATGAAAAGACGCTACTATAGGCATAACTTTTACCCCAATTGGTGTCAACCCTTATTTTTTTTAGGGTTAAATGTACAATTTTTCACTATTTTTTCAATATGAAATTAATCAAATCGGCTAGATTTGGTTAAAAATTGCACTATCATCAAGAAAATAAAAAATTAAAAATAACGTGTTTCGAGATTTACGAAGAAAAAATTTTTTTTCTTGATTGTTTTACTCTTGAGGTTATTTTTTAATTTTATCCTCAAATGAAAAATTACATCCATGAATAATTTTTCAATTTTGAAGTGTATGGTAAGCGATATAAAATTAAAATATTTACTTCCTGATTTTTTTTCCATTTATTTGTAGAGTTTGTTTGATGATTTATTTTAAGATTCTATAATTTTAAACTATTAATTTATAAATTATCTGACAGTTTTTAACAAGTTCAGATAATTTCAACAATGACATATTTCAGGATTCTTAAAATTTGTATCATATCTTTTAAATCTCTTTCTCGCTGTGTTATTAAAGTTTCTTTCAGATTGAGTGCTTGAAATGTTATTAAAAGCAAGTTTAACACGTTCATGGGATTTACCATTATTTTATTCCACTCTAAAGATTTAATACTATAAAATAAAAAACTGTTCTTGTTGTTTTTATACTGCTTGTATTTAACACGTTGAAGTACACTTTTAAACTCAAAGAAACATAAAGTAGAACTGATCAAAGTAATTAATAATACCGATTTCAATGCTTTCACAAGTTGCAAAATTACAAATAAAAATAAAGTTATTACGAAGACTAACGGATAAATTTATCACAGATAACTATTATCAACAGGTCAATAGCATTATCATTAGCATATGATATATAGCAAGTACTATTACACAGCCACACAAAAAAAAAATGTCAAAACCCACGGACCAGACCATATATACCTTATGTTTTTGAGGTCGCTGATTCCGAATCCGTGGTCCATTTGACCCCATCACCTCAGGGTCAAGGTCAGGTCAAGGTCAAATTTACAAAATTAACGGCAACCAAGGTTTAACAGTATACATATATGTTTTTGAGGTCGCTGATTCCGAATCCGTGGTCCATTTGACCCCATCACCTCAGGGTCAAGGTCAGGTCAAGGTCAAATTTCCAAAATTAACGGCAACCAAGGTTTAACAGTATACATATATGTTTTTGAAGTCGCTGATTCCGAATCCGTGGTCCATTTGACCCCATCACCTCAGGGTCAAGGTCAGGTCAAGGTCAAATTTACAAAATTAACGGCAACCAAGGTTTAACAGTATACATATATGTTTTTGAAGTCGCTGATTCCGAATCCGTGGTCCGTTTGACTCCATCTCCTCATAGTGAAGGTTATTTGAAGGTAAAATCGACAAAATTCTTGTAAAACAAACCAAACTTCATGCCATTTATTTTTTCTTACTATACCTTACACGTTTCTCATCAAATGATCGGTGCAAAGGTTTCCTTTTACGTTTTTTCCCAGTAGTTTTACAATCTCTTTTCAACATCCAGCAGTAGTCGGCCAGCATACTAGCATCCCATCTACCTTGATAACGCTTCTCCATTACTTTAATGTCTTGGTGAAAACGCTCTCCCTGTTCTTCGCTATAATCGCCACAGTTTTCAGGAAAACTATCCAAGTTATTTTTCAGAAAATGTAGTTTGTAATTCATTAGGCAACCCATATTCCCATAGTTCTCAACCATTTTAGATACAATTACTTTGTAATTTGGGCTTCTGCGATTACCCAAAAAGTTTTCAGTAACTTCCTTAAAGCTAAGCCATGCAGCTTTCTCAATGTTTGTCATGGAACTAATGAACTGGTCATCAGCCATCATTTTTCTAATTTCAGGACCGTCAAAAATACCTTCCTTCAATTTTGCATCTGATTTACTTGGAAATTTACTTTCCAAGTATTTGAAGCACTGGCTATCTTTATCTAAAGCTTTAACGAATTGTTTCATCACACCAAGTTTTATGTGTAATGGAGGAATGAGAACTCTTTTCAGATCAACCAATGGAGTAGCTATAACGTTACTCTTTCCGACTTCGAGAGATTTTCTTTCAGGCCATTTATGATTTGTATAGTGCTTTGCACGGTCTCTACTATCCCATAAGCACAAGAAACATGGCGTCTTTGTAAATCCAGACTGCTGTCCTAATAATATTCCAGAAACTTTCAAATCACCACATATCCGCCATTCATGCTTATCATACTGAATATTTTGTATTATAATTTTGAGATTATCGTATGTTTTCTTCATTGTAGTGGAGTGCGCTATAGGAACTGAGGCATAGTGGTTGCTATTGTGTAGTAATACGGCTTTTAAACTTCTTTTTGATGAATCTATGAACAATCTCCATTCTTCGTCTTTATACACATTAGGTTTAATTTCATTCATTAAACCTTTTACGTCTTTACAATATACTATTTTATCACCATTATGATTCATTTCTTCAAAGTATGGTTCGAAACTTTTGCTTCTTGTTCTGTAAAAAGATACTTTAGTAGATTTTGCCAACTGATTCATGCCTTTTAAAGCTGAAGCTAAATGTTCTGCTCCATCTTTAGGTAAGTTAAGCTCTCTAACTAGGTCGTTTAGTTTATCTTGAGTCCATAACTTTACGCTTTTGTCTTTTTGGCCCGCTGGAAGGAAAATATCGTCATCGTCATCATCATCATCATCTGCAGTTTCTTCATTACTATCACTTTCATAGGACTCGCTACATTGAGTAAAGGTAATTTCAAGGTGAAATGTACTAGATTCATGCAAACAAACCTAAACCACGGTATCTGCGAATTTTAGTACAATATTGATTAATTTCATTTTAATACAAGGCTACTTTGAAGAACAAAAGATCATATTTAATTTTCTCTTATTTGTGAGATCGTACATTATACAATTTCAAATTGCATAAGAGTGTTCTGTGATATACGTGAAGAATTGTGTAGAAAGTAAGCATGCATTTTCTAATTGTACAAATGTACGGTTAAATGAATAAGAAAAAATTAAACATGAATTTTTTTCGTCAACGTAGCCTTCACCTGCTTCCTCGACAAAAACTGTGACGGTGACACTGCCCCAAACGGGGATATGTGTAATGATCCGCTCATAAGTTTATCGGGGTAACGATGCCAGTGGAAGCGCACTGCCTCGCAGGGGGACGTTAGGGTGTGAGGATGAAGCTGTAGTGTGTCCGACGACGAGTTGACACTGTCCTCGTCAAAGTCGGAAAGCTCTTATACTTAGCCCCGGAGAGGTATAAGAGTTATCACCTCCGGGACAGTGGACTCACCTGCGATCGGACCAGGATCCCTAACGTGCGGGGTTATACTGAAAATCATGGAAAATTTACCTTCTACGTCTCAAGGGCATATTTGCACAAAAAATTCTAATCTTTTTTGTTTTGTCTGCGGAGTATTCACTCCGCAAAAATCTCGAAGACATTTCAATGAAAATCTCAGAAAAATTTACAAAACTTGCTTCAAATTAGAAACTGATGTAGTTATAGAAAAGTGGACTCCATGTAGTATCTGCGAACAATGTCGTCAAATGCTTTGTAAGTGGAATAAAACAAAAGAAGATGACAAAGTTAAATTTAATAGCCCAATGGAATGGTATCAACCAGATAGAAGAGAGGATTGTTACTTCTGTAATACCGAAATTATTGGAATTAATAGTAAAATTAAAGCAACAGTGAATTATGCTGATGTTATTTCTGTAAAAAGACCTATCGAAAAATCGGGAAGCGATGAAGAGCTCGATCTTCTTGAGAGGCTATCTATTGAATTAGATACCAACGATGAAAAAAATGATGAAGAAGATAACGAAGTCAGTGGCGGCATTAATGGGGGTGGAATTGATAATAATGACTTAAAAGATGAATCGTATGAAAGCTATAGTGATGAAGAAATTGAAAATGATGATGATGATGATGACGATGACGATATTTTCCTTCCAGCGGGCCAAAAAGACAAAAGCGTAAAGTTATGGACTCAAGATAAACTAAACGACCTAGTTAGAGAGCTTAACTTACCTAAAGATGGAGCAGAACATTTAGCTTCAGCTTTAAAAGGCATGAATCAGTTGGCAAAATCTACTAAAGTATCTTTTTACAGAACAAGAAGCAAAAGTTTCGAACCATACTTTGAAGAAATGAATCATAATGGTGATAAAATAGTATATTGTAAAGACGTAAAAGGTTTAATGAATGAAATTAAACCTAATGTGTATAAAGACGAAGAATGGAGATTGTTCATAGATTCATCAAAAAGAAGTTTAAAAGCCGTATTACTACACAATAGCAACCACTATGCCTCAGTTCCTATAGCGCACTCCACTACAATGAAGAAAACATACGATAATCTCAAAATTATAATACAAAATATTCAGTATGATAAGCATGAATGGCGGATATGTGGTGATTTGAAAGTTTCTGGAATATTATTAGGACAGCAGTCTGGATTTACAAAGACGCCATGTTTCTTGTGCTTATGGGATAGTAGAGACCGTGCAAAGCACTATACAAATCATAAATGGCCTGAAAGAAAATCTCTCGAAGTCGGAAAGAGTAACGTTATAGCTACTCCATTGGTTGATCTGAAAAGAGTTCTCATTCCTCCATTACACATAAAACTTGGTGTGATGAAACAATTCGTTAAAGCTTTAGATAAAGATAGCCAGTGCTTCAAATACTTGGAAAGTAAATTTCCAAGTAAATCAGATGCAAAATTGAAGGAAGGTATTTTTGACGGTCCTGAAATTAGAAAAATGATGGCTGATGACCAGTTCATTAGTTCCATGACAAACATTGAGAAAGCTGCATGGCTTAGCTTTAAGGAAGTTACTGAAAACTTTTTGGGTAATCGCAGAAGCCCAAATTACAAAGTAATTGTATCTAAAATGGTTGAGAACTATGGGAATATGGGTTGCCTAATGAATTACAAACTACATTTTCTGAAAAATAACTTGGATAGTTTTCCTGAAAACTGTGGCGATTATAGCGAAGAACAGGGAGAGCGTTTTCACCAAGACATTAAAGTAATGGAGAAGCGTTATCAAGGTAGATGGGATGCTAGTATGCTGGCCGACTACTGCTGGATGTTGAAAAGAGATTGTAAAACTACTGGGAAAAAACGTAAAAGGAAACCTTTGCACCGATCATTTGATGAGAAACGTGTAAGGTATAGTAAGAAAAAATAAATGGCATGAAGTTTGGTTTGTTTTACAAGAATTTTGTCGATTTTACCTTCAAATAACCTTCACTATGAGGAGATGGAGTCAAACGGACCACGGATTCGGAATCAGCGACTTCAAAAACATATATGTATACTGTTAAACCTTGGTTGCCGTTAATTTTGTAAATTTGACCTTGACCTGACCTTGACTCTGAGGTGATGGGGTCAAATGGACCACGGATTCGGAATCAGCGACTTCAAAAACATATATGTATACTGTTAAACCTTGGTTGCCGTTAATTTTGGAAATTTGACCTTGACCTGACCTTGACCCTGAGGTGATGGGGTCAAATGGACCACGGATTCGGAATCAGCGACCTCAAAAACATATATGTATACTGTTAAACCTTGGTTGCCGTTAATTTTGTAAATTTGACCTTGACCTGACCTTGACCCTGAGGTGATGGGGTCAAATGGACCACGGATTCGGAATCAGCGACCTCAAAAACATAAGGTATATATGGTCTGGTCCGTGGGTTTTGACATTTTTTTTTTTTGTGTGGCTGTGTAATAGTACTTGCTATATATCATATGCTAATGATAATGCTATTGACCTGTTGATAATAGTTATCTGTGATAAATTTATCCGTTAGTCTTCGTAATAACTTTATTTTTATTTGTAATTTTGCAACTTGTGAAAGCATTGAAATCGGTATTATTAATTACTTTGATCAGTTCTACTTTATGTTTCTTTGAGTTTAAAAGTGTACTTCAACGTGTTAAATACAAGCAGTATAAAAACAACAAGAACAGTTTTTTATTTTATAGTATTAAATCTTTAGAGTGGAATAAAATAATGGTAAATCCCATGAACGTGTTTAACTTGCTTTTAATAACATTTCAAGCACTCAATCTGAAAGAAACTTTAATAACACAGCGAGAAAGAGATTTAAAAGAGCATATTGAACAAATTTTCTTAAACTCTATGCATGAATTTAATGAATTTGAAGTTGTTGAGGATGAAACTCTTGATTTTATAGAACCTTATAAAAATATTCAAATGCAGGTTGTAGAAGATAATGAAAGAGATAGTATTACAGATGAAAGTTTTCAACAGTGCACATCAGACGTTGAAGAATTAGATTATGATTATAAAGCAAGAGCAGTAGAGTTTTGGAGGAGTGATGTTAATAAAAATTTAAATTTAAAAACTGTACAAAATAGATTTCGAAAGGTAACATCAATAACACAATTAAAATGTTGGGCAAAAACTTTAAATAAAGGCGGAACTTATAGAGAAAAAATAGCTAGAATTTGTTCATTTGTGTTAGAAAATTTCAAAGCTGCTGCTGATGCTGGACATATTATCCATGATATAGATTTACAGAAATAGGCCCTGCAAGCACAAAAGGATATTGGTCGTGAAGATTTTCGTTTCAAAGCATCAAAACATTGGGTAAAAAATTTTAAGAAAGCCCATAGAATTGTTGGAAGAAAAATTAATAAATTTATTGCCAAAAAACAATAAAAAGAGCAGATTATTTACAAAAAAAAAGCTGATGAATTTGTTATTAAAGTGGAAAATCTTATTAAAGAAAAAGGAATAGAAAATGTTTATAATTCAGATCAAAGTGGATTTCAATTAGAAGTCTATTCTGGCCGTACATTAGCAATCGAAGGAGAAAGGCAAGTAGAATGCTTGGTGCAATCTGTAGCTGCTACGACTCATAGCTATACAATACAACCAACAATATCTGATGATGGTAGACTTCTTTCCCTTCTTTTTATCGTTCTTAAAGAAAAATTTGGTGAGTTTGGGCCAGTTGTTTTTCAAGAGTTGTTCAGACCAGCTAACATTTGTGCAATAGCTTCTAAATCAGGAAAATTAACTTTAGGTATTATTTCATATTAAGCGTATTCGAATAATTATGATACTATTTTGAAATTAGAAGGCATCCTGTGTTATTATTAGTGATCTTTTTTTTGTTTTAATTTGCATTCTATTAAAAATTACTAAAATTTCAAATTCGTCTGATTTTAGATCACTTTAAAACATGGCTCAAAGAAGTATATTTTCCGAATGTTGGTTTATCAAGTGTACTTTTGGTAGACTCATGGACTGGGCACTGTCCTTCATCCGTAGAAGAAGTAAAATCTATTAATAAAGAAATAACTTTAAAAATAATTCCAAAAGGAACTACAGGCAAAATACAACTGCTGGATGTTTTTGGATTTAGAGTTTGGAAAAATTATGTAAGACACTTTTTGGACAGCGTGATATTGATGAATGAAGAAATGAATCTTCATTTCAGAAACAATATCATTCGACTTCAATCTTTAGTGCACAATCAACTATCTTCTCCCAGATACATAAATCTGTTTAAATATTCATGGTATAAAAGTGGTTACACGGATGTTCATCCTGAAAATTTTGAAAATCCAGTAAATTTTGCTTTCAGATCACAATCTAATATACTTTGTGAAATTGCAGGGTGTTCTAATGTTGCAACAGTTCGATGTTCATGGTGTAAAAAATCTTTATGTTTGAAAAACCCTTTTTTTATGATTATCATTATTGTTCTACTTATGATCCTTGATAACATATAAGAAAATTATGCAATTTTCAATTACCGATGTATTACACATAAATTGTATGTTCTAAATAATTGTAATATTATAAGTTTGTAGAATGTATTCGAAATGAATTTGATTACGCGAGAGTTAAAAATTTAAATTTATTTCAAACCTGCAATAATTCATTGTAAAATGAAATGATTTTCATCGATATTCAATGTTGTTTTATTAAAAATTAAAAAATATATAATAAATGTGTAAATCTGCAAAAAAATTTAAAAAATTTAAAAATAATTCAAGAATATAATTTTTCGTTTAAAGATAAAATTAAAAAATAACCTTAAAGGTAAAACAATCAAGAAAAAAAATTTTTTCTTTCCAAATCTCGAAACACGTCAATTTTAATTTTTTATTTTCTTGATGATAGTGCAATTTTTAACCAAATCTAGCCGATTTGATCAATTTTATATTGAAAAAATTGCAAAAATTGCACATTTACCCCCTAAAAAAAATAGGGGATGACATCCTTTGGGGTAAAAGTTATGCCTATAGTAGCGTCTTTTTGTAATAAAGAATTTGGCGTGGTTTTATTTAAAAACTCCAAATAGTTTTTGAGATATTAGAAAAAATCTGTTTTTGGGGAAAAACTTTAGGGGTGATTTTCACCCCTTAAATCGACGAGTTAGCACTCAAGTAAAACACATGTCTAATATCTTCTTAAGTACTAAAAAATAATCAAAATCCCTGAGGTATACCTGGGTACCCTTCCTTGTCAGTTTTCATTTCTCAGTTTACATGTATCAAACATCATTCTATCCTTGTTTTTCTTATTGAAGTAGAGTAATATAGAATGGTGTTTAATACATGTAAACTGAGAAATGAGAAATAAGTAACGACTATAACTTTAAGCCTTATAGCATATACTACTGGGGCCGTATTTAGTAACTGTCTCGCGAACGAAATAGACCTAAAAAAGCTCTCTGATTGGTCAATAAAGCTCGTATCGCTTGTGAGACATTTACAGAATAACCCCCAGGGGGGTTATTCTGTACGTGTCTTACAAGTGACGTAAGCTGTATTCACTAATCAGAAAGCTTCTTTAGATCTATCTCGTTCGCGAGCAGTTACTGAATACGGCTTTAATAGTATATGCTCTAAGGCTTAAAGTTATAGTCGTTACTCATTTCTGATTTCTCAGTTTACATGTATTAAACACCATTCTATATTACTCTACTTCAATAAGAAAAACAAGGATAGAATGATGTTTGATACATGTAAATTGAGAAATGAGAACTGAGTAACGATTATAACTTACAGCCTAAGATTAGAACATAATCATATTCCGTGTACTCTAAAGCGACATCCGATAGAATGGTTACCTACCTCTAAAGTTGCTGAACTTGTGTATACAAATGTGTATGATGGCACACGGGAATGATAGAGTTTCTATTTATACGATAAATGTAAAAATCGTTAAAAATTTCAAATAGACAAAGTCATCGTTGCTGAATATATCTTCTATAAAAAGGTTTTTTTAACAGTTATAATTATAATTACTATAAAATATTTTAAAAATATATTTTGTTTTTATTGAAGTTGATTGATAGATACGTTTGATAAGCTTTGAAACAATTATTCTTAATACGTTAATTGAAAAACTCTAAATACATTATTGTGAAGAATAAAATTGGCAATATGTACTAGATAAAAGCTATATTAGTACAATAATTTTTGTCAAAATAAAAAATCATTTGGACTTGTTATTTTTTTATGAGCTTTGATTGGAAATTAGATATTAAACTCGACAAACCTAACCTTAAAATACGATACATTGAAAGTTTTTATTATAACTTTGTATGTATGATATTTTGGTGGATTTCTTGGGTTGTCCGCACTAGAGTTTAATCTTACAAATTTTTTCTTTGTAGTAAAAAAACTCGATTAAACGCATCGTTTATTCATAAGTTAGGATTGGAAATATTATTAGAAGGCGGACAGCTTCGTCATGCTCTTAAAGTGAGAGATCAGATAAATATATAGAAAAAGAATTGCTATGCTGATTCTTATTTAGTTTTTCGCCATCGTAGTGTAACGTTCTTTATGAAAGATACCTAATTTCATTTTTAAGAAAACGCTTAGTGATCTAAAATAAAAAAACAAGTAACAATGATTGAAAATATTGCGGAAAATCATTAAAAATCGCTTTTCTCTTAAATTTTTTTCCCTTTGAGAAAAAAGTGGTATATAAAGAAATGACGAGGCAATTTTTGACACAGATAGTATTTTGACTTGATAAGGAATAGAACTTTAAATTTTAAGTGTTAAGTGATTTTATTGAGAGAAATCATGAGGGATAACGAAGGTGAAAACGAATTCCGTGAAAATATATTTCGGATTGTTGATTATTTAATTTATGCGAGATTGGGTTATATTATACAACGTAAATGTGGTTCGGCATGGCGTCGAAAAGTACAGCGTATGCCTACTTCACAATTCAAAAAACAATTCAGTTGTATATTATCGTGTGTGTCGTTGCGAATGATTGCGCGATTGTTCAATATGTTTTTTTAAAGAAAACCAACTTGCAGTAATAACAGCAGGAGAATACGTAATATCAAAAAATCTACATGATGCCTATGTACTCCAGGGTCCGATGAACGAATATAACGAGAAACGTTGTAAGTATACAAAATTTTTAAATTACTATCCTTATTAAACTTATTTAAGGGGATGTAAAATACCGACATTACAGTTTTCCAAGTTATTGGTTCTTAATCAAAGATTTTTAAAAATATCTCTATATTACAGTCTTCCATTTCTACTAATAAAGAGCCTAATATAGAGATATTTCTGAAAATTTTTAAATAAAGATAAAAAATTTGGAAAACTGTAATATCGGTAACTATGTAGAAATCATATACCCTATTACATCCTCTTAAAAAAATAAATTTGTGAATATCAAGTTTGGTTCGAAAACTTAAAGGTCTCTTTATCTAACAACGTTCATAAGAAAAGCCAAAATATTTTTTTTAGAAATTTTTACATATACAAACTCTATATTTATTATTACTTATAAATAAATATCCATTAAATTCTTTAATTAGTATCTCTTATATTTTATATGCTACGATCTTGATTTGTAAATATTTAAAATATCGTATTTTAAGGAAATGTAAAATACCGGCATTACAGTTTTCAAAATTTATTTTTATAATCCACAATTTTTTATAATATCTCTTTATTATAATCTTCAAAAAAAAATATTTTTAATTATTTTTACTAAATATGTATCATTTTCAATAATTTAAAAATAAACATTTTTTACACATTTCCATTTTTAAATCATAGACATTTTTCGTATATAGCTTTAAATATTACTATTAAATGATTCTTTGTTGGTCTTATATTATATATATTACGATCTTGAACTGTAAATATTTAAAATATCGTATTTTAAGGAAATGTAAAATACCGGTATTACAGTTTTCAAATTTTATTTTTATGATTCACAATTTTTTTTAAATAGCTCTCTATTATAACCTTCGATTTTAATTAATGTAGAGTCTAAAATTAAAAATTATGCGATGTATATATATTCATACAAATATAAACTTATAATTAATATATGGTTTAATTTTACAGCTCTTGAAATATTACTAGGTAGTAGTAGTGATAGTAGCGATACGGACAGCGATGACAGCGATGAAACTTTATTTGAACAATCAGTCAACAATCACGATCTGCCTAGTACATCGAGAAATACCGTCATACAGCGTTTGTTTTTTGATGAAGTAATTCGTAATGAAAAAGAAGAGAATAAAGAAGAAAATGTTGAAATTGTAGAAGAAGAACACCAAAACGAAGAAGAAGAAAGTGTTCGAATTGTGCATGATGAAATGATTGTAGACAGCGATGGTGAAACGGTCATCAATGATCAGATTCCAATTGCACAGCAACAGCGAATACAACAGGCATTAGAATCAGAATCCGAAGATAGCGAGTTTAAAGATGAAGCGCTAAACCCGGAAATAATCAGGCCAGGTTGTCTATTGTCGCGTGCGGTGATTAATAATTATTATCCAGAGCCATTCGACGCTGTTATAAAAAGTTTACTTCATAATGTTCCTGATAATGAAATAAGGTCAACAAACACAGCAGGCCCTTTGGGAAACACTCA
Source organism: Anastatus disparis (assembly GCA_017163975.1). Lineage (NCBI taxonomy): Eukaryota > Metazoa > Arthropoda > Insecta > Hymenoptera > Eupelmidae > Anastatus > Anastatus disparis. The sequence goes on along the minus strand of JAFFSR010000213.1, from coordinate 3,151,163 downwards.
AGAACGGTCTACTCTATTACACACATTTTATACTCAAATAACACAATTAAGAGAAAGAGAATTTCACGTAGTAAATGGCATGCGTATGAGTTATTACTCTTTTGATGGAAGCGTACTGGATAGGCGTCTTAATGAATGTAAGTTTTCTGTATTATTATAATTATTATTTATTGTTGCTATTGTTATTATTATAATAGTATTGTTAATATATTTATTCTTTCATTTGTTATTTTATTAACATTATTATTATTATTATTTTTATTATTATTATTATTACTATTATTGTTATTGTTATTTTCGTTGTCGTTGTCGTTGTCGTTGTCGTTGTCGTTGTCGTTATCGTTATCGTTATCGTTATCGTTGTTGTTGTTGTTGTTGTTGTTATCGTTATCGTTGTTGTTGTTGTTGTTATTGTTATTGTTATTTATATTGTTATTGTTATTGTTATTGTCATTGTCATTGTCATTGTCATTGTCATTGTCATTATTATTATTATTATTATTATCATTATCATTATTATTATTATTATTATTATTATTATTATTATTATTATCATCATTATCATTATTATCATTATCATCATTATTATCATTATTATCATTATTATTATTATTATCATTATTATTATTATCATTATCATTATTATCATTATTATCATTATTATCATTATTATCATTCCTCCGCATGTTACTGACCTTGTAAGTGTCCACCTACGATGTGGTGGCGGGGCGGAGGCTTAAGCACGATCCACATATCGCTAGCCATACTTAGTAATAGCTAAGGATATCTGGATGATCGCGTAGGCGATTCCGCTTCACGGAACTGCCAACTTATTAAAATTTTGTGTTCGTATTTACGTGTACTAAGAAGCAACACAGTATGAATGGATGTATGAATGAGCTGCGGCTGCCGGCCAATGGATATTCCCGTCAGACTACGGGGGTTGTGCGTTAGTGGTGACTTGCTGACCTCTGTTTAGTAATAAGGGTAAAAGTAAGACCCCTCTCCGGCGAAAGTCGTGACGGGCAAAGGTCCCGTGAAACCACATGTCGGTTAGGAACTCCTACGTACTTCTATTAGCGTAACCAGAGCCCATGAAGGGGTTGAAATTGGTCCGTACAGGCGCAGGTGCGAAGGATTACTTGGTCAGTATTTCCTTATACCGAGTCCGCGCAGGAGAACTGCGGAACGTCTAGCCTGAAGTTTAGGGCCTGGCGCGGCATGGATCAGACGTCGCCCACTCAATAAGGATGACGTAAAACCTTCAGCGTCACTATGGCGCGGGCCTAACCCGTAACATCTTTTCTAGAATCACTCGGTGTCGCTAGGGTTGACCACCCGAAAACCGCTTCTCGGCTGCGGCATCCTTAACTAGGGCACCACACAGGCGGGGATAGTGGCTCCAATGCGTCTGGAGCTCCCATGATGGGCGAACCGTCTTAAGTCAAGATAACGTTTAGATATGTCAAATCAAAATAACACACAAACCAAAAACCAAATGGAAGCGGTTAGTAATAGCCTAAAAAACATTGAAGGCCAGATTTTGCAGGCTGATCCCCCAAAGAAGTCAGGGGTAGAGATCGCCTGCTTGACAATGGAAGAAAGATCCCAAAGAATGAATGAGATCTTCATGCTCATGCAGGCAGCTGTTAGGTCCATGCCTAACATGAACTCCAAAGTGAAGGATAACCTGCCAGAACTGATTGAGCACGTTGATGCTCTAAAGAGGGAACATTCTCGATTGCTTGCGGCAAGAACGGACACTGATCAGATGGAAGTGACCGAAACGCCCCAGGCAAGCACCGCAGCTAAGCGGCCCAGAGAAGAAGACTCGCTCGATTCAGGAAGCAATTCAGATCCGCGAGCTCTTCTAAAGAAGGGCCGAGCTGCGGGAGAAGAGAACGAGCACTTTGAGATCGTCCAAAGTCGCAAGGATGTTAAGGCTGCTAAGAAACAAAATAGGCTGCAGCTGCAACAACAAATACAGCAGCAGCATAAAGGAGCGCAACAACAACAGCAGCGACCGCAGCAGCCCAACATCAAACCACCAGCGGCCAGAACATCGGCCAAAGTGACAGAGCAGCCTGCAGAGCAGCTGCCGAAAAAGAAGAAGAAAAGGAGGAGGAAGACCAAGAAGCGGTCTGCCGCCGTCCTTATGAGACCAGAAGAAGGTAAGACCTACAGTGAGAGCCTGCGGAACATTCGGCAGGATTTGATCGCTGAGAGCCCAACGACCAACATCAGAGGAATTAGGAAGACCAGGGCCGGAGATGTCCTGATTGAGTTGGGCTCCAATAAGGGTCTAGAGACATTCAGTGCTTTCCTCAAAAGGACGGTAGGCAGAACGGGAATTGTCAAGAAGATGTGCCCAAAAGAAACGGTCGAGATAAGGGACATCGACTGCTTAGCGTCAGTAGAAGTAGTCAAGACTGCTGTAAAAGCTGTTTTTACCGAAGGCCAACAGGAAGTAGGAGAGTTTAGCGTCTCACTGACCAACCCCAACGGCAGAAAGCTCCGCTTGGCCATCGTAGAGATGGAACAAGACCAAGCGGCGTTCCTGCTCTCTAGAACTAGGATAAAGATCGGCTATACCAGCTGCCGAATCAGAAGTTGGAAAAGGGTTCAGCGCTGTTTTAAATGCCTAAACTATGGCCACCAGGCGCGTGACTGCCGAGGACCTGACCGTAGCAAGATGTGCTACAAGTGTGGAAAAGAGGGCCACAAGGGATCGGCCTGCAAGGCTACCGATACTCAGTGCATACTATGTACTGAGCGCGAAGTAGACCCAGCAGAACGGAAACACATCCCCGGGTCAGGTCAGTGCAAAGTCTTTCGCGAGACTCTAGACCGATTCAAAAAACAACGCTAATGATGGGCCGCATAACGGTCCTTCAAGCCAACTTACACAGAAGTGACGCAGCCAACAGCCTTCTGACTCAAATTATATACGAGACAAAAGCTGGTGTGCTCTTTATAAGCGAGCAGTACACAAACTGGCCCAAGGAGACCTGGTTTAGAGACAAGCTTGGCACTGCAGCGATCTACGTAGACCCAAAAAACATCAGAGTAGACGCAAATTGAGCTGGAGAAGGCTTCGTATCGGTCAAAAGCAGGAACGGTACATACGTCAGCTGTTATTTTACACCAAACACAACAGCAGACACGTTCAGGCGACGTCTGGATATGCTAGAAGACTCTGTCCGCGGAATGGAAGGGGACGTCGTCGTCGCAGGGGACTTTAACGCGAAAGCGTTGGAGTGGGGAATGCCACTGAAGGATAGCACAGGAGAATACATCATGGAGATGGCAGACAGACTCGGCCTAACAGTGCTAAACACCGGAAGCACTCCGACATTCAGACGAGGGGCTAGCGGTACGATTCCTGACGTATCCTTCGCATCAGAAAATCTTTCACGTAAAGTGACAGATTGGAAGGTGCTGGAGAGATACAATGGAAGTGACCACCAGTACATCACATTTCAAATCCATGATAGATCACAATCATTGAGGCGGAATGTGGCTAGGCCAGTCAGATGGAACGTTGCCAAGCTGGACTCTGAGAAACTTGTCCAAGTACTGCAGCAAGGATTCGACAATCTACCGGATGCGACAACTGCCACCGAAAACGCCGAGGCTGCGGAGGCTCTCGTGAAAGAGACGATGAGTCTCATTCACAGAGCTTGTGATGCATCTATGCCGCGCAAGGGATCGCGACATCATAAGCGTCCAGCGTATTGGTGGAACGACGAAATCGCTAGAACCAGGTCAGAAACTCTCAGTCCCAGAAGATCATCACAGAGAGCAAAAAAGAAGAACTTACCAGCAGCAGATCTTTTGTCTGCGCAATACAGAAACGTGCATAAACAGCTTCGTAAGAAGATCAATCAGAGCAAAGCACAATGCTGGAAAGATCTGAGCGAAGACGTCAACAGAGAGGTGTGGGGCTTGGCCTACAAGATTGTGACCAAGAAGCTTAACACCGCCCCCACGTTGCCATTTGAAGAAGAGACCATGGCAAACATCGTAAACCACTTGTTCCCTATGCATCGACCACTCGAAGAACAGGAGAATACAGGAGAACCAGAAGAGATCCCGCTCTTTACAAGCGGAGAGCTACAGATAGCTGCAAGAATGATGAAAAACAATAAGGCACCTGGCCCTAATGGAATACCATCCGAGGTCCTTAAATGCATAGCGGTGAAAGCGCCATCTCTCTTGTTGAACATGTACAACGCGTGCCTCCAGACGGGTGTGTTTAGCACTCCCTGGAAGATTGCACGTCTTATGCTGATCAACAAAGGAAAGGGAGGTGATCCCCGGCATCCATCGTCCCACAGGCCACTGTGCATGTTGGACAAGGCAGGGAAGCTATACGAGAGGCTGCTTAAACCGCGATTACAAGGAGCTGTACAGGCGGCTGGCGATCTCGCTGACAACCAGTATGGCTTCAGGAAAAAGCGGTCTACCGTAAATGCAGTAGAAGAAGTGGCAAAGGTAGCAAAAGAAGGATGGACTGGGAACCATCATTCCCGTCTTATTGCGTTCCTAGTCATGCTGGATACGGAAAACGCTTTTAACTCAGCAAAATGGCCTGATCTTCTTGCTGCGTTGAAAGAGTTTAATGTACCAGAATACCTTATGCGAGTGATACGAGACTATCTGAGAAACCGTATCCTCCGCTATGAGACAGAAGAAGGCTGGCGAGAAAAAGACTTTAGCGCAGGCGTGGCACAGGGCTCGATCTTCGGCCCAGACTTCTGAAACATCCTGTTCGATGCATTACTCAGACTTGCAATGCCGGATGGGGTAAAAATGTTCGCGTACGCTGATGATGTCGCTTTAGTCATCACCGCGAAAAACGCAAACATTGCCCAGCACATACTAAACACGGCGATGGGAAGAATCTTCGAGTGGATGGTGAAACATGGTCTCGAAATAGCGATAGCCAAAACAGTAATAGTGCCCTTAACCTGGAAACACATCGACATTGAGTTTCCCATGACAGTAGGCACAAACGTGGTGCAGACAAGAAAGGAGGTGACGTATCTTGGCATAAAGCTAGATGCAAAACTAACTTTTCTGTCGCACCTAAAACACGTCGCCAATAAAGCGATGAAGAAAACGTTGCAGTTGAGTCGTCTCATGGCCAATACCAGCGGCCCGAAATCAAGCAAACGACGGCTTTTAATGACAGTCACGACGTCCATCTTATTGTACGTCTCTGAAATATGGGCTGACCAAATGAGTAAAGAGACGCACAGAAACGTACTATCTTCTGTTCAAAGGAGAGGGGCTCTTAGAGTCACCAGCGCCTATCGCACTGTCTCGGGACCTGCGGTGCTAGTCATCGCGGGAATCATACCGATCTAATTACAGGCGATGGAACGCAAGCGAACCTACAAACGGAAGAAAATAGAAGATGAAACTGCAATCGTTCAGAAAAAAGAAAGACAGGTTACCATGAAAACCTGGCAAAAAACATGGAATCAGATGGTAAAAGGCCGATGGACCAACGTGCTCATTAGGGAGCTGGCTCCATGGGTCGAGAGACGATACGGGGAGGTCAACTATTACCTCACCCAGTTCCTTAGTAACCATGGGTATTTCTGCGCTTATCTCAGTAAAATGGGAAAGACCCAGAACCCGGGCTGCATCTTCTGTTTCGCGGATCGCGACGATGCGTATCATACGTTTTTCGCCTGTCATCAGTGGAACGAAGAAAGACGGGTTGAAAGGATAATTAAAGCATTAACGCCAGATACCATCATCAGTGTAATGATGTCGGCCAAAGAAACGTGAGACGCTATAGCACTATTTGTCGAAAGCGTCCTAAGAAAGAAGAAATCGTTCTTAGATAGGGCAATCGAACTAAGTACAAATAAGGCGCGGGAAGTCAGGCTTATACCTCACTATAACCTAGAGGCAGTAGCCGGTCCCATAGATTCGGGTGAGGAGGGTGACGTCATCGTCATCCTCATCATCATCATCATCATCATCATCATCATCGTCATCGTCATCCTCATCATCATCGTCATCGTCATCGTCATCGTCATCGTCATCGTCATCGTCATCGTCATCGTCATCGTCATCGTCATCGTCATCGTCATCGTCATCGTCGTCGTCGTCATCATCATCGTCATCGTCATCGTCATCGTCATCATCGTCATCGTCCTCATCGTCATCGTCATCGTCATCGTTATCGTCGTCATCGTCATCGTCATCGTCATCGTCATCGTCATCATCATCATCATCATCATCATCATCATCATCATCATCATCATGAGAATCTTACATCAGCATTGTATACAGATGCGACCAGGGATTTAGCCGATCTACAAGATCGAGCACACGACAGCTTTAATGGTTTTGCAGAAGATTAATTTTTATTTTTCATTTTTTTTAGTAATAGAATTTTCAAATTTAAATTTATAATATGGTAGTACTAATAATAATAATAGTAATAATAATAATAATAATAATAATAATAATAATAATAATAATTATAATAATTATAATTATAATAATATTAATAATAATAATAGTATTAGTAGTAATCGTGTAATAGAAATTTTTAAAATTAAATTTTAAATAAATAAAAGATTTTAAATAAATTCATTAATATTGTAATAAATGTTACAAATATCCCGACCAACACAATTGTTCGAATATATGCCCAAATTGTTTTTTATCACCATCATGTGAAAAAGAAAACGGTATAATGTTAAAATGTGATGAATGCCATAGAATTTTTTTCAATAATACTTGCTACAAAAATCATAAAAAAAACGGAACATATAAAATAAAAAATAAAAAAATTTGCGCACTTGTCAAAATTTGTAATATTTGTAATAAAGTCATTCATTTACATAGGGGTAAGCATGAATGTGGAGTTAATTGGTGTAAGCTTTGTCGAGGAAAACAATCTATTAACGAATTATCTTACATACACCCTCTATCGGCCAACGACGTTGAAAAAGAGCAGAAAATTCTGTTTGTATTCTATGATTTAGAAACACAACAAGATACAGAGTATAGAAACCACCCCACTATACGATTACACGTTCCTAACCTCTGCGTAGTACAACAAGCGAGCGATGATTGTTTAAAGAACGATGATTTATCTCGAAGATGTAATACTTGTGGTATTCGTGAGTATGTTTTTCAAAAAGCCCAATTAGCCAATTTCTGGATTTGTACATTCGTGAGAAAACAGTTTTCAAGTAGATTATATGTATTGCACACAATGCTAGTGGATTTGATGGACAGTTTATGCTGGAAGAATTAGTGGAAAAATATGATCAAATGTCACCTAAGGTTATTCTTAACGGACAAAATATAATTTTGTTACAATTCGGTCGAACAAAATTCATCGACAGTTTAAATTATTTCCACACGAAACTAAGCGCGTTAACAGAAACATTCGGCTTACCACCCAGCGCCAAAAAAGGTTACTTTCCTCACCTATTTAATATCATCGAGAATGAAAATTACGTAGGTCCGCTGCCTGATACACATTTTTATGCGCCTGATTCCATGTCATATGAGGAAAGAGAGACCTTTTTTAAATGGCGTAATTCCGAAACTTTATCCGGACGTACATTTAATTTTAAAAACGAAATCGTAGATTATTGTCGCATGGACGTTGAAATTTTAAGACGAGCATGTTTGGTTTTTAGAAAAATTTTCTAAGATATAGGACGAATCTGTCCATTTACACGTGCGACCACTATCGCAAGCGCGTGCTCTTTCGTTTACAGAAAGAATTTCTTATTACCTGAAACTATTGGAATTATACCACCTACGCGTTATCGTCGCGCTGATAAACATTCTCGGAAATCAATCGAATGGTTATTAGTCTGCGCACGTGAAATCGGTCGTGAAGTTATTCATGCTGGTAGAGCAAGAGAATTCATGTTGCCTGAAGGTTTCTTGTCGACGGATATTTATCTCCTTCATCGGAGAATCAGGATGAAAAGGGCATAGTTTTTGAATATGAAGGTTGTTACACGCATGGTTGTCTCAAATGTTTTAATAAAAATCGGGATACGCGTCTCGCTTTTGGCCGTACGGTTAACGAAGTATATGAAAATACATTCGTAATAATAAATAAAATTCGACAACGTGGATATGAAGTTCGCTGCATATGGGAATGCGAGTTCTATAAAATTAAACTTGAGAATCCTGAAATATCGGAATACGTGCGTAATCACCCTTTAATGAGTAGAATTACAATGAACTCTCGAGAAGCATTTTTCGGGGGGAGAACTGAAAATATAATTCCATATTATAAAATTAAAGAAGGTAAAAAAATCAAATACACTGATATATGTTCGTTGTATCCAAAATTTTTATCAATATAATAAAAATTTTCATTGGGGATGAGGGTCGTGAACTAACTGGAGAAAATAATAATGATTTGCAGCGCGTCAAAGGTTTGATTAAATTTAAAGTTTTACCACCACGAAACTTTTACTTACTTCTGTTACCCGTTAAAATGCACGGGCGTTTGTTATTTGCTCTTTGTCGTTCTTGTTGCGAGGAGATGCGAGAAAGTGACTGTAATCACGAAAACATTTGTGAGCGTGAATTTACGGGTACTTGGGTGGCCGATGAATTACGTAAATCTGTTGAGCTCGGCTACCGCATAATGGAAATATATATTATATGGCAATACGAAATGACACGCTTTGATGGTATTAATGGAGGTCTCTTTGCAGGATACGTAAATACGTTTTTGAAAATAAAACAAGAAGCAATTGGATGGCCCGCCTGGTGTGTAAGTGACGACGAAGCGAAATTACGGTACTTGGACGAGTATGAGAAAAATGAAGGTATATGATTGGATCGCCAGAAAATAGAAAAAAATGCTGGTCTGAGAGCTGTAGCAAAACTTTGCTTAAATTCTTTTTAGGGAAAGTTTGGACAGCGCAGTAATTTAAAGCAAACGAAAATCGTGAAATCGCGTGAAATTCTCTGAAGACTGTTAACCTGTCCCCCGCGGTGATTAGCTTATTCTTTTTTATTGAGCTGATTCATGCGGGATAATAAGCTTATACCAGCACACGTGTTAATAAGCTCATAAAAACACGTGTGCCCGCGCTGCCGCCGCCACCTCGTGACACCATCATCACCCTACCTAAAAAAATAAAGAGGTCTTTCAACACAAAAAGTATAAAACTTATGGCTTCTGTATTCAGTATTCAAAATGGATACACGATGAAAATATCCCTTTATGTGTATAATTTCGGGGCCTACTATGTGTGGAAAAACTGTTTTTGTAAAGCGATTTCTTTCCAGTTTGCCACAAATGTGTTATGTGAATTTTGATCGCATTCTCTTTTACTACGCCGAGTGGCAAAAGGCATACCGTAGCGAGTTTAAAGTAGCTGGAAACCAACGCATCGAATTTCGAGAAGGCTTACCGCAAGCAAGTGACTATTCCAATGACAATGATAAGAAAAAATTACTCATACACGACGATCTGATGCGTGAATCATCGAATAATACGGTACTTGATTTATTCACAAAATGCTGTCACCATAAAAATATCAGTGTTATTTTTATTACGCAAAATATTTTTCATAGGGGGCCAAATCAGCGTGATTTATTATTGAATTCAAATTATATCGTATTGTTCAAAAATCCGAGAGATCGCGCGCAAATACAGTTTCTCACTCGACAAGTTTACCCTGAGGATCCAAAATTCTTGCAAGAAGCCTACATTGATGCCTGTAGTAGACCATTTAGCTATCTTCTATTAGATTTGAAACAAGATACGCCTGATGAGTTTCCCTTTTGTTACCGACATATTTCCCGATGACAAGCTGCACCATGCTTACGTGCTTAAATTTTCATCAAGATTCAGGTGAGCATGAATAAATAAAAAGAAAGAAGCATCTGTAGTCGAGAAACAGTCTTCAAATAGCAATGGCTGGGACAACATCGATGGCCACGTTCGTAACAAAAAGAAAACAAGGAAAAGGAGAAGGAGGAAATGAAAAAAGTTCCATCAAGTCTAGCATTTGATGCACATCTGGGAATCTATATTCAAAAAGGCACGTTGTACTTTAAAACGCTCTCAGTCACGCTGACAGTCAACAACGCTCAGCTTTGATTCGTACAGCCGATAAAAATCTCATAAAGTGTACTTGCGACTGCGCTCTAAACGTATTGCAAGGTGTTGTAAAATTAAAAACTCCTGAACAAAACCGCTTAAGAAAACACAAAATTATTTTAAGAAAATTAGTAAGGAGTGGAAGGAGTAGCAGCAGCAATGGTGGTGGTCTTAACGCGTAGAGAGCTAAAAAACGTTCTATAATTCAGAGTGGTGGTTCTTTTCTACCACTCCTATTGGGCCCGCTGATAAGTACAACTTTTGCAAAAATTTTAGGAAGCAAAAAATAATTTTCTTTCAAAGTGAAAAAAAAGCATAAAAGTCATGGAACGCGCTCGAATAATGGTCATTGTCCTTGAAAAAACTCTGGAACAAATACAAGGTTTTTCGCACCAGCAGCAGCAGCAGGGGGGAGCTGTATCTACAACTATTTCTATAACAGGTAACACGACTGAAATGTTAAAAAAACCATACAGACGCCTGGTGATAACTTAACACGGCTTGATTCAGAAATGTACAAAATTATTAATTCTAAAAGTTTTAGCAGTGAGCGAGAAAAGTGTAAAAATTATTTGCATGTTTTGAGGCGTTATTCATTTTTCAAAGATAATGAACGTATGGATGATGGTGAAATTAGTCGAGATATTGATGAAATCGAAGCTACATTGGCACCTTTAACAGAAGAAAAAATACTTGATAACGTGCCTAAAATTTATGCTAGAAAAGCCCGACTTTTACTAAAACATTGGCGTACTTTCGAGCCAGATCGATTAAAATGGGATAGTACTGGAAGTGTTATCGTAGATGATAAACTTATACCACGATCTAACATAGTAGAATTACTTAATGATTTTTCACAGAAGAAAAAGAAAAAGATAGAGGAGAATGACGAAGTGCCTATTGGTAGATTTGAATTTGCAAAGTTTATTGGAAGTTCGGAAACACCCAATAATCTGATTGGACGGAAATTCTAAAAATTGCTAATAGACTAACGTCTCCTTCAGATACTGCGAAACGAAAAATGTTACCACCAGTATTTACACCACCCGTAACGAGACATGTTGCTAAGAAAAAGTTACTGAAAGCCAACCTTTGAAGAGAGAATGTTCTTGGAAAATCAGTATTATGACCCTTCGCACGAAGCAGGTTATGCAGGAGCGTGAAATTTAATACGTGTAAATATAAAGGGTAAATTATTGATAAGCAGAGAAAAAGAGCTAAAACTAATACACGAGTGGTTGAATAATCAAGATGTTTACACTCTTCACCGCCCTATACGCAAAAAATTTCCTAGGTTACACTATAACGTAACTAACATTTTTTGTGTCAGCTAACAAGTTTAAAAAAAGAAAATGATGGTTATTCGTACTTGCTAGTGGTCATTGACGTGCTCAGTAAGTACGCATGGGTAGAACCACTGCGGGATAAAACCGCCCATACTGTGTCAGCTGCATTCGAGAAGATCCTTAAGCGAGCTTATGGACGTACTGTTTACTTACAAATTGACAAAGGGAAAGAATTTGTTGGGGCAGGTTTGCAAAATACTCTTAAAAAATATGATATACAGTTTAGAGTGGCAAGAAATCCGGACATTAAGGCAGCAGTGATGGAACGTCTTAATCGTACTCTTAAAGAACGTGTTTGGAGATATTTCACACATTGCAATATACATAGGTACATTGATATAATACAAAAGATAGTTTACGCCTACAACAATACAGTACATTCAAGTATAAAAATGAGACCTTCAGAGATTAATTTGTATAATGCTGCTGAGGCACGAGCGAATCTACAGAGGTGTGCTCTGCAGCAACGAAAAAATCAAAGGCAAATGAAAGTCCGTAAATACAAGGTTGGTGACTACGTGAGGATCAATCGCTCTAGAGGAACCTTTGCGAAAGGGTTCGAGAAGAATTATAGTGAGGAAGTATTTAAAGTCAAACGCTTTTCTATAAGGCAAAATCTTTATATCTACGAGTTACAATATTTACAAGGAGAGGAGATAGGCGGATTTTTCTATACAGAAGAATTGGCTCCTGTAGGATCCCAGCGCCTGTTGGAAGATAAAAAATTTAAGATTGAACGCGTTCTTCGGACCAAAGGGAGCGGCAATAAAAAACAGTTATTTGTAAAGTGGGAAGGATATCCTGATAAATTTAATTTTTGGATAAAAGCATCAGAAGTTAAAAGAGTTTGAAAATAAAAAAACAAAATGGATATTCTTGATGATTTTTATTTGGTATTACCGAGGAACAGTAGTATGCGTTATTTTCCTGACAATACGACAACTTGTTTTACCGCTTATTTATGTCGAGAAATTAGATTAATTGGTAACTGGCAGGTTGGTCTTACTGAAATACATGTACCCTGTACTATTATGCATATTCAAGAACCTGAAGCTTATTATACTTTCAAATTAGGAAGCGCTAAACCCAAAGTACCGAATAATAACGGGTTTTGTAATTTTCCTCACGGCATATACACTAGTATCGAACAGCTTGCGAAAGAGATAAATAATGTACACGTGGCACGTGATCATCAAAAGCTTGAACCGACTGAGTTTCAGAAAGGTTATTACGCATTAAAATGGATTTGCGATTGCGAAGAGCCGCATTACACGACTTTCAACGAAAAACATTCGTCGAATTTTCGGTTTTAAAGATATTGTTCACAGAGAAACAGGAACTTTTGTCACTTCCAACTCAGGGACAAATACAAATGTGGGCAATAGACCAGCTAGTTTAGCACGCGCCATACCTGATCAGCTTTACGTTTACACAGACATATGCAAAACTTATGCAGTCGGTGATACGGAAACAGCACTTTTACGCATCGTAGCCCTGTAAAATTCAAAGTACGAATTCGGATCAATTGTCGTCAAACACTTTGCACCGATTCAATACATTCCTCTACTACATCATATCTTTCGAAATATTGTTATCGATATAAGAGATCAACATGGACGTAAAATACCATTTGAGTATGGAACGCTGACGATTACGCTTCATTTCAAGCTTAGTCGTTAATTGCATAGCAATATGAGTTATTATATTCATTATTACGACGAGCAAGCTGATGGTGGTGGTATTAAAAACGTTTACTCAGGCTCCGCGTTTCAAAGAGGATATGGTATTGGGAGCTTTCTCGGCGGATTATTTAGAAAAATTGTGCCGTATCTTGCTAGTGGGGCCAAAGCAGTAGGTGAAGAAGCTGTCCGAACAGGTTTGAATGTGTTAGACAACGTAATGAACAAAAGAGCAAATTGCAAAGAGTCTGTCAACAGTCGTGTTCGAGAGTCGTGACGAAATTAAAAAAGAAAAGCTGCGAATAAAATTTCTGATATTATGAAAGGTAGTGGATATAAGGCTGTTACTGCTGAGCGCAAACGACAGTCAACACGAGCTCGTGTTCCCGTAAACAACACATCGATCAGGGAAAGAAAGAAAACAAAGAGAAAGACAAATAAGCGTGGTATAGGTAAGAAAAAGAAAACATTGAGGCGTAAGAAGTAAGTATTGAGAAGCGTATCTGACCTTTTTGGACCTAAATAGATCATTTAAAAAATGGCTTTCCTACACGCGTGCAGTGGTGAAGGTATGAAGAGCGAGCTAGATATATTTACTCTTACTCCGACGCAAACATCGATTGAAAGCAGTTCTTTTCTCTGCTACAAACCTGTATCATCTCTCAGCAATGAAAGCGATTCACCTTTAGAATTTTTAGTTCATAGTTCAACCGACCATTACATCGATCTAGCACATACAATGTTACAAGTAAGCGTGGAAATTTCACCCGTTGAAACTGACGCCGAGAATGCAAAAGTTGCTCCTATTAACAATTTTTGCATTCGTTGTTTGAGCAAACGGACATTTTTTTCAATTCGAAGCTAGTTTCACCCCCAAACAACGCTTATCCTTACAGAGCTTACATAGAGACGCTCTTAAATTACGCTACTCCTGCTATAACATCACACCTAACCTCCGTACTATGGTATGGCTGGGGCCAATGTTGGCTCTCGGAATCGTCAATACTTTACAGGTGGCGGTAAAGTTGTCGATATGATTGGCCACCTTCATTGCGATGTATTTAATCAAGGTAAATTTTTGGTAAACGATGTTGAGATAGGCTCGTTCGTATTAAGGACGCATTTTGTTTAATGGATTTCACCGATGACTGAAAATTTTTAGTGCGCATCAGAGAAACGACGCTAATTGTCCGATGAGCAAAAATGAGTCCAGCTGTACTATTAGCTCATGCAAATGCTTTGGCCAAGACTACTGCAAAATATCCAATAACAAGGGTGGAAGTTAAATCATTCACTCTACATAGTGAAATTTTAGGAGATACTCTTGATAATGTTATATTGGGTCAGTTGCCAAAAAGAATTATCATAGGTTTTGTGAGTAATCGAGCCTTCAACGGTAATCGACAATTGAATCCTTTCAACTTCCAACATTATTCCATCAATTTTCTCTCTCTTTACGTCGATGGTGTACAAATACCAAGCAAACCTCTACAGCTAAAATTCACGGGAAATAATAAACTTTATGTAGACGCTTATCACACACTATTCTCCGGTACTGGTGTACATTTTCTCAACGAGGGTATCGATTTCACCCGGACCAGTTACCCACAAGGCTACTGTCTCTTTGCATTTGACTTGACACCTGATTTGTCGGCTCATTTTTCATCTCATTCGAATCTCATTCGCTCGGGTGCTCTACGCGTTGAAGTTCGCTTTGAGCAGGCTCTTACGGAGACAAATTATTACGGATTTCAATGCCTAAGGTGGGGGGGGGGGGGGGAGAAATATGGTGGGAGAAACATAATACCATTTGGCTCATTCCCAACTGCTTTAGTTGCTTGTCACTCTCACCAGTAGCACACACGCGCTCACGTTCTTGCCACAATGGATTACGTAATAGATATTCAAGGCTTAAGAGATAAAGATAATAAATTTTTACCCAAGGAAGTGACAGTAGTTTCTCTACAAAAATAAGTCATTGGTCATTGGATAATAGCACCACCTTACGAATTCGATAATTTACCGGAAGATATAAAAATTAGTAACGATTACGTGTCGTCACGTCTTCACGGTTTACAGTGGTTCGATGGGGATGTTATTATACGCAAATTACGCTATCATTTTTATAATATAGCGAGAAACGCTACAAGAATTTATGTAAGAGGTGCTAAGAAGGCTCGATGTATCGAATCTGTTATGGCTCGCAACGTTATAAACATAGAAGATTACACTACCACGGGTTTTACCGACTTACAAAGACAGTTCTCTTCTCAGAAAGTATGCTGCTTTTATACCTGCCAAGAAAGCCTCTATAAAAGGGAGTATTGTGCCATGCAGAAATCACATCTATTAAGAGAGTGGCTTTATTTACTACTCCCTCAAGAATCCCAACAAGACTTATCAAAAAAAAGTAGCGAACTATTCTACGACTCTCTTCAAAAACTTGCCTACAAGAAAAATAGTATCGTGAGATTTGGATCAACCACTGCTGCTTTTACAGGAGTCGATGAGGTAGACGACGACGACGATAATAAGACCATAGAGTATGCAAGTAGTGATGAGGGTTGTAGTTTAACACAAGAAAATAACACAAATGAATACCCATCAAATAAGAAGGGCCCTGGAAAGGCTGGAAGCTAAAACAATTGGCGTATACGCAGCAGATCAAATTCCGAGTGTAATGATACCACCGATCGCTGCGGTGTGTAATACTGATGATCATACAAGACCTGGTGCGCATTGGGTGGCTATGTACATCGATAAAAATGGATACGGAACGTATTTCGATAGTTACGGATTCCCACCTATGTCAAAATATCATCTTGAAAGACTCAAAAGAAAATGTAAAAATTTTCGATGGAAATCCAAGAAACTGCAAAGCATTGATTTAACGTGTTGTGGTCAATATACTATTATGTTTTTATATATGTGTCACAGTGTTAGTTTACGCGAGTTTTGTAGCTTCTTTTCCAATAACAGGAAAAAAAAACGATCGAATAGCTGAAAATTTTTATAAAAGAATTTTTAATAAAATTAAACACAGAAGATTTAAGCGAGCTAGCACATTTGCCAGAGAACGTTCTCGAGATGCAGGTCATTGTAATCAAATATTTACTTCTAGGCTAAGATACTCATAGTAATATTTATAATTTTACTTTAAATATTGTAATCAATTGTGTGCGTTTTAGATTTAAGTATAATCATTGTCAATTTCGGAATTTGTAATTGAACAAATTTACTTTAGTGTGCATAAAAATATGTTTGTAATTATTTACTTACCTCTATTTCCCCCACCCATCCTACCAATCCTACCTATTCATAGTAACATCTTATCTACCCTCTAAATTCTGATATATATATATATATATATATATATATATATATATATATATATATATATAACTTACCAGAGAACACCTGCTAGGCTACCATATTTTCTATCCTCTAAATGACAGCTGTTTGCGTATACATACCCCTCTCAAGTACACCTGGTCGGCTACTACTATTCTAACATAAAAGTATTTAACATCCCCTCTACATTCTGATTAGTTATATAAAGACAGGGATAAATGTTTTCTAAATTACAGTAAAATTTTAGCTTTGGACAGAGCAAGAAGTAAAAATGGCTCGATGTGATTCACGTGAGCCGGTAAAACCGGAGTTGTCGAACCTTTTATTATCTACTATCTACGCGCTCAATAAGTCTAATATTACTCGAATTCAAGACCAACACAAATTCGAAGAGAATTTGTGTTGGTCTTGAATATAGCGGTGGATACTATCACGAAGTTATTAAACTACTTTCCTCAGGTGGCACGCACAAAAGTGTTTCTCTTCATCGCCGTAGTTGGGATATTCTTAAAGATCATTTTGACGCCGTAACAACTTATTTTCACAATCCTTATTCTTTTTATCAAAATTTCGGAAGACCAACTAAATTGTTTCTCACCAATCATGATTTGAATTTCATCACATCGCACGGCACCAAATCTATCAGCATCTATGAAAGACCTCAATCAAACGAGATACACGACCCCGAAGAAGAAGAAGAAACTCCAGGGCAGTCACTTTGCAAAAAGAGAAAAACTTTCAATCATTCACACAGTCAACATTCGAAGGTCTTCGCCAGCAAAGCCTCTTGGTAGATCTTCTTCTCAACGATCTAAGCGAACGTGTTGGTAAGGTCAATCGTACTACTGATCATATACTGGACTTTTTAAAAAATAAACTTGGACAAGAAGGACTGGACAATGCAAAGGTTATTCTTAATGACTATAAATCATTTAAACAATATTGTTTTATAATTAATACCGAATTAGAAGGTTATGTAATGGAAAACATGGTAGATGATACGGATCATTATGAAAGTTTGTATTTAAAAATTGTCTCATCCGAAATTTTAGCATTTAGCTTACCTATGATAGCAAAAGATTTACGAGATATAATGATTCATGAATAAAAAATGTGTGTTTATATCAATTAATTACTTTAATCATATAATTAACTTTGTTCGTTATTATGTATAATTAACCTATGATTGTAAAAAGATTTATCATATAAAATGATTCATGTATAAAAATGTGTGTTTATATCAATAAATAACTTTAATGCTATATTTGACTTCATTTCTTTCTATAGATATAATCACCTTTTCAATTACCCATCATTTATTTTATGACAGCCGGTCGAAACAGACATGGGACAATGCGCAGGTAAGATTGCTTCATTACATTCTACAGACAACGGAATAAAGAGAGAACGATCCAAAGAATATTATAAGAAAGAAACGGAAAAATTAAAACGTTTTCAAAGATATAATAAAAAAAATAATACTCTTGAAAATATTAATTTAAATAATAACTTTTTACAATAAATACTTTTTTCACGCATAGTCTCTTATCATATTTGTCTAACGTATAATTATCACGATGGGTCAAAACAGTTCCAGCAACGAAAAAACACCTTTACTACAAGGTGGGGAAAAGAAAAAGAAAGAAAATCAACCATCATCCAGCTGGAAACAATATTCTGAAAAATTTTCCACCAATACTTACTCTATTCCTGAAAGAAAAGGATATAAAAAATTTTTAATTAAAAAATATTTATATATTCACATACGGTCCTTTTCAGGACCAGTAAATATATTAATCGTAGAAAATAATCAATAAATAAAATTGATAAACAAAATAGATAAATAAAATTAATAAATAAAATAGTACTCCATAACAGTCCTCAGACTGGGGAAGGGGAAATGTCACGCTATACCACCACACGTACGCTATAACAGCCCCAGACATGTAGGGAAGACAGGAGGGGAAGGGGGAGAGGGGAAAATACACTCCCTCCCCTCATCTCGCTATACCTGCCTATCTACTACTAATATGTTCAACAACATAAAAATGTTGATACTTTTTATGTCTCATATTTTTTCCTTCTACCTCCATATTACAATGCCACACTGATTCAAAAATTGACTATAATTTAAAAAATAACAAATTAATGATTTTTATAGTTATAATCATTCTATATTTTATGTTAATGGGATGTCAAGCTGCAAGAATCGAGTTTTGCTTTTTTGATTTTATTGATATCTTTTTAAATTCATAAATGAAACAAATATAATGACTTGTCCACACTAAAGCTATGTTAACACAATAATTTTTATTAAAATAAAAAAATTAATTGGATTTGTTATTTTGTTATGACCTTGTATTGGAAATTCGATATCAAGCTCAACAAACCTAACCTCAAAATACGATACATTGAAAGTTTGTATTATAACTTTTTATGTATAGTATTCTGGTGGATTTTTTGAATAATCCGTACTACAGTTTAATCTTATAAATGTTTTTATTGTAGCAAAAAAAAACTCGATTGAACGCATCGAAAACTCATAAATTAGGATTGGAAATATTATTGGAAGGTGGGCAGATTCGTCATGTTTTTAATATGTAATTTATGAAAACGTTAAAATTACTGAAAATTATCACATGATGTGAAGGTATTTATGACGTAATTATTGTGTACTTATAGCGTTACAATTGGTACATAAATTATTTACAAAAAGTACTGGAAAATGTTCAAGGTGGAGACACAATTAAAACTGTATTATTTAACAAAAAAATTATGTTTTTTATTTTTTATTTTTGAGCATTAAATTGTGCGCATGAGATAGCTACACTGAATCCAATAATCAAAATATGTTTTGAAGGAATTTTGGAAAATAAACTTCAATTCTAACGGTGAATTATTTTTTTTCCTATGTTGATTTAAAACCGGTTCTTTAAAGTAGTAATTTTAGTCTCGGAATAAGAGAAAAGTCGTCCAAAACCGTTATATCATATGAGTATAGTGGTTTTCTGATGTTTCTTGAGTTTGTAGTCAGAAATACGGTATACGGAATTTCATCTGCAATAAAAAATTAAAGACAAATTCTTCGTTCGATATTTTAATCTATTCTGAAAATTGCACAATACACTTAATGTAAAGTAACAAAATCAAACATTGTGAACAAACACAATGAAACATAGCGCTACAACTTCGTGTCAGAATAGAAAATTATTATAGTAGCTTCGAGACAAAAAGAATTTTGATAATCCTATTAAGCAGTCTTTTTAATTTTTCAATTACTGGTACTTTTTTGACAAAATGTATATGACTGATTCCATTCAGATTCATGCAGGCCGTCACTGATCGAATTTTTTTTCTATTCTAAGTGATAAAAACACCTTCCAATATGTATATGAAGATAAAATTTACCTCATAGAACGCTCAAAACTATGTTTTTTCCTCGCTACAGCGTATTTAGTGTTGGGTGTAAAAATGAAAATTAAAAAATTAAAAATGAACCTCAATTTTCAAATTGCCGTAGCTCCGTCAATTTTTTACCTTTCTGGGCGTTTTTTAATGAAAATGTGCGAAATTCAGTTTAGTTTTAAATGCTGCTTCGATTTTTGCGATAAAAGTTGATCTCTCTGAGTTATTCGTGAAAAACCGGAAAAAAGCGATTTTTTACAAACGCAATTTTCTCAAAAGCTATATTTTTTTTTTGTTGAAATTTTTATATGTTTTTATACATAAAAAATACTAACTTTGAGGATAGGTGAGAATATGCCATGTAGCCTTATTTTTTTTAAACAGATTTTTAAACGATTTTTTATATTTTCCATTTTAACGCATTGATACCATAGCGCATCATGCCATTTTTCCAACTATTACGTCTTTTTACAATTTGTTTATGCTTTTATTTATTAATTTATCAAAAATATTAACAAAAATCTGTAAAATAAACCCTCGATCAAATTTTTTTATCAATTAGAACCGAAGTTATGATGATTTTAAGTTTATAAAAATAGAAATTTTTTTTTTATGATTAAAATTTTTTACTCAGTTTGAATTTTACGCCCACGATTTAAATTTCCTTTGTAGGGAGTGACATATGCCACCGCTTGATTGCGACGATTCTTTTTTTGCATTTTCATTAACGACTTGACGCATTCAAGCATATAAGATAAGTAAGATCAAAAATAAAATTGTCTAATAAAGTTATTTCTTCGTATCAATCTTCTTCTGTCAAAGAAATCACTTTTAAATCAATACTATCTCCAATTGGGCATTCTTTTAATTTTCTTAGTGCACATTTTATATCATCTTTTCAACAAAAAAGTGAAGAATCTATTTTCAATTCCAAATCGGCAATGTCATGTTTATTCTCGTTTTTATATTTATTTAAAACGTAAGTTTCAGGTTCTCGCAATAAACACAAAGACATGAATCGTTTGGTGGATGGGGTATAACCCACTTTGGTCTTAAGGCATAGAGTATTGATTTACCAATTATTGTTTTAATATCAGGATTTTCCTCTATAAATAAATATTTCTTTTATGCTTTGCGTGAGAAAGCGTTTAACTTTTTTAGTTTTTATACCATTTTCTTTAACAGATATTGTGTCACTTTTATTTGCACTTTGACGAGAACAATTAAAACCATCGTTCAAATAATAATTTTTTACTCTCGTTATAATTTCACTATCCAAAGAATGGCCACAATAGTTCTCAGGCTTTTTGTAAACATGTTTATTATTGACCAATGATCTTGCTTGATCAATCATAAAAACAGTTACATTTGATAGAACTGATTATAAATAATTTTTGGAAATGTTGCTTGGTATAAGACTCAATAACCGCACTTTCTCTAGAAAATTTGAACAAGTATCTAAAGCAATTTTAATATTTTCGAGCCATTTATCATGTTTGACATTCGTTATTTTCATTTAATGTGGCCAAATCCGTTATATCGTCGACTTTCATAATTTTACTTGCTATTTGTGAATCAAATGCATCGTTTATCTGTTTTCTATTTCGAAGAGCACAGGATTTTCGCATTTTTATATTGATACTCTGAGGCATTTTGATTGGTGAAATTTTTAATTCAAAATTAATTGAAGTCTGATTGAGCTGCTCTACCACAGCCTTACTATAAAAAACTTCTTCCGAAGATTGTTGACTGTTTGAGGTAGATGAAATAGGTGTATTTTCACTTCATCTAAAAAGATTCTGTAACATGAAGGACATACTTTATCTTTTCTAGAAAAAGAAGTATTCGGATACAAGCACTTCAAAGACTCCGTTAGATCACCTAATTCTCTAAATAAATTTTTGGAGCAATCGTAAATAACTTTTTTGTACCTTTCTTTCAAATCCTTGCACTTAGTCTTAAAAACCAGTGATGCCATTATTATTAATTAGGTCTTCGATGGAGCAAAAAAAAATTTTTTTGTTAGACAATTTTATTTTTGATTTTACTTGTCGTATATGCTTGAATGCGTCGAGTCATTAATGAGAATGCAAAAAGTGAATCGTCGCTATCGAGCGGTGGCATATGTCACTCCCTACAAAGTAAATTTAAATCGTGGGTGCAAAATTCAAACTGAATAAAAAATTTTAATTCTCAAAAAAAAAATTTCTATTTTTATAAACTTAAAATCATCAAACTTAGGTTCTAATTGATAAAAAAATTTGATCGACGGTTTATTTTACAGATTTTTGTTAATATTTTGGATAAATTAATAAATAAAAGCATAAACAAATTGTAAAAAGACGTAATAGTTGGAAAAATGGCATGATGCGCCATGGTATCAATGCGTTAAAATGGAAAATATAAAAAATCGTTTAAAAATCTGTTTAAAAAAAATAAGGCTACATGGCATATTCTCACCTATTCTTAAAGTTAGTATTTTTTATGTATAAAAACATATAAAAATTTCAACAAAAAAAGAATATAGTTTTTGAAAAAATTGCGTTTGTAAAAAATCGCTTTTTTTCGGTTTTTCACGAATAACTCAGAGAGATCAACTTTTATCGCAAAAATCGAAGCAGCATTTAAAACTAAACTAAATTTCCCACATTTCCATTAAAAAACGCCCAGAAAGGTCAAAAATTGACGGAGCTACGGCAATTTGAAATGGTGGTTCATTTTTAATTTTTTAATTTTTATTTTTACACCCAACACTCTAAATACGCTGTAGTGAGGAAAAAACATATTTTCAAGCGTTCTATGAGGTAAATTTTATCTTCATATACATATTGGAAGGTGTTTTTATCACTTAGAAGAGAAAAAAAAATTCGATCAGTGACGGCCTGCATAAATCTGAACGGAATCAGTCATCTAAAACAATCCAAGTGTTTATAAATTTTAAAAAAGTTTTTATTTTTTTTGTCACTGAAACATGATTATTTAACATTTTGTAGTATTATCTGACATTTTTATTAGATTTGTTCAAACGTATAATTAATTATTATCATAATTTGATTCTATATCTATTTGTAATTATTATTTTTGTTTTATTATTATGCTAAAATTATTTTAATTAAATATTAGATTGTGTAAAAAAATTATCTTGATCTTCCAGGGATAGGTTCAAAAGCATCTCAATTAATATGGAACCATGTGACGTTTCGTCAGCTCGGAATTCTTTGACCTCTTTAAAGTTCATGAAAAATATAAGCATTTTTCTTTCGCTAAGAAGGAAAGAATAAGAGTTCATTGTCACTGTTATTAAAATAAGGCACATTTAACGATAAAATGTAAAATTATGGAAATAAAGCGAAATAGTTATTTATGTACCTTGAGCGAGCCTTGCGTGTTTATGACCTGATGACGATATTTACATCGAGGCTTTATCACCCCACGATTTAAATATCGTCTGAAGGTAGTAAACCTGCAAGGCTCGCCCAGGGTGCTTAAAAAACTTTTTATCTCGAGCAAGGACGCATGAGGGTTTTAAGGTGCAGATGTTTTGTTACGATTTACATTTATATGATAAAATTAAAATTATATAGTATTCTTTTTTTACTAGCATTTACTAATTTTTTATATTAAATAATAAAATCAACAATAAATAATAACATCGAAAAGAAGTAATATTGACAAGAAATAATAAAATTAGCATCATTAAAATTATTCATAGTTAACAGTAATATTGCAATTTTAAAATTTTTATTTTATTTCTATCAATATTTATCTTTTAAAGTAATAAAAATCTGTAGCACAAGCTGTAGCTTGAATATCGAATGCAACTGAACTTGCAATTTTGCACTATTTATTCTTTTGTTTTTGATTTAAGTTGCTTCTAAGCTATAATGAACTCAATGCAACCCAGGAGCTTTATACTCCTAAGCAGTAATGGCTCCTTGTGACCATATACCGAAGCATGGTTACTAGTTTAATTTAAATAAGATTAAATAGCACCAGGAGGCGCTGTTCGCACGTGTAAATAAAGAACGAAAGGTATGTATCCGCGAAAGCGTAAGTAAGAAAGCTATGAGAAAGAGAGATTAATTAAGTAGGCAATAAGTTAGAAAGAACAAGCTAATGATCAGGAAGTAGGAAGGGATGGCCGAGAGAGCCTCAGATAGCAAGCGTAACGCAAAGCTCGCTCTCTCGTCGTCTAACCGCCAGCAAAGCCAGTCGCTCTCTTACTTGGCTCCAGCCTAAGGTTTTATTTGCACCGTAGAAGCCCGTTCATCGCCACGTGTTCGGTACTCCATCCCGAGCTCGTATATCAAGACCAGGAAGCTGCAGACAGAAAACGTGGAGAGACAACCTCAGTAGCGTAAGCCCTGGTAGAAAGATTAATTATTGTAAAACGCGGCGCGAGTCACAGTATAGTAAAGTAATTTTCATCTCTGTCTTTCACACGACTTTAACATGATTGTTTTGCGAGCGCATTGGTCTCGTTTTATATCGAGAAAACATCCGATATCTTGCAAACTTTAATTTTAAGATTCTCATTGTAAATATTTCATTTAATATAATACATTTGCAAGTTTCTTTTATATAACTATTGTGTTAAAAGAAAAAGATTTAATATAACCTAGAATCAGTTTCCTGCATGCTCCTCTATATCGCTCCTTGTAATGAATTACCAGGGTTGAGAATTCGCCCTAGAGAAAATATAACTAATATTTAAATCATACATATATTCGGAGTCGCTTGGTCTACGATTCAGTTAGTAGGAGCAAGAGCGAGAAAGTTCTCACTCTTTTTGTATCATAGTGTGCTCGTCCTCGCTAAATTCGGGGAATAGAGCGTCAGTAGTAATTGAAACACCTTTAAAGTTTATGGTAAATACAATAGTAAAATCGAATAAAAATTATAATTCCGTCAATGGCTTTTAAACCCCAAAACACGAGCACGCTACGTCACATCCTATTGCAGCCTAGGAGCTTCTGGTGCACATCTAACCTATTTATCAATTGAGGACTCTCTGCTCGTAAAAACCGAATGCGTCCACCTGGGATATGAAGGTAATACAGAGCTTACTGATTATATAAAGAGAAAAATTAGACGTTATTTGAAAGAAAAAGTAAATAAAAATTTAATTAAAAAAAAAATTTTATCACAAAATAGCAGAAGAGTTAGATATAGATAATAATAATGATGATAATAAAGAACTGCAAGTAAATTTAGAAGAAACATTTCCTTCCGATGTTGTACATTAAATACAATATGAGATAACATGCAATATATTTACCATATATTTTATTCATTTTCAGAATTTAGGAAAAGTTCAATATTAAGGCAGTTTGTTTATAAAAGTAGAATTATTTATAATTTATATAAACTTAAAGGCAACTACGGAAATTTGGCTAAATTTCCATTTTGTAGTTTAGTGAATTCGCTTTTAGTTTGTAAAACTTTTTAGATTTATAAGTTTTCCACCATTTTATGGGTTTCAAAAATTAGCGAAAAATGAAAAGATCCGAAAAAGATCGTTTATAAAAAGTATGATTTGTAAACTGAAAAGTGTTCGATTTCGATACACTGCGCAGATAAAAGCATGCGCTTGGCCAAAATCAGGAGTTTATATTTTTCTATTATATTTTTTCTGTAATTTTTCAGAAATTTTGTTTTGACTGTGTATTAAACTACTGTTTATGAAAAAATTCATTTTTTTAAAGTTAAAATTTACAATTGAAAATTTCAATTGAAATTTTCAGTGGGTTTTTATCAATAGAGTATTGTAAAACGCTAATTTTTAATAACTAAAAAAACTTACAATGTCATTTTTTATACATGAGAGCACTTCCCTGGTAGAAATGTTAACCAACAGTTAGCCATCAGTTGTTCAAATTGGAACGACTTGGCCAACGGTTCAACTAACTCTTGCTTAAAATTACTGCTGATTTCGTCACAAAAAATGGGTTTGTTAGCTAACGGTTGGTTAATATTCAGTACGTTCATGTACTGACATAAGGATCTGTTAGCCAACAAATCCTTAATTTTTCTAATTATTCAAGAAAACAATTTTATGTGTAAAAACATTTAAAAAATAAAATAATTTTATGTTTAACTATATAAATATGAATATTTTATAACCTTAATAATATTGAAAAAATAAAATAATGAATAAATAATATATTTCATTACAGTTTTATACCGTATTTTTTGCCATGAGAGCCAATAAAGAGCAACGAAGTTGCGATTTTGAGGTTAGAATGGCAAAAAAATATTTACTTACCATTGTTAATTTTCAACCATCTAAAAATATATTTAAAACAGTGGAGTAGTGGCTAAGGCGCGTGACTCGTATTCCCGTTGGCGCGGGATCGATTCCCCGTCTGGTCGCTTTTTCGCTGTCTCTGCCGTGGGCTGATACCACGTTAAATAATACGTCAAATTGTGTTTTAAAAATGAATTTTTATGTGTTAAAAAGGGCAGTAATGCCCGTAGATATAATAAAAAATAAAATAAAATAAAATAAATAAAATAAAACAGATAAATACATTACACTTATTAAAAACTTCAACAATTTTATAAAAAGTTTTTTTCCATTTATTGAAATTTACATTCAATATAATTTTTTTTTACATTCAATAAAACAACTGATAAAATTTGAACATTTAGTGACATACATAAATCTTTACATTGAATTAAATGAATTTTTACATTATATAATAAGTTTCATTAAATGTTAAATTAAATAAACAAGATGATCTTTAACTTAGAATTTTTACGTTATATAATAAGTTTTATTAAATGTTAAATTAAATAAATAAGATGATCTTTAACTTAGTGATTTCTTCCAGTTCTTCACATTTGAAAATACGTCACTTAAAGATGATATTAAATCTTTCTCACATGTATCTATATTCTTTTCTTCTCTAGACGATACTAGTATAACTGCAATATTAATAAAAGTTAAATTGTAATTAGAAATAATAAATCATTGTAAGTACAATGGACATGGGTATTGGAGCATTTAAAATCTCTGATGAAATTTTTTTTATTTCCCAAGTGTTGAAAGTATAGAAATTTGGTACTACTGAAATTTTACACGAATAAGTTTTGTACTTGATATGCATAAAATTTTCTACGCAATAAAATTCTGAGATTTCTCCAATTCTTCCATTTTTTAAGAGTATGGTGTTATTCGGATGAACAACTGACAGCACCATTTTCTGATAATTTATTTTCATAATTTTCTTATTCTTTTCGCTTAGAAAACCTGATTTTTGTAACTTATTTATTTCTTTTACAAAATTCCTAAGATATTCAGCTGCAGACTTGAGCTTCCCATGACCAGCAAACAAAGATGCAGTGAATGGTTTGTAGATATCTTGCTTTGTAAAAATTTTGCGCAGAATGGGCCACATAGAAACAATACTTGATTTAAATGGCAAAATCCCATCAATATTAACTACAATTTCCACAATATTTGCATCATGATATTCGAGATTAATAGTACACTCAAGTGTTTTTTTTAGGCCACAATGATAGAACTCACCGGTACTACCATCAGACACTTTCATAGTCTCAATCAGGGTTGCGAAAAAAGTAATTAAAAATTATTTGAATCACGAATCATTTTTGAATTTGTAATTAAAGTTTTATTTAATTAACAATTCCTTTTAAATTAATAATTGAAAATATTTTAATTAACAAATCAAAATCTAATCGTGAATTGAAAAGGCTTTAATTAAAAAATCAAAAGGAATTCTCAATTAAATAAATTTCAATTAAGAAATCAAAATGTAATCGTGAATTGAAAGGGCTTTAATTACAAAATCAAAAGGAATTCTTAATTAAATAAATTTCAATTAAGAAATCAAAATGTAATCGTGAATTGAAAGGGCTTTAATTCCAAAATCAAAAGGAATCCTTAATTAAATAAATTTCAATTAAGAAATCAAAATGTAATCATGAATTGAAAGGGCTTTAATTCCAAAATCAAAAGGAATTCTTAATTAAATAAATTTCAATTAAGAAATCAAAATTTAATCGTGAATTGAAAGGGCTTTAATTCCAAAATCAAAAGGAATCCTTAATTAAATAAATTTCAATTAAGAAATCAAAATGTAATCGTGAATTGAAAGAGCGTCAGTTATGATTATGATTTGTGAATTCGAGGGCTTTAATTAAAAATTCCACAATTCCTTTTTAATTAAACGTACTAAGGAATTTGTATCATATATATGTATATAGAAAAACATATGTGGACGCGCACATACATACGCACCTAGGCTCATATACATGCAACATTTCATGTCGACCCACACGCACACATACGGACAAGTTGATATATGTATATATATATACATGGTCCGTTTCATGTCAACTTGCACCCGTTGACCCGTATATATTTTGGTTTATTATATGTATATATATATACATACATACATACATACATACATACATGGGATATTTCATGTCGATTAGCACGTACTCATAAGTACAGGTTTTCTTTATATGTGGTACATTTCATGACAACACGCACACACCCATTCGTGTACCCTTAGATTTACATACATGGGACATTTCATGTCGATTTGCATGCATGCACACGCACGTTAATAAACATAGGATTTTTCACGTCAATTCGAAAGCACACACACAGGTTTATATATATGGGACATTTCATGTCTATTCGCATGCATGCACACAGACTTTAATAAACATGGGATTTTTCACGTTAATTGGAACGCACGCACTTACAGGTTTAGATACATGGGACATTTCATGCCAATGCGCACGCACACACATACACACACACACAGGATTATATATGGGACATTTCATGTCAACTCGTACATACTCATAATGACAGGCTTTTTTATATATGTGGGACATTTTATGACAACACGCACACACCCATCCTAGTAACCTTAGGTTTATATATATATATATATATATGGGACATTTCATGTCGATTCGCATGCATGCACACGCACGTTAATATATATAGGATTTTTCACGTCAATTCGAACGCACACACACAGGTTTATATATATATGGAACATTTCATGTCAATTCGCATGCATGCACACAAACTTTAATAAATATTGGATTTTTCACGTCAATTGGAACGTACGCACATACAGGTATATATATATATATGAGATATTTCATGTCGTTTACAGGTTTATATATATATATATATATATATATATGTGGGACAGTACATGTCGTTGCGCATGCATGCACACACACGTTAATATACATGGGATTTTCAATGTCAATTCAAACGCATACAAACACACAGGTTTATATATATTGGACATTTCATGTCGATTCGCATGCATGCACACGTACGTTAATATACATGGGATTTTCCATGTCAATTCGAACGCACGCACACACACACAGGTTTATACATATGGTACATTTCATATCGATTTGCATGCATGCACACACGATAATATACATAGGATTTTTCACGTCAATCATTACCCACGCCTATAAAGGTTTATATATATGGGACATTTCATGACAACTCTAACACACCTATCCAAGCGCCCTTAGGTTCACATATATGGGACGTATCATGTCAACACGCACGCACCGGTTTTCATATATTTGACATATCTTGTCAACTCGAACACGCAAACACATCTAAACATGTATTTGAAATTTGTATTTATATATATGGGACCGTTTCTGTCAATTCGCATGTACGCACACACATGGGCTTATGAATATATATATATATATATATATATATATATATATATATACACATGTATATGTGTGTATATCTGTGTACACATATACATGGAATATTCAATGTTAATTCACACGCGCGCACATACACACAGGTTTATATACACGGGACGTTTCATGTCAATTTACATGCATGACACACGTACTTGAGTTTGTATATATTTTTCTTTATATATATATGGGGCTGTTCCTGTCAAGGCACATGCACGCACACACATAGGCTTATGAATATATGTATATACATATACATGGGATATTTTATGTCAATTCACATGCGCGCACACACACACACACACAGGTATATATATATATATATATATATATATATATATATATGAGTGCCACCAGATTTTTTTTTAAACAAGTGAGCAGTTTTTAATCAGTTACATAAACAGGTTATTTTTTCTATGTGACTTAAAATAAAAAAAATTCTAATTTAGGAAAAA
The DNA here is from genome assembly GCA_017163975.1 of Anastatus disparis. Lineage (NCBI taxonomy): Eukaryota > Metazoa > Arthropoda > Insecta > Hymenoptera > Eupelmidae > Anastatus > Anastatus disparis. Next base: position 3,121,078 of record JAFFSR010000213.1, on the reverse strand, counting down.
TTGCTAATAATAATACTGATAAAAATCTTAAAGATTTTGAAGGAATAGTTTTACTTTTTGATGGATAATTTGATTATATGATTTTATTTTCAAAAAAGTATTTCTCATAATAGTTATCTGTAATAAAAAAATTCTTTTACAATGTTAATTACTTTTTCCTGACATTCGTTTTGAAAGTTTATGCTTAGCAATTTTAAAATTTGGTTGTGACACTGGTGATGCTGCTATAAATTATTTTGGATGTGTTATAATTAGTGTGCTGTCTAAATTTTCAACTGAAGGATTATAAATTAAGGATATTTTGGATTGAATTGCGGAAATAAAATAAATGATTAAAGAATTACAATCAACAAATCAATAAATTCAATTATTAGTAGTTAAATAAAAATGTTACCATGTCAGTGAGTTTTTTTAACAGGGTTATACATAAATTAAATTAATTAAAATTAATATTTTCAATCAATCATATACCTATTTTTTTTATTAAAAAGATATATTTTTACAAAATATGTAACAGTAAAAGAGTAGTTCACAGAAAAAAATTGTACTTCGTTAAAAATTTTATAAATTATAAAAACACAAGTTTTTTAAACTTCATAAAATAATGAATAGCGTACTGTACATATTGTTTTTGTAGCAAAAATTCTACATGTAAAAATGTAATAAGATTAAAATACAAATAACGATTAATTAAACGTATTTATAAATTATAACATAAATTTAGCTAATGAAATAAAATTTTAGGAAATCCTATTCTAATCTCTGCTGCACTGTAACAATAGTCTCATTCTAATATGAAAAATTGAAAAAAATTATAAAACTTATTCTTTTTTATAACTTTGGCATGAAAATTGCATGAAATAAGCGACAAAATGTTTTTTATTTGAAAAATAGACTTTTCAAATTTTTGGAAATTATATCATACAAATTTTCCTGGACATTTTCCGACTTTACCCCCTTTAAATTAATGTTTAGTGACAAAATATATAAAAAAAATTTTTGGAACCGTGGACTTTAATGCTACTATAGCAATCTCCCCTATTTTCCGACCTGACTTTTTCATGTGAGCACCGTTGCGCGGTACTTTCTGAATAAGCGGTTCAATTATTCGTGAAAAATTAAAGGAAGACCGCAACCAGCCTAAACCATTCTTTTTTTATCAACAGTTGGTGGATTAAAGAATAATTTTAGCTAATTAAAATGTTAAAATTCTTAATTATATTGGTCACCAATGATTAGTGCAATAAAATAAAAAAAATCATTAAAAATGGCAAAATGAGTTTTTTTTATATTTATGATGTTTTTACAGAGAAATGGTGCAATGTACGGCAAAATTGATAAGAATATTTTCGACTTAATATTTGATGAAAAACACGAAAAATTATGTTTTTCTGCGAAGAATTAACAACCAGAAAATTTACTTTAGAGATTTTCCTAACTATTTTCCAGTTATCCACCCTCAAAATTCGTGTTCAAGGCACCAAAATACATAGGAAAATCTTTGGTGGAGCCGTGGATCTCCATCGGCTACGGAAACTCTCCTAGCTACCTATATTAGTTATAAATATCCTCCGTATTCAGTTGAAATACCCCGGTGAACATGTACATTAAGGTTTGGAAAGATTCTGATGTAAAAGAACCTTTCTAATTTTTTGCGGTTTTTGGTACCAGTCCATAATACAACTTTGTGAACTCTTATGAAAAAAATTGTCATGATTTTCGTTGATACCTTCTGAACTTTTTTGATTCATTAAGTTTTACTAAGGAATAGTAACCTTAATTTTATCGTATTCACAATTAATGAACAATTAAGATCGCTTTAGAATTGAACAGCACTGTAAAGTTTTCAGGAGAATCCTTCTAGATTGTATTTTAAAAAATTCTTCAGAAATATTTTTCACGTTTTATCATCGTATGAATATATTTATTAAATTATTAGTCAATAAATGATTACAATCTATGAGATCATTTTTTTTTTTTTTTTTTTTTTAACGTCGCTATATTTATGCTATGCTATTATTGCTATGCTAATCAGCGACGGAGCTCGTAAGTGTGTTTGTGAACAAAGCACATGTAACGTACAGTGGTGCTTGTATCAATCGGCCAAGAGCGGGATTCGAACTCGGAACCTCGAGATTACGAATCCAACGCTCTACCGAATGAGCCACAGACCGACTCCTATGAGATCATTTAAGAATACGGATGAATCTTTATATTTTCTGTATTTTGATTGAAAGGTTAATGAAACTTCACGAACTCTGTGGAAGTAAATCGAGATGAATTATTACAATCTTGTAAAGAGTTTAATAGCTATTAAAGATCCTTAAGAGGAGGTCGAGTATATATGTCCTATTGTAATCAAAAAATTGATTTTTTTACAAAAACTAATAATTTTAGCAAAAAATAAAGAGAAAGCCCCATCTTGTATCATAAAAAGCAATATTTTCTTTGATTAGGAAAAAATTTTTTTATCGATTCCTTTTGAAAAAAACCTTGAAAAACATAAAATATCGAGGCTTGGATGGACAATTCAGTTTTTCAAAGTTTTCTTTGAAACGAAGTGATAAAAATAATTTTTTCTCATAAGAGAAAATATTGCTTTTTAGTATACGAGATGGGGCTTTCTTCTTATTTTTTGCTACAATCATAAGGTTTTGCAGAAAATTGAATTTTTTTATTATAAAAGGATAGAGATGTATGACCTGCTATTAATAAAATACCGTGAAAATTATTTATGATTCTCAGTAACGATCTTGAAGTTATAAAAAAATATACATATTATTAAATTTTTTTAACTCTTGAAATAGTTAAGCATACCATGGAATTGTTTGATAGTGGAAATTAAGCCATTTTACACGACTAAGCTATAAATTTTTTTTGTGAATAAATACAATAAATCGCACTAATTTATTAATACTAGGCAATTTTTCAGTTTATTAATAAGTTAATTTAATTAATACTATGATATGCCCTTCAAAAATCACTATTCAATATATTAGAAATTCATAAAGAATCTAAAGAAGTCATAATCATATTTTTTGATATATGGGGATATCCACAAAACTTTTAATTGTCTAGTAACAGGTCATATTACAGCTGTTACTGGGTTACCGCATGATGCACATTGTTTAAACTAGGTTCAAATCTTTTGTGCTATCCTGTAACTCTATTTCTGATGTATTTTGTAAATGTTTAACAAACGACGCAGTAGATATTTCTATGAAACATTCATTTTTACACATAAAAAATTACCGTAATTTATCTTATGTGTAAATTTACTTTTATAGAATTATCTGCTGCGCCGTTTGTGGCACATTTACAAAATACATCAGAAATAGAGTTACAGGATAGCACAAAAGATTATAACCTAGTTAAAATAATGACCTGTTACTAGAGAATTTAAAGTTGGATGGATATCCCCATATAATACCATAGTGGTACACATGAAATTGGAAAGGTTCTAAAAATATATAAATTACAATAACTTTTCTGATGAGGATATATTATTCAGATTAATATTATTTTTAAAATTAGATAACATTATTTTTATTTTTAAGAGCATGACGAAGCTTCCAGTCTTCTAATAATATTTCCAATCCCAAGTTATGAATAAACAATGCGTTTAATAACATTTTTTTGCGACAAAGAAAAAATTTGTAAGATTCAACTCGAGTGCGGACAACTCAAGAAACCCACGAAAATACTACATAAAAAGTAATAATACAAACTTTCAATGTAACGTATTTTAAGATTAGGTTTGTCGAGCTTGATATAATTTCCAATCCAAGTTCATAAAAAATTTACAAGTTTAAATGATTTTTTATTTTAACAAAAATTATTGTATTAACATAGCTTTAGTGCGGACAAGTCATTATATTTGTTTTTCTCATCCGTGCTGAGTAAGCGGCCTATAGCGCATGCGTTTTCGGGGTAGTAAGTAGCTAATAGCGCGCGCTGCGTGTGTTGTTTTTTGAGGACGTGTGTTTCACAGCTATGTATAATATTATTTTATATTAAATCACGTAAATACGTTACATTCTGTAAAATAATGTCACGCAAAAGCGTTAATTAATGTAAAATCGCAAAGGTTTATACAAGCGCAGCGCCCTCATACTGTATCTCATCGACCATATGATGAATTTTATACTCTATCTCGCTTTAACCTCTGACAAAGTAAATCGTATCATCTATTCTTGTATTATTTTTACATTAACGAAATCGTAATTATTCCGTATAAACGTAAAATTGGTGAACTAAAAGTATGTAATTTAATTACAAATAATAGTACCAAAAAGTATTGAAATATACTATTGCGAGTCAGTCGTACGGCAGATATGAGAGAGAGAGAGAGTCTCGGGCAATGGCGCTATTCGCTACGCTCGTGCGCCAACTTGCCCTCGTGCGCAATAGTCAACTAAATCTTACTCGTTACACAACATACTATTAATTTACGAATTTAAAATGATATTAATGAAATAAAAAAAGCAAAACTTGATTACTGTAGCTCCAACATCAGATAAATATTACGGAAAGAAACATAATGAATCACCCAAATTCACAATTTTATAAATTACAACTGAATCACTGGAAAAATAGTTGCATACAATAGACTTTTCCAAATTTTATGAGTAACAGCTTATAATTGAAATTTCAATGTCGGAACGATTCGGAAAACTTGAAACATTTATCAATTTTCATTTCATAATAGTTCTTAAACATTCTTTAAAGACCGGAAAAATATTTGTTCCGATTCTTTTAGAAATTTTCGGGTCATTTTAACGAGGATATAACTGATGATGATGTAACAAAATTCAACTGCAATAATCACAAATTTTCTAATCGAAAACGTTTCCATAAATAATTTCCATAACTTTATAATTTCCGCGAAAATAATCATAATCTTCATAATTCTGCAAAAATGACGATTTATATTGACTTTTTCATAAATTTAAGTAACTTATAGAAATTTTCTCAAATTCAATTTACTTGTTTTTGTCATAAAAAACGAAAGATAATTAGTCTCAAAGCAGACTTAACGTAGGTAAATATTATTTTTTTATATACGCTTTTCTTATATTCGCCTTCATGTCTGTTTGCATGTTTGTCTGTCTGTAATCAAATCTTGCGCGCTCGATTTCAGGCACTTTTTGACAGATATAAATTCTGACAATTGGCATAGACTTTGGTCTTGGATGACAATACAATAATCAGTTGTCATTTTGGTACCTGGACATCCAGGTCGATGATAATGGGTGTGAAAAGTCATCTCCGAGGAAGTATAAATGGGGAGGCTTTCTTTGGGTCAAGGCGAGTTTCTCGGGGGTTTTCAGGGTTGCTAAAACCGAATTTGAGATCAAACAATTGCCACAAAGTGATGCACGTTGTCCAGAATACGCATGGACGTCGTCTCCGAGGAAGTACAAGTAGGGAGGCTTTCTCTGGGTCGAGGTGGGTTCCCTGGGGATTTCAGGGCTGCTAAAACCTAATTCAAGGTTTGAAAGTGAATCTATAATGCATAATAATGATTTAGGATGAAGAGGTCGAACTGGAGTACCAAGTCGCAGATAACGGATGTACCTGAGTGTAATCTTCGAAAAGTCTGGTTGCAATGTAACTCTAAATGATAATAAAAACAATTTTAACTTAAAAATAGAAAATACAAAATTTTAAAAACATGCTTTAAAAATAAAATACAATAATTAAATAAATAGACTAAAAAGTATAAAATAAATAAATTAACTTTTTTTAAATTTTTTAAATAATAGCGCTTATTACCTGTATATCGGAATGATGTTTGATGAAAAAATGTTAAAATTATTCACTAATTACAATAGTAATATGCTTTCTCGAAGTTAAATTTCGCAGGCATTATTCGAACGAAAAATTCATAAATTAGTAGGGATACTACCGCAAATTTATATGCGAGATGATTTGTATGAATGATCTTTATATATGGGTATCGACTACGAGTAAATCAACATATTTCATGGAACTTGCATGAATCTTAAACAATTGTTCTTTTAAAATCTTTTTATTTCCGAGTATTCTCCGACCTAATCAAACAACCTTAGAATCGAA